>CM062806.1:124904258-125504258 GCA_031772625.1 Pinus tabuliformis
CAATAATATGCCCTTGCTTATGGCAGTAAGTGCAACACATGTGCATCCTTTTGACAACATGATTTGCCTTGTCCTGTGGACCTTTTCCTACTTTCTTCTTTTCCTTAAAAAGTTTCTTATATGTGGCCATCCTCTTCCAACATCTAGAAACATAATGGTTATCCAAACCAAAAAAGGAAAATTCAATTCTTTTTCCATGCTTTACAAAATGAAAAGGGATGTGTTTAGAACCATATTTATACCTGCCTCTTTCACCTTTATTGCCTTCATGAGGAGGTGAGACAAATGAAGAAGTAGCTCCCTTTGGAACACTATCACTTTCTTCAAGACTGTCAAAGTTTCCACAACCCTCTGGTTCAAGTATGTGCTTTTGAACACCTGCATCATGAAAATGATGTTTCAAGCTATTGCATTCCTCTTGAATACAATCCTCACACTTCTGAGGTAGAGGACCTGCAATGAAACTCCTTTTGGTAACTGTTTCAATGGACTTCATGGAAGCTTTGGAACTCTCTCCATAAGATTGTCCATAACCAAGACCCAAATACTTAGGCCTTTCCTCAACCATTATTGGTTCAACAATACCTTGTGCATGCTTTTCCAAGCCCTTTCATTCATAGCCCATCTTGGACATTAGCTTCGAACCTATGCCTCTAGTATGTTTTTCAAAAGAACCAATATAAGCATTCTAAGAAGACTTTGAAGACAAATAGGAATAATTTACCTCTTCTTCAAGTTGACACTTGGCGAAGGCTTCTTTTGAAAGAAAGAGTTGTGACTCCAACTCATGCATCCTTTTCAGGTTCATACTTGCAATATGAAGTTTCCTCTCCATTTCCTGCAATTTGCCAGAAAGCAACCACTTCTCTTTCTCCACGGAATTCAACTTCTCTCTAAGTATGTTGCTCTTCCTTCCATCCTCATACATTTCTCTCACCATATCCATCATGGTGGAAAATTCTTGCTTCATATCTTCATCAAAGACTCTTGTGAAGAAAGAAGAATTTGAGGACTCACTTGTAGAATTTGTCATTATGCCAATGAACAAAAGAACTTCAAACAAGATTAATAAAGAGCTTACTCAAGCTACCTTTTGCAACAAACCTCTTGTGCTCCAATGGTTTCTTTGAGGTCTTTTGGGGATAAGAAGAATGCCTTCAGCCCTTCTTCCTTCTTTTCCTTCCTAGACTGAGCTATCAATAGCTTTCCCTTCACCTCTGCAAACTCAATCAATAGTCAGTCTGCAAACAAGCATACAATCAATCTACGACTGCCTAAACACCTTTTGGACAAGCAATCTTTGCCCTGTCAGTCAATCATTCCGATACAACCTTCTTTGAAGGTGGGGTTAATCAATCTTAAGCTCTGATACCACCTGATCTGAAAATGGGGCTCTTAGGCTTCTTGTCTAACTTACAAGAACCTCTCCCACTTCCAAAGCTTTAAATTTTCCCAAGTCTTAATGATTAACCAATGTGGAATTAAGAAATGCTTGAAAATAAGGTGTATGCTTGTATTTGTTTTCAACTGATTATCTACTTTAAAATCTGTTGTCTGTGCTGATATGGGAATGTTCTTAAACTGATATATAAATGCATATAACAGTAGTTAAAGTAGCAGTAAAAAAACACATAAGACAACAATATAATATGGAGTTCACCCTGATATCTTGGGCTACATCTCCTTGAACTCTAGTCAACTCGACTAGGCTCCCTCGGATTATGGCAATAGTTCTTTTATAAGTTACACACTCAACTCCAATGTTTTACATAGAAACATTGGGCTCAGAACACCATCTTATCCCTTGGCTCTTGGAGCTCTTCGGCTTTCTAGCTTTGGCTCTTGGCTCTTGGCTCTGGCTCTTGGCTCTGACTCTAGCTATGGCTCTTTGGTGCGGGCTCTAGTTCTGGCTCTTAGCATTCGTTTCTGGGGGTCGCTCTAGCTCTTCGCTCTAGTTGTGGCTCACAGCTCTCTGCTCTGGCTTCTTTTTGCTCTTTCTCTCGGCCTTTGCATGCCTCTGTGAGTTGCTTGACCTTCAAGCAACTTCCAAAACAGTATGCTGCTATCAATTGAGCTCTCTAGCTTTTCACTCGACCTTTGAGTGACTCCAAAGACTCTCTACGCATTCATCTTTTTCTCGTTGTTCACTCTCCTCTCTTCTTCTATCCCCCCTCTCTATCTCTGTCAGTCTGTGGCTTTAAGCCATCTGCTTCCTGACTGTTCGTTTCCACTTTCAGCTCTCTCGTTCCTTGCCTCTATCCGTTTGAATCCCTTCTTTTGGCCGTTACAATCTGCGTCACACCTCACAGGGAAGTGGCCACCTATTCCATAACAGATAAGTGTCAGGTTCACCGGAAACACTCGATTGTTTGAAATGGCCGTTATTTTCATTTACTCCAAGAATGCCCATGAAACACGAATCTCTGCCAACTCATTTTCCCCGTCGGACTTCAGATCTTTATGATACATAGCTTATTTCTCCCTCGGATCCGATCATCCATCGGGTGGAACCTCCGCCGTTGATCTGGGACCCCCAGATCCTATGGTCTTCGATTATATCACACGGTTGAGTAGCTTGACCATTAGTCCGGGATGTAAGTGGTTTTTCTCTCTCGCCGCCGGACACGCATCACTCAGTGTATGGAATCACTGGTTCCTCAGCAAAACCTGCTTATCGCCTGAAATGCCTCCGATATTCTGCCAGTTTTGAGCACAAGACCCGCCTGTCTGTTTTAGTGCTTTCCCACGGTTTTTCTGGTTTCCCTTGTGACCGAGCACTCGGGGCTTTTCCTTCTCGAGGAGTTTTGCCTAGCTTTGCACTAATCGCGTATCAGAAACAACCTCCATTTCTGGGTTTGAGCTTCCCAACTACCATTTTTGTGCCATGCACAGTCTTCATGGGCTAACGGTCAAGCGCTTTAACCAAAGGTCCTCATTTCTCTGTGCTGGATGCAAATTATCATTATTCAGAGGTTATTTCTGATAAGCTCGATATCTACAAGACTTTGAACTTCGGCATGAGTTTCTTTATAGAGTTTGGGTAACTTTAAGAGGGTTTAAGGATCCAATTCAAATCAACTAGGGAGTTTTAAATTAACATATTGCGAAGATTGGTTGGATAAAGAAGCTGCTGCAACGATTATAGCTAAAAATTCAACATATTGTTGAATATAAGCCTCATCAATGGCTTGATTCAAAAAATAAACTAGATCGTTTAATTTATCAAAATGTTGTAGTGATTCAAGATCAAGATATGTTTCAAAATGATGGGTTTGTGGTATATATGGTCATTGCATGGTTTTGTCAATAATAGTCTGATCTACAAAAGTTTCAGATTTTGATTTAAACAAACTATGTTGGAAAGGCAAATCAAACTCTATATCTTGAATAGTTTCAAATTTCTCTGGAAGAGAGTTAGACCTTGACAAAGGACTATTCTTAGGAAGAGAATTGAACCTAGACAAAGGACTATTACTACCTTGACTCTTTGTTAAACTTTTATTTCTCACCAATTTCTCTCAATTATCTACAAATTCAGCAGGGTTGGGATCAAGGTGAGCCCCAGTGAAAATTCTTTTGGGAGCCAGGTCTATTAAAATTCATCACACAACTTCATAAAATCAAAATCCATGACACACTAAGATATATACAAGATAACAACCTCATATCATGTATTTCATAATGATATAACAATTTTGTTTAACTGAAATACTGATTAAATAGCACGGAATAATGATTTTTTTAATCTAAAGAGTATTGTTCCCCAGTATGGTTGCCACTATGTTGTCATTTTGTATTTTTGATGTTGAGGGAGTAAACACATAGGAAAACATCAAAACCACTTTGGAAGTTAGGATCTAGGTCTGCGAGCTTCAGAGAGGGATCACCCTGTAAAATTTAGCTTTGTTTTATGTAAATTTTAGGCTAGTTATGGTTGTATTGTTTGTTTTGATTTGATTGGTCTGGTTGATTTAAGTGTTATAATTCCATTGGACTATGGAGTCCATAAATTAAATTGGTTTTGGCATCAAAATTTTAGAGGAGTTTTCACAGGGCAAGCTAGGTTGCACTATTTGGATCTTTTAATAAATTAAATGGATTGTGAAATAGCAGAAGTGTAAGGTTCGGTAGAAATCAAGGAGCAATTAAGAATCGCTTAATTTGACTTCAGTGGAAAACATTAAAATTATTAACAGCTAGAATAGGTGCTCTAAATAACAAATCCTATTGACTACATTTTTTGTTAAATAATTAAGATTTTCAAAATAATAGAGAAAGAAAAACAATGTTTAAACAAATAAATAGAAGAGAGACATCACGATTTTGTACACCACATGAATCCTATGAAAGGTCCTTGTATTATTGATGCTCCAACACTTTGAAAATTACAATATGCAGAAGAAATTAAATTCAGAAATCAACCCTAAATACTATGAACAGTAAAGTATTTATACTAATAATTCCAAAATAATTTACAAAATCATTGTCAAATCGACAATGTATTAATAGCCTAATTGCAAATAAAAATATTTATCTATGGCAGAAAAATAGGCCACGTAGATAGTTGGAAAGAAAGGTGGCTCTGTTTTGGTGGATTCAGTTCCCGAGTCAACTTGAAACTACACCGCATTGATGTGTTGACTGTTGTTATGGCTGATGTGTTGTTTGTTGTCTTATTGCACCCAAATTACCTCTTCAATCTAGTAAATCACATAGTTCTTCCCATCTCTTTTCATCTAGTATAGTCAATTTAATTACCCTCCGGTAAATTTCATCGACGTCTGTGTATTTGGAAAAAGTAGGTTTCACTGTGAAAACATGTTTTACCGCATTTTGTATCTAGAAATCATTTGACATGGTTTCTAAAAATTCCCTTGTTGACATATTGTGCTTAATCCCACTGAACTTGATATTTCTCTTGGTCATTTCTTTCATCTTCAAGACATAGTCTTCCTAAGTGATCAATTTATCGTTTATCACATAAATGTTGGGCAACCCTTTCTAGATCAGTGCTTCAATTCTGTTGGAAAGCCTATTTACTTGCAGCTCCAATGTTTCACATATTTCTTCCAACTAATCAACAAGGTTCCTAAAAAATCTCATTCTTAAGCTTAATCTCCCTGTATGTATCAAAAATTGTCTTTTCCTTCTTTGTTTGAACAATTGTGACTCTAGCTTAGTTTCCTTCTGAGCTTGTGATGATGAAGGTCTTGTAGAAGATGTTACAAATTTCATGCTTGCAGGTGGTAAGTCTGTGATTATGATGGCAGCCTACTCTTTTGTCTCTTTGTCCACATCTGTCCTAGGAGTCAATTTTTCCTCTTCTTGTAACTGATCCTGAACTCTTTAACCTCACTTCCTATTGTTGATGACGATCCTTCCTCCCTCTATATTTTGCTTAATTTCTCTTGATGAGTGCAAGTCTACAAACTGGAAGTAGAAAGAAGTTGTTCTTCAACTTCCTGCAAGGTTTTTTCTGTCCATTCCAACTGGTTAACATACTTCTTTATTTCAAGCCTTGAAGTATGGATGTAAGGAGTACTTTTATTCTCTACTTTGAGCTTTGAAATAATACCACAAGGGTCACAAGACCATGTAAATATTAGGCTAAACTTCATTTCTATAAGTATATTGTCTGCTTCTTCACCTGTTGTCCTAGTATTACATACAAATGGGACCACCTGTGTCATTATGCGGAACTGTGATTTCTTTTTGGCCACTACAAAATGAATATCATCAGAATTTAACATTTGTCTAATATACTCCGGGGAAAAAATCCTCATGGGGAGGTATTTAGGGAGTTTGTATGGTGCCATTTCACAACCATATATCTTGATTTATTTGTAGTTTTGGTATAAATACCAATCCCCAGTCTTGGCTTGATCTGTTGTATGTAAAATTCTTTTAATATATTCACTGATTCTGGGCTGTATGGAAATGTTAAGGATGTTCATTGTTGGGTGAACAAAATCCTCGATAAACTTCTTGTAAGAGAACTCCTATTGTTCTTTCATGACCAATGATGTCCAAAGTATCACTAGTTGCTAGTTTCCTGCATCATCAAGCTTTTTCATTGCAAAATTGAACTTATATGCCTGATAGTAAAGGAACATGTAGATTAAAATGGAGGTGTAATTAAACACCTACTCTGTGGGAAATTTTAGAAACTGTTCATGAATGTGGGTAGCTAGGAATTGACTGAAACTGAACACAATGGATGGCTTAATGTCTGTGGAAAATATAGAGAGGAAACCTAAAATGGGCTCATCTACCCACAGATCATAATAGTAACCCAAAATATAGGAAATCATGGATATAAATTTTTTGGATTGATTAAGGAAGATGGAGGAAGGATATAGAGGATTCTTCTTAGGTAATTGGGCATTCACAGGCAAGAAGATCTAAAAAAATTTGGCTCTCGTAGCAAAATCCAGCTTTTGATAAAGCTGGGTGAGGGTTTCTAAGGAGAAAGGAGTATTATTTTCCATAGAGTGAGTGAGAATTATTTGGTCTATGGACTGGGAAGTTATGGTAAAGAGGATGTCACATAATGGGGCAATGGTAGCTCTTTGAGCAAGGACATAACATTTCTAACATTTTCCAATAAACTCAAGGGCTTGGAATGTCAAAGGGAAGATGTAATGGGGAATACTGGACTCCGAGAGCACAATTTCATCAGTTTTATCTACATTTTTGTCTTCCAATCAACAATATAACTCTAAAATGTCATAGTCACATTGGGTTTGACTAATTTGATGATCCCTATCGGCTAAAAGGATGTGATCTAAATATACAGAGGGAGGGATTAATGGATTGACAGGGTTATCTTGATTTTTTCTCTTGGGAGGCATGACTGTATTAGTGAAAGACAAGAGGAATTTACAAGAGAATGGTCGTTGTCCAAAAGATGTTAGTTTACATAGAATAAGCAGTGTTGGGTCAATTTACTATGCAAATTAACACAATTATTTAATTATCAATCTGGCCTTGTAAGCTTGGAAGCATGTCCAAAATATATGGATTTCATCTGTAGTTAATTTTAGAAGATGAAATAAAAAAGATTGAAAGAGATGCAATTATAACCTAAATTAGAAATGCATATCACAAATACAAAGTTTAACTAAATAATTTCTAATTCAATATGTAATAAGCAGTAGAAGTGGCTCCTAAATTAGGAGAACAAGATTGACCTTCTTCTACAATACTACTTCAAGAACATAAATCAAAACCACTAATGAAAAATATCTCAAGATGCATAAAATAATAATAGAATAGGCTCCTAACTAAGAAGGTACTTGTTTTTCTTCATTATAAATCCATTCATCATTAATGCCATTGTTAGAAAACTGGAAATTTAGAAAATCACTTAAAAGCAAGAAAGATGAATTCTAGTTTCTAATCTCTGATCAGATAGAAGGAGAGTTTAACTTAAACACTGGTTTGACCGTTCATATGTAGATTATAGTTAATATTAAGATTAATCAAAAATCATAACATATCAACATACATCTAATTAACTAATTAAACATGAAACAAAACTAGTTTAGGAAATTGCAACTAAATTAACCAGAAAGTGCACTTATTTCAGTAATGGGGCCTTGCACCCTTGACGCGTACACTGAAATTACTTCTTAGCTACTAAAATTCAATCAAGCATTCACCATATAGAACAACAAAAAAGAAGATGGAACTGATCTCTTTGATTAACTCACAAAGTTCAGAAATATCAAAATGAAGTTATACAAATTCTACATGTTCATGCCTTCAATGTTCTTAGCTTAAATAGAGAAATATGAAACATATTTAACTAAAATGTCTCTAGTAGCTATGTCTATCCTTATCCTATCTATCTAGGTCGATCTCATCCATCCAATCACTCAAAATTTGGAAAATCTCATAAAATCCTAAAGTTGGCCTATTTCCTAGGGATTTCCTGAATGACTCGTCTAGTTTAACCATCTTTGGTCGGGCCTGTTTAAGATCGGTTTGACCGAACCGATAGGTACACATTCATTTTTTGTTCCCAATATTTCTAGAAATATGCTCAGTTCGTGTCCAGGTGTTCTACAAGAATTACATCAATGAAGCCATTACGAGAATTTTTAGTCCTGTCCAAAAATACACTTAAAATCCATTTTTTGTAAAAACATCTAAAATTGAAAAACTTAATTTATATATCTAGATATGCATAAATTAGTCAAAATAGGGTGTATGTGGATGTTAAATGGATGGATAACATGGATATTAAGTATATTTAATTAAGCAAAATTTGATCAAAATTGAGAGCCAACATCTTCCTCTTACTGATGTTCAAGCATGTCCTCATGCTTGCCTCTTTCATTTCTTTGATATTTTGTCCCTGTATGTTGACCAACCTATTGATGTACCTATGGCTTTGACCCATGAAGATGAAGCTTTCTATTGAGCTTCCTGTAAAAGGATATCTATTCCTTCATGTCCTTTTTCTCCTTCCTTATAGATGGCATTCTTTACCTTTTTTTTCTTTCTCCTTTCTTTTCTTTGTTTTTCTAAAAACAAATCATCCTTTCTGTTTGAAGTGCTACCCTTTGTAGTATTCTTCACCTATGAGTGGAAAACTTTTGGCTTGGGCTATGTATTCCAGAGTGATGGGAACAAAAATTTCTCCGATGTGTGATGATGCTTCACCACCAACAAACAAATACAAAAACTTTGCACTATTCTTCCTCTGATGATAAAACACCAAAAATAACACCAATAAATCATTCTGGATGAGCATCTTCAGAGAAGACAACAAATGCAATTTGAATTTTGTATTACAATCAGACACAACATTGATGTCCCTCTCAGATTATCAATATCAACAACTTCACTTAAAGGAGCCAATATCCATTCGCCCTCACATCTTCACTGAAGGAAGCCAGTCTTGCAATGTAACATAATCATAGAGAAAACACCAATTGAACAAATAAAAGCTTATTTCACTTATGCGGGGGTTTTCTTCTTGTATAATTCCACTGCAAAATAACTTGTGCCAATTCTTTTTATGACTAGGCATTCACTTTCAACTTAGCAACTATTTTTCCCATGCAATCTACAAAATAAGGGTTGACAGAACCAGAAAAATATGCCAAATAGAAATGAATTTGAGAAAAATGTCTATAAGGAGCCTAATTGGGTTCATTTTGAAGAAAGCCCATGTTTTCATTTTTCAAATATCATTTTTGTTTGCTCAGAAAAAATGACGAAAAATAGTGTCGTCTTAAAAATTTCGAATTTTTAAAACTATAGTTGAATTGAATGTCTTCTAGAAGATATGGCACCTGAATCCTTACCTATTACCTCTACCAGCAATTGGCTCAATTCCTTCTATATTTCACTGCATAGGTATTTGCTGCTTTTTGAGAAATCAAAATCTTGGAGGAAATCGATTTTTTCTTTACCATACACAGTCCACCTCCAGTAATGAAATCAATTCCTCTTTGCCATAACAGTATATCTCCAACACTAAAATCGATTTATCAAAACACACATATATCTCTCAGTTTTAACATTGAATTCACTCACCAACAACTCAAACTTTGTTCATAATTTTTTTAAAGCTCATTTCCCCCATTATCAACGCTGTCCCTTGGAGTTTCAAATTCAAATTTAGGTTGTCAACTTCTCTTAAAACTCAGAGTTATTAACTATGCTAACAACCATTTTTTTTTAAACTTAACTGAATTTTACTCAAACACTCAGATTTCACATGATTCATGGGATTTGTATCTCATGGATTGATTTCAGAATTCTGGTTAATGAAACTCTTCATTTTTCACTAAATTGTTCACAAATTCACCTTGATTTAAATTGATTTCATCTTGACTGGATTTATAAAATTTATTTTACTTATGGGTTTTGAAGCTTCCTACTTGAGTTTTGTAGCATTGTGTTTCTCCTTCATTTCCCCTTTTACTTCTCAGTTGTATCACTCGCTTCCTTCTACCTTTTTTCTGAACCTCAGTTGCCTCCCTGAACTTATGTGTTTAACTCCACTTAACACACCATTCACGTCGAGTTTTTTTTTTTTTTAGATCAATAGCATAAATGGGTCTTGGTGATGCCAACCGTACACATGGAGTTTGCTTATTACCTACACTGCCAGTGATTTAAATGTAAATCTCATACTTTGGATATCATAAAAAAAATCAAACTAATTGCATTTCATTTCTATTCAAACTCAACTTGTTGTCTCTGGGGAATTTATGGGATTTGGATGGAGATTTCAACATTTTAGTTGGCAAGGTTATCGTTAATGAAACAAATCCTTCTTTTATGCTCTTGGTCAAATTTTTCTGCATAAAAAACTACACATACCCTATTCTTTTGTTTCCAATTCAATGGGTTGTGTTTCCTATCTGAGCCGAGGCACAATGCTCCTGTTGAGTCCCTTCCTTTCTCTACGTGAAGGTGACCTCTCAGTCTACTTTGCATACATATTGAATTCTCTTCTGGCTGAACATTGATCTCTTTCTATGTAGGTGTTTGATCGGGCAATGTTCAACATTTTAAATTTCCTCTCAACCGTGGCAAACACCAGTCGCTTCTCATTTTTGTTGTTTTTTTATAACCATTCATCACTCATCGATTTTCATAATCAATTTTATGGGCCAAATTTGCTATGGTTTATACATATTCCTTTTCAAAGTTTAAAAAAAAAATCGATTTTATGTGCCAACTTTACCCTTTATTCCTTTGCAAAGTTTGTTTTGTTTTTTTTTTTTTAATTAATTTTATGTTTATGTTCCACCATTGCATATTTCACCATTGCTTTGTATGAATTTTAGTTTCATTCATGCACCTTGCATTTCATGAACCTTAAATTTCATTTCATTTGCATTTTCCACTTAGGTTTTTTCATATTTGCATATTTCACTCATTCTATACCTTAGGTTATGCTCTTTTCTTAATTTAATTTTAAAATGACCATAGGATAGGTCATTTTTAAAATTAAAGTATTTTCCTTATAATACTAACCTTTAACATTTGTGTAGCTTTTGCAGGTCAGACAAATTCCTTAGGGTAAGAATATTGAGTCCTTTATTTCTGATCAAAAATGATTATAAAATGTTTAGGATTAATGTAATGGTATATGGAATGATGAATAGGAATGGGGTTAATGTAGGAAAGGATAATCAATAGGTGATGATAATGAAGGTAGTGGTAGGATATAGTTAAAATGTAATGGAATGCATATCAAGCACTAAATTAGTATTAACAATTTCTAGAAAAAAAAACTTAAAAAATAAAAATTTTAAGAGCAAAATTTTCACTTACTCTACTTGTACTCCCATAAAATATTTGATGTCAATGATGTCCTCCAATCAAATGATGGTCGACAATGTCTTTAGTATCATAACGATGGTTCTTCCAGGATATATTGAAATGTAGAGACTTATTTCTACTTCGTGTTTTCTCATCTGACATTGATTTATGATCTTTGAATATTGATGTTGTTCAAGTCCCTTCTGCAGTTTGTAATTGATGTTTCAGGTCCCTTCTGACATGTAATTTTCAACAATATTTTATGTTGCTTTTGTCATATAATACAAGTCCCTTCTGCATAATGATATATCAGGTCCCTTCTACACAATATTTTCAATGATGTATTAGGTCCCTTCTAACATTTAATTCAGGTTCCTTCTGAAATTCAGCTACTCAAACTATTTGCATAGTTTTATTACAAACTCCCCCATTTCTTATGTTAATAATTGTCATCAAGTCTTGCATTTCTTGGAGGATTATTTCTGCAAAATCAAACTCAAGTAAAAGTAAAACAAAATAGAGAATTCATATTGGCCAAACAAGTTGGTTTTCCGATATGTATTCGAGTTTGTGTTGTGCCAGTTTCCTGGATTTTCACAACCAAATTCCTTTATTATTTTTGATATTTTTCTATTTTTTTTTATTCTTTTCTTTTCTGGATGGAGGTGGGGTTTAATGAAGTAGGGAATTATGAAAATCTTATGAAAGTATCATAGGTTGAAATCATGATTTTGACTTCAACATGATAGATCTAAATGATTGTGATGCTTAGCATACAATATGGTAGATGAATGAAATCATGAACAATATGGCTTATGAAATTATTTTTTTGCAATGGATGTAGCTTGACATGGTACAAAACTTAACTTCTTCTTTTGATTATTAGCTTCATATATTTTTCCTCAATCTTGATTCATGTTGTAAGGTTGTTGATGTTGTTGGTCAGCAACTGAGAGCAAGTTTCACAAATTTGAGTTTCATTGGATGAACTCAACATGAGGTGAATTTCCACTTTATTTTCACTTTGAATATTTTCATTTCATATTCCTAGATATGAATTTTTAAATATTGACTTTGAAAAGTCCTTCATCCATGGAGTTCACTCCTTAAATCTTCCCGAGACATACAAAAACATAGCATTTGCCTGCAATACAATATTAGATGATGGAGGAAGAGAGGTGTAAAGTCTCTCTTCTTCCAAGAAATATGTAAAATAATTACAAGAATTTCTTGAGAATAAGTCCAAAGATGATAGACAAAGAAAATGTATTTGTTTACCCCTTGAGGAATCATGGCCAACCTACACCTCCTAGTGGTATTTTGTTCACAAAATCTTTGTTATATGTCAAATTAGAGTGATTACGAAGTCAGGTTGAAGAAAATACATATTACCACTTCCAATATAAATATATTTTCAAAATTATTTGAAATGATATGCTAAAAATGATGAAGAATACCATGTTTGATAGAGTTGCTTGTAAATTTTTAACTATACCAACAATCACTATTTAGAGTGTAACTTTTTCGTTAAAGATCAGATTGATGTGATTCCACTTAGATATTAAAGTAGATTCATTTTTGTATATCCAGTAGAAACAAATTTTTAAAATCCTTAGGTTTGATATGACAAAATTGTTGATTAACAGACCTAGGACGCAGAGTTTTACTATGCTGATTTGAAGACATGCAGTCACTAAATGTGGCATAACGTTTTCATCTAACCTCCAAATGGGATGATTCAAATTGTGTATTGATATAGAGTTGAATATATATATATATATCCTACATAAACATGTTTTGAAAAGAAGATGATTTGGTATGTTAAATATTCAAATGAATAGTCAAGACCTAGAATTGTCGCCATGTAGATGTTTTGAGAAGCAACTAATATTTCAAGAATAAATTTTTCATATGATACCTGATTGAGGGGATTCAAATTGATTTGGAAACTGGATTGCAAATGCTATCTTCCCTATGAATATCATGTAAAATTTTTGAATAATAAACACTTATTCACAGAGATTATCCCAATTATAGACTATTGCAGAATACATGCATAATACATAACCTCCTCTACGTTGATCATCAATTTAGTAGCATTAAAAACAATGAAACATCAATCGCATGCACACATTAACATAGTATGTAACCCAGGGAAAGCTTACAGATGAAAACCCCACACTATCTATATATTAATGATTGAGAACATGTAACAATACATAGTGCAATACTCCTCTCAAGTATCCAGCACTATCTCCACCTGTTACACACAAAAATAGCTCATATCCAAGCAAGTCACAGGTTCAAATCTCCTCTGCTGCTTTGCCTACCTCCACTGCACAATGCTGCAAGAGAATCACGTGAGCACAGGCTACAATTTCCTTGATATTGGCCCACACTGCGCAATCCTCATTGGCATTACTCAATCCATGCATGTGCAAAATCTCATGCACAACTAATAGTCACAACTCACCCTTTCACTTACCTCTAACACCTGTCTCTGTTGAACTGTCCATGCACTGAGTTAACTGATGTATTCTTTAGTTTCTTTATGAGTTAATAATTAGTGAATTAATTAATAATTAATTCACACAACTCATCACTAGTGTATTATTTAGTTAGACTAAAGACAACTAGTTCAACTAAGTCAAACTGAACACAACTCCATCAACTCCACATCCAACTCCACAAAACTCACGTGCATGAGTTCTAACTGAAGTCCTCCATGCAATAGCTCAACTAACACATAAGAAACCACATGATTCCTTTTTTCAGCTGCATGTGCCACATCCGTAGCTCGAACTGAAGTGATCCAAGAGAATAAGATAATGTTTAGAGTCCAAATATTACTAAGGGCTAATAATATTTGACTGTTTCTATTTTTAGCCTGGCAGTCTAAAAATAGACTCTGATCACTCCATTGTGAACCAAAAATAGAAGTCCATCTATTTTTCCCAACATGACCAATCATCCATAAACATCATCCTGTAACTCATAGGCCATGATCCATATGTCTAAAAATAGACATAGTCTAAAATAAACCTTGTGCCAAAAATAGCCTGCGGACCAACTTAGTGAAGGCGACTTCTTTTCACTAAGATCCATCATCTTGTTGCATCTTCAACATATCATATAATAATGTTTCCATTAGACACCTCAAATATAGGCTGTAATAACTCTATCCTCGAAATTTCTTTTGAGATCTAGTGTTTATTTTTACCTTGTCTTTTTCATTTGTGATCCAAATTGAAAAATAGGTATAAAACTAGTTTTTAAGATATTATTTACTGCATTTTTCCATAAAATCCTTCCAAATGAGTATTGAACAATGATGTGAAATTTTATTCATGAGAAAAGGTCTTATTGTGAAATCATTCTACCTGTTTATTTATTTATGTTATTCTATCCTGCTCTATTATAGAAAAATAAGTCATTCTCTCTAGTATAAGAGAATTTACAATGCACCCACATGCGTAACAGGATCATAAGTAGACTCACATCCAAGTTTGAAAAATATTCTTTAATGAATACTTGGACTTGAAAAATTAGTTGATCATAAAGATTTGATGCTAAAGGATGTTGAAAAATTGAGTGGTATTATGGCCTAATGACTAGTTGAAACCAAGTTTGAATGTGATCTTTAAGTTTTTGGTTTTTGTCAACTATCATAGCATAAAGTTCTTCTTGTGGAACTTGTTCAAAATCATGAATGCACAAGCGATCTTCTATAAATTCTTCAATTTCTAGCTCTATTGTTTGAACTTCATTACATGTAATCCATAACTCATTTATCTCCTTGCAAAGTTAACTAGAAAAAGCTTCTAGGTTCTCTTCTTGTGGATCCTCTTGATGGATACTTTGTTGCTCTTCTATCCTTTGAAATGAAGATTCATCCCTAGTGATTATTCTAAATTGTGGACAAGGATTTGAGAATAGCCTTGTGGTGGCATACCCTCTTTCTCTAAATGACTTCCTTAACATCATGTTTTGTAAATCTTTGTTTCGCAAATGGATTTTCTAGTTTGTAAGTTTTTATTAGTCGTTGGGGTTTCATTTTGGGGATCTACCTTTCTAATTTCTATGTCTAACCATGAATAACCATAAGGAAAAGTAGTTTTTTTTATGTTTTGTTTTTTTTAAATAATACTCTTAATTGACTATATTGAAGTATGCTTCCCCAACACTAGCACCAAAATGTTGGGTCAATTTACTATGCAAATTAACACAAGTATTTAATTATCAATCTAGGCTTGTAAGCTTGGAAGCATGTCCAAAATATATGAATTTCAGTTGTAGTCAATTTTAGATGATGAAAGATAAAAATTGAAAGAAATGCAACTATAACCTAAATTAGAAAATCATATTACAAATATAAGTTTTAACTAAATAATTTCTAATTCAATATGTGATAAGCAGGAGAAGTGGCTTCTAATTTAGGAGAACTAGATTGACATTCTTCTACAAAACTACTTCATGAACATAAATCAAAACCACTAATGAACAATAGCTCAACAAGCATTAAAGAATAATAGAAGAGGTTCCTAAATAAGGAGGTCCTTGTTGTTCTTCATTATAAATTCATTCATCATTAATAACATTGTTAGAACACTAGAAATTCAAAAAATCACTTAAAAGCAAGAAAGATGAATTTTAGTTTCTAATCTCTAATCAGTTAGAAGGAAAGTTTAACTTAAACACTGGTTTGACCCTTCACATGCAGATTAGAGTTAAGATTAAGATTCATCAAAAATCATAGCATATCATCATACATCTAATTAACTAATTAAACATGAAGCAAAACTAGTTCAGAAAATTTCATCTAAATTAACCAGAAAATGCACTTAGCTCGGTATGGGGGCCCTCCATCCTTGCCTCACACGCTAAAAGTACTTCTTAGCTACTGAAACTCAATCAAGCATTCACCATATAGAACAAAAAAAAGAAGATGGAACTAGTCTCTTTGATTAACTCACAAAGTTCAGAAATCTCAAAATGGAGTTATACAAATTCTACATGTTCATGTCTTCAATGTTCTTGGCTTAAATAGAGAAATATGAAACAAAATTAACTAAAATGTCTCTAACAGCTATGTCTATTGTTATCTTATCTATCTAGGTCGATCTCATCCATCCAATCACTCAAAATTTGGAAAATCCCATAAAAACTTAAATTTGTCCTATTTCCTAAGGATTTCCTAAATGACTGGTCATGTTTGACCAACTTTGACGAGGCATGTTTAAGCTTGGCTTAACTGAACCAATAGGTACACGTCCATTATTAGTTCCCAAGCTTTCTAGAAATGTGCTTAGTTCGTGCCCAGGTGTCCTGCAAGTATGACATCAATGAAGCCACTACGAGAATTTTTAATCCTATCCAAAAATGCACTTAAAATCCATTTTTTGTAAAAATATCTAAAAATTGCAAAACTTAATTTATATACCTGGATATGCATAAATTGGTCAAAATAGGTTGTACATGGATGGTAAATGGATGGATAACATGGAAATTAAGTGTATTTAATTAAGCAAAATTTGATCAAAATTGAGGGCCAACAAGCAGTGAAAAAAGAGGATAGTGATAGGATGAGCAGTAAAGGGAAGGAGAGCGATGGCTTCAGAAGTTTTTAAACCAATGCTATGAAAGTCCCATTAGAAATGGTGTGGGACCAGTAGGTTTGAACGGTCACCCAGGAAGTATAAATTTAATGCTAAACAGTCATTTTGTCAAGAGTGCATTCAATTGGTTAACAGATAGGTGACGTGGCAAGAGGAGAGTGGTGGAGATATCATGGTGGCAACATGGTAAAATGGGTGAGGGGACGGTGGTTTCAGAGGGGGTAGTGAGTGGTAAGTGGGATTGCAGTGGGGTGTGCAAAATCAAGAGAAGCTACCACGTTAGGATGGGGCCCAGTGGGAGAAACCACCTTTTCAGAACTGCCCCCACCGACGGTAGAGGAAGGATGGAGAGGCGGGCACAAAGAAAAACATGGGCTGTGGATTGTGAACGGGAGTGGATCCTGATGCCCTGACAGCGCAGTTGATTAACTGCATACGACAAAAGAGATTTGTGCATATGCGCTTTTGCAATTTTCCTTTTGAACTTAGGATAAGGATTAGAACTAAACATATAAAAGCACTTTATTCCATGGCGCATGTTTTGCCTTTTTACCATGTCCTTAGACTTAGGATAAAAATGACATATGCTTATATTTGTAAGACCATCTAATTTACCTACCCATGACTAAACTAACATTTTATTTTTCTAAAGGGTGCACTTAGACTAGAAAACCCACATTAATTTTTTTTTATACAGAATGAAAAACTATCTAGCTTATCTGTTATTTCTCCTATTGATTCAGATTAAACAGTTGAATCAATGTCATTTTCTTCCTAACTACTGATTTACCAAGATTAGATTGTTTGGAAAATCTTTATTCTCTAACCTAATTTACAAAAATTTAAACAAGTTTAACCCTAATTACAGTGTATGAATAAACAAAAATCTAGTCATTGTGGCATTTTTTACAAGTTGCACACAACCTTTATTTAACAATGATGAAGAAATCTATCTATCAGTAGTGAAATTTGGACTTGAAGCACTTTCAATATTATTTCTTTCTCCTTTTTCTTTTGATAGGGTTCTATTTTTCATTCTTTTTCATTCTTTTTGTTTTTTCCTCTCTTTTTTTTTTTCATTTATACCCTCTTTTCATTTTTTCTTTAATTTTTCTTTTTATTTGGAAATCATTGGCAAATTGACAAGTATTTACAATATTAGATTCCTAAGATACAATACTCAAATACCTTGAGATCCTATAAATTATAGGACCCTAACACAATGAATAAGATTATGAGTACTACCAGAATCAATCAACATTATTACCTTTTTCTTCTTGATATGCCCTTCTATCTTGAATGTTCGAGGAGTGGTAATTCCTTTCAATGCATTACAAGGTATGGTTAGATTCATTTCTTCTCTCTCTGGGATTGGTTCCTGGTGTCTATCATCTTCTTTTCACTTTTCTTATTCCTTTTCTTTCTCCTCTTCCCCATCTATGTAAATTAATTTCTTCTCAACACACTTATGACCTTTAGTGTATTTTCTATCACAATTGTAACAAAGATCTTTTACTTTTTTTCTTCCAATGTTTTTTGGTGTCAATCTTGTAGGTGGTGAAAGGCTAGGAGCAACAACAGTTCCATATTTATAGTTATGAGTGGTAGGCTTCCTTGTTGCCATAATTTTTCTTTCAATTTTTCGCGCCAACCTGTATGCCTTCTCTGATGAATCAGGTTCCCAAAGGTGAACGTAGTGTTGGATGTTATCATTTAAAGTCCCTATGAATACTTCAACCCTATTCTTCTCTAGAATATCATTTACCCTTATATTCAATTTTTGAAAGTCCTCAATGTGCTTTGCAATGAACCCTTTTGTTGAGATTTATCAATTTGCTAAAGAAGGTGTTGCTCTTTGTATCTTCATAATATGCTATCATCTCCTCCGTGAAAAATGACCAGGTGACAAGTTGTTTACAAGAAAAAATCCCTCTATACCATACAAACTGATTCGGTTCTAAATTAAAGATGGAATACATACCTTTTTTTTTGTTTTGCACATTATGTAGATCAAAATATGTCTACTTCTATAGTATCCATGTTATGGGAAGCCTTTCTTGTAGCAGATTTGTCCCGCCTTCCTTCAAACCTTCCATGTATTTCATCAAATATTCCATTTCTTTCTTCCAATATGCTTCCATACCATAGATATCAGCTTCCATGGCATAGATAAAACTATTTATCTTAGCTTCGATCGCATTCTTCAAATCATCCATCCAATTTTGATTACTACGTGTTTCTATTTTCTTGATTCGGTCATTCTTTTTCTTTCTTTTAGGATCTCGATCTTAAATCTTGTGTATCTTTGAACGTTCAAATCTATAAGGTCTAACATTGGAACCTCTGGTAACCCTCTGCTTCCTCTTTCTAATGCCACAACTCTGATCTAAATTTGATTCTCCAAGAAAGAGTTATTCCCAATCTCCCAAGATAACTTGATTATATACTTTTTCAGTAGAGTGAACTTGTATGAAGTTCCACGTGTCACTATTTCGACCTTATGACCTGAAAACGATACACAATGAAGTACAGTCCATCCTCTTTCTATAACATCTTGCAAAATTTCAATCTAATGCTCAAAGAGAAAGTTATGACGATTTTTCCAAGGTCACCTGTTTGGAATGTAATTCAAGAATCTGCACAAATCCTAACTATCTTGGACCATATCTCAAAAAATATAGAAAAACAAGATCTAAAATTCAGGCCCAAGCTTCACCAAGATTTTGGGTCACGAGGACCCATTTGTGATGAAATTCGGGAGCTTGCAAAAACTATAACTTCCTCAGATCATATCTATGAAAATATAGCTAGAAAAGATCTCAAATTTGTACCCAAGGTTTAGAATGATTTCTTCTCAAATGGTTTTTTTTTTAGTTTCTAAAAATTCGTAGCAAAAAATTTATAGTGAAAATTCCACGACGACCTGTTTGGAGCAGCGAAACCCTAGAATCCAAAGGTATGATACCAAATGTTATGAAACCAGCTCACAAAAAGATATATAAGATAGATAAACGACCTAAAAGCCAGCCTCTTCGAGGTGGAAACCTCCTCTACATTACACAAATAAAAGATTCTTGGATGATACAAATGACAAGACCTCTTTTCGATATATAGGAGGTCCCAATACAATTAAAGCCTACATAACAACAATATTGTAGGGGCACTACAATAACAATAGTGGGCTTTTATGGGGCATAATAATAATAACATGGGGATTATAAGGACACAATAATATAATAAGGGGGTTGTAGTGATAACAATAAGGGGTTATACTAGTACTATAGGGACCTAACAAAAAATGGAAGATGGCACCTAGAAAGATGGCTTGCAATTTGAGTTTCTTGTGAATTATCATGGTCCAAAGCCCACTAAAATAATTTGAATGACTTGACAGATCATTTATTAAAGGGTTGAAATTATTAATTGCACAAAGGTATTTTTGAAATGCCAAATACTTGGTTTTCTTTTTTTATCTTTTTGGAAATGCCAAATAATTTTAACAAAGGCTAACATAGGGAGAAATATTGTAAGTTGTCTACTATGATCCCAAGGAAATAAATGAAAGATGGAAAGAGTTGAGCTAATTTTTTTAATAAAATTCACTATTCTAATTCCTAATTAGTATTTTTGAGCCTCTCCTTGGAACAATTATACAAGGGGAACTTGAAGGTGGTCAGCTTTAGAATCCTTCAAATGTTTCTTGTAATATGGCTATGGTATATGGATAATCACAAGGGCATTTACCCTGGGCCAGAAGAGCTAACAATGCAAGGAATTATAATTCCAAGCCTCAATATACCAGTTTTATCTTTCGTGACTGATGGAGGAGTGGCATAAAAAACTACATAGTAACACTACTCGATATTAGTTAGCCCATTTTCCAAGCCATTATTCATATGTCAAGGGTGACTTCGTAAGATTTTTTCAAAGCCCCATTTTAGGAGTGATAGAAAAGATAGTCTTATCCATGACTTGGAAAGCTATTATGGCACAAAACCTTTAATTTTCCATTGCAATTTTATAAAGGTATAGCTCAAATTCACCCGATTAGTGTTTTGTCCTACGAATTGCTAAAGTTTTGCAATTTATTTTAGAAAATTCTTTGTTACCAAAGAATAAATTAGAACAAATTCCATTTTACATTAGGTCATCAGTGAGGCACTTCTTGAATCTGTAGGAAAGAAGCTCATCTATTGTGTATCTTCAAGAAATTAAATTCTCGAGTTTCTTGACCTGATAATGCTATAGATATAGTTACTCCCATTGGCAGTAATACGCTCGTTTTAGTAATCAAGAAATCAACCAAAAAAAATGTGCTTAATCATGCTGATGAAGTCGACCATGTATATGTTGTTGGAAAATTGGATGTCGAAAAAACACATCATTGTGGATGTAATGTCAAACTATTATGCTACTTGTAATGCCATGCCATGGATACAGCTCTTATAGATGGAGAGTTGGTGAAGAGTGGGGACTTGAACTCATGACTTGAGCAAAACGTAATTATAAAAATCTATGTGATAGGGTGCATGTAAACATTTTCCATATATGTCTTCTACTTTCATCTCACTATTTCAACAAATTTAATTTGTAAGTCTTTACTTGCTTGATTCATTGTCTTCCCTATTATTTTGTGGCTATCTCTATCTCCTTGGTGCTTCTATGAGGGCATATGATCACCCCAACAACTCACCAGATTTTGATAACAAAGTGATGTCCCACACACAAGCCTATACTTTACAAAATCCTTTCAATTTTCCCCACACCTTGCCCCCTGATTCCTCATGCCTTTCGTGCCCACATCCTTGTTTCCTATAACGCTACCCCTGTGTAACTCTACATTCATCTACACTTATATCATTGTGTCTTTGCACCTCTTGGTGAAAATGCTAGTATATATATGGGTTGGGGTTTGGCGAGGGTGGTGGCCCACCACACCTATTTTAAATATTTTATTTTATTTTATTTTTTAAATAAAAACAAGAGACTCAAAAACCATCGGCTAATTTTCAAGGGTCACCAAAAAGATTTAGGCAACAATTTTGCCCTTTTCGACCACCAGAATCTATCACAGTGAAGTGTCAAATTGTTGCTTCATTAGTGGCCACCAAATTTAGCATCTCTACCAGATTTAGCGGTTCCAAATTTAGTTGGCGTTGTACTAACTTTAGCGAGGGGGCCTAGTTGAGCAAAACTTTGACTGGCCATAACTTTCACATACGATGTCGAAATGAGGTGTCATTTGCACCGTTGGAAATCTTGTGATGAGATTTTAAATATGAAACTATATTCATTTCAATTCATATACTTTTGTTTTTGAGCCTTTTATGAGCCCTCTTTGTTTTCTAAGCCTCTCTTGAGCCACCTAGATGACACAAGCAATAACATAAAACATGAAAAGACCTATTTACATGATGGAGAGATGGAAGAAATGGTTCAAGATCTTGTTAGCATGTATAGCATAAGTAGGATGAGCGATGCAAAATACTAGAGAACCTTTGAGCTTTACTGGAACATTCAGACCTTCGTGGCTTGGGCCCCCCAAGCCAATGATGTGGAGCACCTCAAACTGCATATGAAACATACTCACTTGGAAAATAAATTGTCCTTGTTGGTCACAATTTTCACTTGGTTTGAGAGAAAACATAGTGGAGTTTTGGTTTTTTCTACTACTAGGAGTTTAGAAAAAACAACATAGAGGTTTCCACTATTCCCTCCACTTAGTTTATGACCTTTATATTTGTTTAGTTCTCAATTTTTATTTTATTTTTATTTTTGTGCTTTTAAGTAGATTTAGTATAGTCTTAAATATTATCTTTTTAAAAATCCATTTTGATATTAAACTCTTGCTTTCAAGCCTAACTTACCTATAAACAAACATATACTCATATGTATTTTCTATTATAATATAATGAAATAGAAATAGAACTTCAAAAAAATCACAATTTAACATTTTCAACACTCACAATTTAAAATTATAATTTAAACTATCATAATCACAAAATAATGTAATTATAAAAACTTTAAAAACTATTAAATTAATGGCCAACTACAACTTAAAATTAATATTCCATGAAATAAACTATTAATAAAATCTTAACTTCCCATTAAATAATATTAAAATCTAAATTATCATCTTGACCAGAATTTAAACCATGAAAAATGTAAATAGAAACAGTTAATTACATTAATTTTTTTAGTTTCAAAAAACAATACAAATAACAAAATTCCTAATCTAATATTTTTAAAAATAGTATTCTATAAAAATTTAAATAATTTTAATATAATCATCCTAACGGATTTCAAAATTTACTGAAATATATCTGTTTTAGAATGAAGTTTTTAAAATTTATATTTAATTATTAATAAATAAATGATAAAAATTTAACTTTTATTAAATATTCACAAAAATATCAAATATCAAATATTAAGATTTTTTTGGTTATGTTATTTTTTATTCTTAATTAAATTTATTAATTTTAAAAAAAATGATATATAAAAAATACCATATTTTATAAGTAATTATATTTCCATATAACCTATTTACAAATTAAAACTCTCCGTGATAAGATAAAATAAAATAATATACATATATACAACAAAACATTATAAAATAAGGTATATATATATAATAAAACTTTATCCACAAACCCATAGGCATCGTTGTCGATTTGGAAGGCACTTCCTTTCTCCTCTGTTTTCTATTTTTCATGAAATGCCATGCATAAACATCACTCTACAGACCCACAGTGAACAGAGTTAAAAAGTACGAAGTCTTCATGTGAACAAAAGAGAATTCTAATCCGTGATACCAAAGTCAGAGTAACGAGGTGCCGAAGCAAAACAAAACAACTTGCTTTGCTCGTACTCAACATCGGCATTGATAATGAAACAACTATCCAAAACAACCATATTTTTATATACCATATGTTTTTGGAGCCTTGCAGAGAATTCATCGATCGCTTCTTCCTTCAAGTATGTCCAACTTTTGCGAGCGACAAACCCCACTAAAATATATGGTGAGTGCCTTTGAAGAACTGTTTTCGAACTTCCTTCATGAAGATACAACTCTTGCTCTATTCCTATATATATATATATATATATCAGCAATGTCTGGATGATACCTTCCAACCTAGACATACCCTCATTTCTTTACTCAGCTTAGTAGCAGAGCTGTGCTTCTTCAATATGGCTCTTGCAATTACACAGTCCTCCTCCATGGTGCTGTTGCTAGTAACTGTTTCTATCTGCATCGTCTCAGAATCAGGTCGGGCCAATGCATTGACAGGGCTAAGCAAGGATTACTACAAGCGAACGTGCCCAAGTGCAGAGACTGTGATAAAGGATACCATACGGAACGCCACCCAATACGACCCTAAAATCCCTGCTCGCATTCTACGAATGCATTTCCACGACTGCTTCATTAGGGTATCTGCATTATATTTTGATATCATAGTTAACCAGTATATAGTCATCTCTCCCAGCTAAATCTAAAAGTTTTCAATGTTTTCTATCATATTTAACGCTGGCGTGGCTCCCTCTAGTACTTTATCAAAGTCCTGATTAGTTTAGAGCTTAGAATTAGAGTAGAATAGATTATATTAGAATTTGTATATTAATATTAGAATGCATAATCTAGAAATATTCTATAATTCTGGGTACTAAAGTGATCAGTAGAATTTTAAACTTTTCAATGTTGTATAATCTGTTTGCGACATCAATAAATGGAACATAGTTTTGTTAGTTGATTTATAGTTTTGTTTTGATTTTTTAACCTAAATGGCTAGGGTTGGGTATTGACATTGGCGTTGGCGTAAATGAGTGCAGGGGTGCGATGCATCGGTGTTGTTAGACTCCACTACAAGCAATGAAGCAGAGAAAGACGCACCACCCAATGTTTCACTTCGCGCCTTCTATGTTTTAGACGATGCCAAGACGAAGCTGGAGTCCATTTGCCCACAAACTGTTTCGTGCGCTGACATTCTTGCAATCGCTGCTAGAGATGTTGTACTTCTGGTATAATCTCCTCCCAGTAACTCTTGATGATAGAGTATATATGTAATGTAATGTCTGTATGATTAACTGAAATATTGATTTGACAGACAGGGGGTCCAAAGTGGGACGTTCTCAAGGGAAGAAAAGACGGGCTCATCTCGAGGGCAAATGATACAAAGAATTTGCCAGCCCCCACCTTCAACGTTTCTCAGCTCATTCAAAGCTTTTCCCTCCGTGGACTCTCTGTCCGTGATCTTGTCGCATTGTCAGGTATTTACAGCACTCTCTTCTAATTATGTTGATACCTCTATTCAAACAAATTAAATAAGTTTAAATGGTCAAATCCATTGACCTATTTTTTCTAGGTTATGTGTCATGAATTATAAATAAATAAATAAAAATCAAACTCATTACTTTAGATATTGTAAATTTTATGGATAAAAAATTATCAAAATTATCATATCTATATTTATATTAAACAATAAAAAAACATCATATATAAATAATTCTACGATATAAATTTTACTTGAAATAATAAATATTCACTTTATAAATTTTTTTATTTAAATTACAATTTTAATTATCCAATAAATATCAAATAAAATATCAAATTTCTCTTAATATTCACTTTATAAATATTTTTATTTAAATTACAATTTTAATTATCCAATAAATATCAAATAAAATATCAAATTTCTCTTATATTAAACTGATGTACATGCTTATTGTATTGAGTAATAAGCAAATGTTATAAAAAGTCACTCTTTTTATTCAAACAAATCTCCTTAATTAAATATCATTTAAATAAATTCTTTACTTTTTCGTTCATATAATTAAATATCACTTACTTTTCATTTATATAATTAAATATCACCTATCTTTATAATTATACATTATTCTTATCAAATCAATCATTCAAAATTGACAAGTCCATACCACAAACTTTGATTTGGGAAGGAACTTTATTTGACATCTTGAATGTTTAAATAATTTAATTAATAAGGACCACACAAAACAATAATACAATAATCTAATTTTCCCATAGTTTTGGGAAGGGAATTCCTTATCTTATATTTGATAGTTGAAATGCTCAAATACTTCAATGAACAAATACAATACAAAGCAATAATACCATAAATCTAATTTTTGAATTATGAAACTTCTTCCATTTGTATAATAAGAAATGGCCAACTATCCAAAATTAAAGAATACACACTTTTTTGTTTAGAAAAATGATTTCTTCACCTTACATTACTATAGTTAAATGCTCAAATAAACTAAACAACAAAGACCACAACAAAACCATAGTATAGTAAATCAAAGTTTTCCATCATGAACTTCTTCAATTTCTAGCCAAAGACCACACAAAACATATTACACTGAATCAAAGTTTTCAATCATGAACATAATTAAATACCATATCACAATTTAAACTAAAGTGGGTTTTAAATTAAAATTTTCATAGCATACAGATTCTTTTATAGTGATAATTGAAGATTCTCTTATGCTATTATCTGTTTTCTTTCCTATGTTATTTATACCATGTTTATTTAATTGTCACGAATAAGTTTTCAAAAATAGAGATAAAAACATTTTTTCTAACTATTAAACCATTATAGTTAACTACATTTTAGCCTAATTTTAAAAGTTCATTCAGGGAAAAAAAAATTAGCCCAGGGCTTGAAACCAAGGCAAAAAAATATTAGCTTAGGGCTTAAAAACAAAGCAAAAAAGTTGAAAAACAAATTACCTTTAGAAGACACCATTTAACTATTAACTATCTTATCACTCTTAAAATCATTACCAAAATATTAACTTAGGGCTTAAAAACAAAGGAAAAAAGTTAAAAAACAAATTACCTTTAGAAGACACCATTTAACTATTAACTATCTTATCACTCTTAACATCATTACTTAAAAATATTACAATGATAAATCAGATCTATTAGTTTAAATTTATTTGGATTTAGATTAAAATGATAAAGGTAAAAATATTGGAAAATTAAAAGTTTATGTACAATTATTTTTAATAAAATTTTAAAATTTACAATATATTTTTAACTTCCGAAAACTAACGAATTTATATCAATATCGTGTTCCGATTGATTAAAAAATAAGAAAGAGATTATAGCATTATCAACCTCCCGACATGGGAATGCTACAAACACAAATCCAGCATAAATATTTTTTTTTACGGTGAGATATAATTATAAAGTGTGCTTTTCAACTCAAATATGATCGACATCTGCATTTCGGAATTTTTGTAATCTGTTTTGGAAAGTCAACAAATCCAGAATTATCATGAAAGTATGGTAACCCTGTAACGTCTAACATTAATGGAATCCTAATTGTCTGCATGAACAGGCGGGCATACGTTGGGCTTCTTTCACTGCTCTTCTTTTGAGAGCAGACTTCATAACTTCAACGCTACATTTAAGGTGGATCCAACCATGGAGCCGCAGTTTGCACAGAGCTTACGCACGGTGTGCCCTCAGCCTAACAACAATCGCAGCGCGGGTGCTTTTCTGGATTCCACGGCCACCCAGTTTGACAACGCATACTTCAAACACTTGGTAGAAGGAAAGGGAGTGTTTGGCTCAGACCAGGCGTTGTTTCTGGAAAACCCAACAAAGATGATTGTGAAGAGATTCGCAAGGGATGGGAATGCCTTCTTCAAAGCATTTGAAACCTCAATGCTGAAGTTGGCAAGTGTTGGAGCTTTGACCAGCGGGGGAGAAGTGCGATTGAATTGCAGAAAAGTGAATTCGTGAACATAGGATCATATGGGATCATACATTCCTTCATTTTATATGATGTCAGAGGCTCATGATTGTTTTTGAAGAAACAGAAACTTACACATCAATGCAATAAATACATTTTTCCTTGCTGAATTTACTCGACACGCAAAATGAACGTAGTTTAGTTTGCTTCCACATCTTCACTGCGTTCTTGCCTTTCGGCTTGTGGCCTCGCTAAGACCTTTGAATCTCAGACATGAATCTGCATCATGTCGGGTATGTGTATCGAATAAATTATAACATTTTAACAAGAAATTAAATTTGCAGTTTAGTCAGCCCCACCAGGTAGGCGAGCTGGTAATTACAATACAGTGAAGTTTTTTAGAAATGTAAACTCTGTACTGAAAGTGATGAGTTCAAATGCTCCAGACTATCCTTGAATCACGTTACTGGAGTTACCAGGCTGCTCGATTCCTCTATAATAAAAAATAAATAAATTTACAGTTTAGTCTAGTTTCATAGTCCTATGCTTTATTTTTTATTTTTCTAATATATTTTCTACTTATTTTCGGATAACATTTAATAAACATTTATCAAAATTAAATTAGGCTGATAAATTCAAAAATTTAATAAACATTTATTAAAATTTAATCATGTTAATAAATTCATTTTCATATTATTAGTCCTCGTCCTCGTCTCTCGTCTCTTCAGTGTTTGTAGACCTCTTCAGTGTTTGTAGGGTCTATGGTAATAGGTTTTTTAATTCCTATTATTTGAATGCGGAAACTAATGAAGAGTTTCCTTTTATATCCAATTGAATGCGTTTTCTTCTTGATGGAATGCTTATAAGCATTTTTCGATCCAAATAACAATTTTGACATTTGTATAGCTTCATATGGAGGCCATATCTAAGATAGTGCGAGGTTAAAGTAACTATGGTTGGTATTAGTTTTTAAACATAGAATAGATTTTTCCATGGCTGAAATTTTAATAAGTGAAAATATAATGAATCTAGTAAGGGATATTTATATGTTTCTAACTTGTGACTGGCTTAAAATAATTTGACATGCAACCATACACTAAATCTGTCTATCACTTAACTTGACTTGACTCAACACTAAGTTCACTAACTCTTTAATTTTAGATTATTCTCCATGCGGGATTAAATTAGCTATTTTAACACTCCCCCTTAATTATGACATCCAAAATAAGACATGATCCATGACAACTCAAACATGTATGTTGTTCTATGTCTCAGCTATTCTTAGAACACACAAGTTTCTTCTATGAAACTCAAACACATTTTTTACTAATGACTTAGTAAATATATCAGCCAATTAATCACTAGATTTACAAAGATTCAAGTGAACTTCGCCATTGCTAACAAGTTCTCTAATAAAGAGATATCTAGTATCAATACGCTTGCTCTTTTGATGAAACACACTATTTTTGGATAGTGCAATCCTTGAGGTGTTGTCACAACATATTGTTGTTGATCCTTGTTTCTGCTTGAGTCCATCAAATACTCTTCTTAACCACAGTGCTTGACATGTTGTTGATGTTGTTGGTACATATTCCGCTTCTACAGTCAAAAGTGTCACAATAGGCAGCTTCTTAGATGCCCATGAAATCACACCTGAACCAAGATGGAATGCATAACCAGAAGTGTTCTTCCTATCATCCAAACTACCTACAAAATCATTGTCGTGTATCCAATCAAATCCTTCTTTTTTGTGGTTGCATACACTATGCCACAATCTCTAGTTCCTACGATGTATCTCAGAATTATTTTTCATGCTCTCCAATGTGTGTCTTTTAAAGTCTCCATAAATATGGAAATCCGACTTACTCCTTGAATAATATCTGTTCTTGTAGCTATGAGATACATGAGGCTACCAACCAATATTTTGAAGAGAGTTGCATTGACATTTGATCCTTCATCATCCTTGCTTAACTTTGTACCTGTTGCAACTGGTGTAGGGACAGGTTTTCAATTCTCCATCATGAATCTTTTCAACAAATCTCTAGCATATTTATCCTCACAAATAAAAATTCATTTTTCAATTGCTCAACTTCTATGCCAAGAAAATATTTCATGAGACCAGGATTTGTCATTTCAAATTCTTTCATCATGGCTACTTTAAATTCATCCAATTCAAAATCACATGTATAAATCATGTCATCAACATATAAGCAAACAATCAAAATATGTCCATGCTCATTTACCTTTGCGTACATAGTAGGCTCAATGATGCTTTTGCAAAATCCATTCTTGATCATGTAGCTATCAATTCTACTATATTGAGCTCTAGGTGCTTTCTTGAGTCCATAGAGCGCTTTCTTCAACCTGTAAATTTTATCTTCTTTACCTTCAACTTCATATCCTCAAGGTAGCTGCACATTAATTTCTTCTTCTAGAATTGCATTTAAGAAGGTTGGTTTCAAATCCATCTGATATACTTTCCACTTGTTCTGAGCCATTGTGGCTAGAACTTCTCTTACAGTTCCAATTTGGCTATCAAAGCAAAAATTTCTCTGAAGTCTATTCCTGGTTGCTGTGAGAACCCTTTTGCTACAAGTCTTACTTCAAATCTATCAATTTCACCTTTCTCATTCAACTTTGTCTTCTACACCCATTTTACACCAATGAGATTTTTGTCCTTTGGAAAATCAACCAAATCCCATGTATCATTCTTTTCAATAGCTTCAATTTCTTCATCCATGGTTTGCACCCAATTTTCATCTCTGATTTCTTCTTCAAACGAAGAAGGTTGGAATGAAAATAAATGTAAAATTTGAATTAACATCCAAATCATCATAAATATCTTTCACACTTCTTATCTTTCTCTTACCATTGCTTGATTCATCACCTAGTTGATTGATGGGAGAATCTCGATCTGTTGATCTGGTTGAAAATCCATGCTGCTTAGAAGATATTGGATTCCTTGTTGGTGTGTCTCTATTTGGTGTCTTTACTTGAGATTCTTATTGCTCCTTTTTCGCTACATAATCTTCTTCCATCAGTGGCACTTGTACATCAATTGCTTTGTCTATACTACCACTCCATGACTCTTGGTATTTGAACACAACATCTTTGCTAATTACGGTCTTCTTGGTAACAAGTTTATATAATTTGTAAGCTTTTGACTGCCCATTTTAACTAGTAAATATGCATTTTTCACTTTTATCATCTAGTTTTCCTCTCAGTTCCTTAGTAACATGTGCATAAGCTACACATCCAAACACTCTAAGATGAGATATGCTACAAGACATGATTGACCATGCATCTTCTGGTACTTTGTTCATCACACTCTTTGATCATCCATTTATATTTCTATTTCTCTTGTATTTAAATGAAATTCTATGTAACTATTTACTCATTAATTTATCATCGTAAATCAATTTAACAATCATTATTTTTTTTAATTAATTTCATATTTGATTGGCTCATATTTTATCATTTTAATCTCTAAACAAAGCATGTCCTAAATTAATAATATCAATTGTTAGAACTATTTTAGAAGGCTGATATTGATTGAGAAAACACATGTTATTTAATCTTCACACTTGGTATTTAGGAACTATTTCCTATGTGCCAACTTAGAGTAGTTTTTATTTTTATTTTTTGCATTAACAAGTAGGCTTGCATTTAGATTAATCCTTTTCATTTTTAGGAATTTCCTTACATAGGACCTATTTCCATTAGGGGAATTTTGTGGTCTAAAATGGGCTTCCTAAGGAAATTATAAAATAATATTGGAAATAATAAAATACGATTACATTACATCATCAAAGTTTAGAGGAGAAAAAGGAAAAACTAGCTATTCAACTCATATTTTCAACTTATCTCCTTATGTGTTTACTCAAATTTTGAGCGAAAGCACTCATTGGATACAAAATTTGATTCATCATCCAAGGAGTACCCATGTTGTATACTTGTGATGGACCCTACTACACGAAAAATGACAAATACATGAAAAAGCATCATTGCAATCACATTTTTCATGTATTTCTCGTGTTTCGTGTAGTAGGGCCCATTGAAAGGATGCAACATGGGTACTCCTTGGATTATGAATTAAAATTTACATCCAATTATTAATCCCTCTCTAAATTTGAGTAAAACCTTAGGGAGATAAGTTTAAAATACAAGTTGAAAAAATGGTTTTATTATTTTTTAATATTTTTACATTTTTACTCCAAAAATGGTGAATCACACCCCATGGTTGCCATCACCATCTTGAATCCTATTAGTTCTTATAAATCTTTTTTTGGTTGTACATTTTTCTTAGGAGGCTGATTTTACAACTCAAAATTCCCCTAATGATTGGTGGTTTGACTGAGTCCTTATGTTAGCTTAAGGACTACTTTCTTGCAAGTGCATTATCGGAGGGTAAACCTAATTTTCTCTTCTTGTTGATGGTAATTAAAATTATCACAAGTCAACAGGGAGAGTGAGAGGTAACTTGACCCATTTGAACTAGTTAGAATCGTCATCCCAAACATATAAAGGCCTAATTAGGGTCTTCACCGTGTGATCTATCCAATGTTGATTATGGTCATTTTTGGCCATCAACCCTTTTGGAACTAGAAGAAGGGTCAATGATAAGTTGTCCTTTTGGAGTTTTGTATTTTAAAGTTTTCATTTATTTGCAATGGCTCCTTCTAAACTTCCAATTTGGAGTTGCATCTCTGGACATGCATTTTCCACTACTCCAATGAAAATTATAAGACTCTTTTTGAACGTAAAGTTTGATGGTAAGAGTAATTATTCCACATATCATCATGTTTTGCAATTTATTCAAAATTTCACAAATTCTTCTTTCTATGATATTGGTGAAGTTGTTCTATGCAAAATCTTTACTCTAATTTTCACAGGAAAAACTAAAGGATGGTGTGAATCATTACTAGTTGCCTCTATTAATAGTCGGGATGATGCTTTAACAATGTTCCTTCACACATGCGAAGAATATGACTATGGACATGTATGCATCAAACTTGAAAACTTGCATATATTTGAAAATGAGTCTACAAAATATTTTACAATTCGATTCAAATTTATTTGTCTAATTTTTTAACCTAAATATAGAACTTCATAAATTGAGTTCATGGAATGGTTTCAACATATACTTTCCATTCAGACGGGCGTGGTGGGGGGAAACTAGGGTTGGAGTTGAAGGAAGGGTTTTGGATTCAGGGCACCATGGCGGGGACCGCAGGGGGAGTGCTGCTCCCTCCTACAGTCGAGCAGTCACAGGAGGAAGTCAAGACGCGGGAAAGAAACATTTCAAAAAACCACTAGACAAGATCTCAGAAGCACGAAGTCAGGGGACATCTGAAAGAAGCGGAGATCAGGATCAGGAAGGGAATCAACAGGAAACTAGCAAAGAAAAGGAGAATGGAGGCAGTAGTGAAAGACCAGCTTCCAGAAAGACAACTGGAGTCTGCAAGCCCAAGTCAGGCATTATTCCATAGGTCGTATTGAGCGACCCAGTGATACAAGCTCATAGAGATCATATGACGGAGCATGCAATCATATGCAAGTTCATGGGGTTATGGCTGACGGAGAGGGCGTTACATGTCTAGATAAGGAGCCATTGGAAGCCAAAGGGAGAAATACGTTTACATCTGGGTTCTAAGGGCCTTTTCACAGTAGTGTTCACAAGCCTAGAGGATAAAAATAGAGCGTTTGAAGCGGGGGCCCTATTTCTATGCTGCGATAGGACTCTACATGTGGTCATGGATGATGAACTTTGTCCCAGAACGTGAAACATTCACATCAGTACTGGTTTGGATCAGACTATATTCTCTTCCTCTGGATTATTGGCTACCAGAATCTTTGAAGACGATAGGCAACAAGCTGGGGCATTTTCTAAAGATCTCAGAGGCAAATCTAAAAGGAAGGTATACCTCCTTTGGCTGAATATGTGTGGAAATGGATCTATCTGGAGCCATTCTGGAAGTGATAATTTTATAAGTATATGATGAAGAATGGGTGCAGATAATAGACTATGAGCACATACCATTCAGATGCAGCAAATTCCATGAACATGGGAATCGATGTAGAGACTACCCCATAATCAACAGGGAAGGTAACCAGAAAACCACTGTGGAAAGAGATCACGAGGGTTTCACCAAAGTCGGGAGCAAAGGAAAAGGGGGGAGCATCCACACAAGAAGGCAAATGAGGATAGACATACAAGACAAAACAGCTTTAAGATCCTAGAGGAAGAAGAGGGGAACAAGGAGACAGTCCAGAACATGGAGAAGGCAACAAAGGAACATGATAAGGTAGCTGACATGGAGGATATCACAGTAGACAACCAGTAAAAGGATGATCTACCAAGCCTGATGGAGATCTGTAGGGACCAAGAGATGACTCCAAGTGAAGCAGGAACAGACGACCATGAGTTACAAGAGATTCTGGATAGGGAAAACCTAGATCTAGATAAATTTCTGGAACAAGGGAAAAACATAGGGGTGGCCTCCCTGACAAAAGAGGACTATGATAGGGTACAAAAACTCTTTCTCTGGAGGTCACAAGTGAAGGGAGCTGGAGTCAAAAGAAATCATGAAAACCAGGAGCCAAGTGGGGTCAAGATGATGGAGAAATTCTTAGGAACAATATCCAAAGAACTCAGGTAGGAAAAGAGGAAGAAAGAGACGGAATGAACTGCTAAATGAATGTGGAAAACTATTGATTAAATCAGGTAAGATGAAAGATCTTACCAGTTATTCCTTTACTAACCTTTCTTAATGAATTTCACAACCTGGAACATTAGAGGCATAGGAAGTAGGAGGAAATAAAGAAATCTTAGTAATAGAATGAAAGAAGAAAAACCAGACAAGGTTTTTATTCAGGAGACAAAATGTTTGATGGAAAAGATAAGAGATATTCACAATAAATGGTTATTCAAATATGAGTATTTGGAGGTTAAGGAAAATAACGCGGTGGGGGGGATTCTCACTTTGTGGGACCCACAGAAATTAGGAATTCTAGATGTTGAACCATCCAGGAACTATCTCTCCCTGATATATCAACCTGTAGGGGACAAGGAGATATACATGATTATAAATGTTTATGGACCTCAAAAGCAAGCAGACAAACTCAAGCTCCTCACCTCCCTGGAGGAACTAAGATCGAGACATCCCATTTTGCCCTGGATCATTGTAGCAGATTTCAAAATGATAAGATCTCTTTCGGAAAAAAAGGGAGGCACTAGACAACTAGGCAGAGACTCCATGGCCTTCCAGAAATTCATCATGAACATGGGGCTGGTGGAAACTGAAAAAATTAATGGAACCTTCACTTGGAACAACAAAAGGGGAGGGGCTCATTAAGTTGCTTCCAAACTTGATAGGTTCATGATTTCAGAAGACCTCTTTCTCTCAAGACCTGCCATGACAACATCCATTCTGCCCTTTGGAAAATCAGATCATTGGCCTGTATAGCTGGAAGCAACCTTTATGGGCACTCTGAGAAATAGACCTTTTAGGTTTGAAAACGCCTGGCTCTCACACCCTAATTTCGCTAATAATGTGGATAAATGGTGCAGAGAGGAGTTGAATATTCAGGGCACAAAAATGTACATGCTCCAACGGAAACTTAAACATATCAAAGCCTGTCTTAAAGTTTGGAACAAAGATAAATTTGGAGATATCTTCAAAGCCAAAATAGAAACTAAACAGAAGCTCCAGGAGATCAATTAGATCAACATCACAGATGGCTTCACCGAAGTGTGGCAGAAATTAGTTGACTCTTTGCAGGAAGAATGGGAGGATCGATGCTTATAAGAAGAAATTTTCTGGAGGCAGAAATCAAGGATACAATGGATTAAAGAGGGAGAAAGAAACACAAAATTCTTCCACAAATCCACTATTGCTCACAGGGCACACAACAGAATCACAAAGATCAAAGATTATAAAGGCATTGAGCTTGTTTCTCACAATGATATGGAATTGATCCTTGTTCAGCACTTCGGCAATATTGCAAAGGAGCTGTTGGAGGACAGATCTAGGTTCATTGACCAGTTCACTCAGTATATCCCCTAGCTATTTACTAGAGAGGACAACCACAATCGCAACAAGCCAGTATTGGAAGAGGAGGTCAGTGAAGTGATTAATGAAATTCCGAATGGTAAAGCACCAGGCCCGAATGGATTCAATGTAGACTTCTTCAAATCCTGCTGGGAAACTATCAAATATGATATCCTCGAGGTTGTGGAAGAGTCAAGAAGATCCAAGAAGGTATTGAAGGCTCTGAATGCATCATTCATAGCTTTGATTCCAAAGCAGGAAAATGCCATGACTCTGGATGATTTTCGGCCCATAGCCTTATGTAATGTGGTGTATAAAATTATCTCCAAAGTAATAGCCAATTGACTCAAACCACTTCTACCCTCTCTCATCTCGGAGGAGAAAATAGGCTATGTGGAGGGAAGACAAATCCTAAACAATATCATCCAAGCTCATGAGGTGGTACACTCTCTTAAGAGAAACAAACAAGCTGGTATGATCATTCAGTTGGACCTAGCGAAATCCTATGACAAATTGAGCTTGGCATAGATAAGAGCAATTCTAAAGGCCTATGGTTTTTACCATAATTGGATAAGATGGGCCATGGAATTAGTTACATCAACCAGTTTTTCCATACTGCTTAATGGAGCTCCATCAAGGACCTTCACTCCTTCCAGAGGGCTCAGACAAGGAGATCTGCTTTCAGCGTTCCTCTTCGTCCTTATGATGGAAGGGCTAGGTAGAGTGATTAAAATGGCAAATGCTGAAGGATGAATTCAAGGTAATCCGCTTTCACCATTCCTCTTCATCCTTATGATGGAAGGGCTAGGTAGAGTGATTAAAATGGCAAATGATAAAGGATGAATTCAGGGTATCGTGGATGGACAGGTAAACACTCATCAACAATTTGTAGATGGCACAATGTTGCAGGGCATACCTATAGTAAAGGAAGCCAGAGCAATCAAAAACATCTTAAATGACTTTGTTGTGGTAGCAGGCATAGAGGTAAGCCTTAACAAGTCCAAAGCTTTTTTCTTTAACACTAATATTGCTATTCAGAGAAACATTACCAGAATTCTAGGATTTCAAAGAAAGCAACTACCTTCCAAATATCTTGGCATTCCTCTTACTAACAAACCGCTGAGCAAGAAAGTGTGGGAGCCAATTTTAAATAAACTTCAAGACAAGATCAGAAAGTGGACATGCAAATCACTAAATCTGGCAGGATGCCTTGTGCTCACACAAGCGGTCTTGCAAGCCATTCCCATTTTTATGTTTTCAGCTCTTCCTTCTCCTCAAGGTATTAAGCAACAAATAAGAAGCATACAAAGGGACTTTCTGTGGGGCAGAGGGGAAGAGAAAAAGAAGTGGGCTTTAGTAGCCTGGGATAAGCTTTGCAAGCCCAAGAGCCATGGTGGATTGGGGCTTCATGATCCTGAGACCCTCAGCAGAGTCTCGGGAGCCAAGCTTTGATGGAGATGGATTAAGGAATCGAATGCCCCCTGGGCTAAGATTTGGAAACAAAAATATGCCAAGTACTGGCAGGAGAAGGATCACATCAGAATGTCAAGGCAAATAAGGGGCTCCCATATTTGGAACCTTGCCTAGGATAATAAAAACATTGTTCAGCACCATTGTTTTTCAGAAATTCGAGCAGGGGATCTTGCTCGATTTTGGGAGGATAACTGGCAACAAGAACCCAATCTTTATAGGGATGAATTTGCAAATCTCAAAAGTGACACAGACAACAAAGGTATGGTTCTGGTAAAAGACTTCTGGGATCATGGAAGGAATAACAGAAAATGGAGGGAGTGGAAGGATCTAGGATACAGTGATGAAAACCAGCTGAAGACCAAGGCAGAAGCTCTCATGTAGGAGCTAGAGCATAGAAGGGTTCTTGTTTCTTCCTCAACGGATCAATTAAGATGGGGAAAGAACTTTGAAGGCAACTCTAAGCTCAAAGAGGCCAAACAGGAAGTCACAGATTCAACTTTGTGAACCCTGATCAGATCTGGAAAAAACTTTGGCAAAGCCCGCATTGGATGAAAATAAAGCTATTCATCTAGTTAGTGCACCAAAGGAAGATCCTAACTTGGGAGAATATCCTCAAGTAAGGCTTCGTTGGCCCTTCCAAGTGTTACCTTTGTGGCACTCATGAGGAAATGATTGAACACCTTCTCAACCTCTATCCTTTCACTTCAAAGGCTTGGGATTGGGTGGCCACTATTTTTAGACAAACTGATAGGGATAGTCTCAGCATATACAACACTCTTAAGAACTAGAGGAAGAACTTCTCAGGGAATGAGATAGTTAATAAAGCCTAGATTCTGGTTCCAGGTTTTTTCGTTTGGAATGTGTGGAAAGAACGCAACAATCGAATCTTCAGAAACAAAACAAACTTGCCCCAACACATAATTGAACAAATTCTAAGGCAGCTCAAAGACACAGTAAGAAGCTTGCTGAGGACTCTTCCTAAAGATCCTCCCCTACCCCATGAGGAGAGTATTTTACTTCACTTGGGTCTCTAGTCTATCAGCCCTCTGGGAATAATGAAGGTGGTGAGCCTTATAAACAAGTGTGCTACCATTTGGAAGCCTCCTCCTTATGGTTTCTTAAAGGTTAATATTGATGGAGCAGCTAAGGGCAACCCAGGATTACCAGGCTTTGGGGGTGCCATAAGATACAATCAAGGACAAATTTAGATACCCTTCCATGGCCACTTGGGGAAGGCCACGAACAACATCGCTTAGCTCATGGAATTAGAGCAATGTTTGGAAATCCTAGTGAATTCAAGTTCACACAATGTTATAATTAAAGCGGATTCAGAATTAATTATTAGAGCGGATAAGAAAATTAGCAATGGAACCTCTCCAGATAAAGTGTCGAAGCACTGGAAGCTTTTGCAGGTTTTTTACCGCATCTATTCTCACCTGCGATCCCTTAAAACTTTCAGATTTACTCATGTGAAAAGGAAGGCTAACATGTTAGTGGATCATTTGACGAATGAAGGAGTCACAAATAGGGACAGGGATTCTAGGCATGCTTGGGATTCGCTTCCCCCAAGTAAATTGCGGGAGGACTGTCTCTATCAGGCTACCCAGGATATGGAACTATGGACTAACAGGTTGGATCAAAGGGACCCTGAAGACCAGCGGGAGGTCGGAGAACTCCACACAGACTAACCCACCTTGGTTCGGTTATTTTCCAAAGTCTGGTTTCCTTATGATTGAATGATGAAAGGATTGACTCGGATAGCTCCACAGGATGGGGTAGCCCTCTTCATTTGGCTTAGGTGGTGGTTGACAGAGAATCCAGGTGAACGGGATTGGCTCAAGAACTGCCCGCTGGACAGAATTAAGGAAAACACGTGGTGAAAGGACGTGTTTGGTTTTTCCGTGAGTCAACCAGTCCAATACCACAAGTGGTATATCGAGTGGGGTCTGAATGGTTTCCGGTTTTTCTGTATTTGGCTCCAATTCCACTCTTTGAGCGACACGTTGCAGAGCGAGGAGAGAGAAAACCACCCTCATTAGGCGGTTAACTCTCGCACTTCTTGTCCTTCCGATATTCAGGATGACCATTGGATCTTAGTCAGTTGATCAACGGTGGCGATTGTGTGTGCGAATTGGTCGGACCCAAAAAATGATTAGAGTGTTCTGCTTTTAACTTCCGTCGGGTCCGTTTGATAGTTTTCAGTTTGGCTTGTGGTGGGACCTCTTGTGGATCCACGGCGAGTCATCTGTGGCCTTTGTGACCTCCAGTGCGATGGACTTGCCCTCCAAGGTTTTCTAGGCTCATTTGATGCACGGTAGCACTGCGAAATGACCTTGTGCTTTGTTTGGCAGTTATCCCCGGATTTCTGGTTTAGGTTTCTCTTAGTTTTGGGTGATTGGTTTGGTTCGGCCTGCCCGGCTGACTATTGAACTCTCGTAGAGTAGGTGTGGCTCCTTGTAAATTATGTATTTTTGGCTAAGTTTAATAGAAGTTCCTACTCTTACTTGATTAAAAAAAAACATCTACTTTCCATTCCTTGTATTTCAAATGATAGCAATGAACCGAAAGATATTATTTTTATTACCACATTTATCGATGTTCAAGAGCCACTTGTTATTAATAGTAAGGTTGATTCTGATCAAGAAAAAAAATGCAGAAATTGCTAATGAACCATCTCAAGAAGACATAAAACATCCAACCGAATTAACTTTGATCCTGAGAGTGCTTTATATCATGATAGTGTCAATTATTCAACTATGTTACTTCAAAATAAATATGTTGTTTATAACAAATGAGATGTTATGTAACCAAATCAGAAAACACAAGAATTTTAGATCAATGAATTGAAAATTAGCCTCTTCAAGGGGGAAACCTCTTATACATCACATAAATGAACAATTATTGGATGATATAAATGATAAGACCTCCTTTGTATACATAGGAGTCTAATGGGTCACAATATAATCAAGTCCTACATAACAATAATAATGTAAGGGCATAACAATAGCAATATGGGGCTACATGGGCACAAGAATAACATTAGGGGACTACACCAACAATAAAAATAAGGGGGCCAGACTAGTATTATAGGGAACCTAACATTCCCCTCTACTTCAAAAAAATGTTGTCCTCAATGCTTTATTAGTTTTGATGTAGGTGATTGGTTATTTTTGTGGCTACAACATTACTGAAGAAATATGGATTTTCTTGGACTCCCAGTAAGAAACCAAAAAGTTCTGATACCAAATGTTATGCAACCAGATCACAAAATAGAAGAAAATATTGATCAATGACATGAAAATTAGCCTCTTCGAGGGGGCATACATCACATAAATAAAAAATTCTTGGATGATACAAATAATGGACCTCCTTGGTACATATAGCAGTTTAAGGGGTTATAATATAATCAAAGCCTACATAAAAATAATAATGTAAGGGAAACAAAAATAAAAAATGGGGCACAACGATAACATTAGGGGGCTACACTAACAATAACAATAAGGGGACTACACTAATATTATAGGGACCTAATAGGAGAAAATCAATAATTATCCATTTTTGAGTTTTCTAATGTTGATATTAATGCTCAACCACAAAGTTTGGCCCAAACAAACATTTATAATCAAGAAAATGTGGTCAACAAAATACATGACGAAGAATCTGAAATCTGCATTAAGGAAAATAAGGAATAATTTACAAGCATATATATATATATATATATATATATATATATATATATATATATATATATATAGATATATATATATATATATATATATATATATATATATCTATATATATATATATATATATATATATATATATATATATATATATATATATATATATATATATATATATATATATATTGTGTAAGCTTGTTAGATCCCTTTTTCTATTAATATTTCATGAAAATAAGTTTGATTTCAACAAGACTGTAGGTGGCCTCAACCTGCCCATAGGAAACTAGGTCTGTTGGCCACCTGTCTTCATCAAATGTTGTCCAAAATTTGAAAAGTTTTTTTCTTACCATCCATGCTACATTGGCAACTTTATCATCTTTATAATTCTTGCTTAAAAAGTAAATGCTAACCATCATCTAGACAAAAATACACTGGCTGGTATGCTTCATTCATCTGAAGAATAAACTAGGGCTGGGGCTTTCATGCTTGAACCTGGAACTTCACTTCTCATCATATTATGGAGACTCTGTTTGATCCTATTCAGACTGAGGTTGTTGTGGTACAACTGCATTTGGACAGATTGTATCTCCCTCTACAGGTCCTTCATACTTGGCTCTGCTGGTCTATTCTCCTCTGATTCTTCTCTTTCCTTATAGGTTGTCATAGCACAGTCCAGGATGTTTTTCATGACCCAATACTGCTGGATGGTTTAGTGAAACAATGTTTGGCGACATCTGGTATTACATGGATATTTAATGATTCTTTCCCATTCCTCTGCCTGGATCTCTTGATTTTTAATGCTTGTGTTTAGTTCTCTTTCCCATTCAGAGATAACAACTTTCACCTCCACTGGGGTTCCTACATAGTATGTGTTGATAAGGTTCTGCATACTCTCCTTCCCTGTTTTCCTGCCTATTTTTCTCAGTCCTTTGCTTTTAGTCGGTTCCAGGCCTTTCATATTCTTTTTCGTCTTTCCTAGCCTTTTGTTTCCTTTCCTTCCCAGTTGGTTGCCTTCCTTCACCATCCAATTCTTCTTTCTACTTTTTACTTTCCTATCCAGGAGGCTCTCCTGGACCATGGCTTTGTGCTCACTATCGTGGTTCAAGTGCTAAGTCGTCAGAGTCCTCTACACTCTGGTTTTTAATATACCTATAATAGAAGCCAGAAATAAAGCATTATAGACTGTCATCAAATTTACCATAGTGAACTCATAATATTTTGTGCTCTGTGAGTTGGTCTTATAATTGATATCATTCGTTATGTTCTTGTTTCGATACTCGGTCTGAGAATTGGCCTCGATCCTTTCATGATTCCCCACATACTTCCCTCAATCCGAAAGAGACTTCTCAAGAGAAAGAGCTTTCATCCGCTCCGTGCCCTAAAGACTGTGATGACCCCCATCTACACCCATGTTCCCCACTCTCCCTTTAGAGATTTCAAGGATAGTAATAACATGATCTTCCTCAGTGCTTACCATTAGAAATTTAATAGTCCCTCTACCTAGCTCCCACGAGACTTCCTAGCACCTCCAACCTATTAGAATCCTGACCCTACCACTCGGTTTCCCAAGTTTCTTTCTTCCCTGAGTTTTGCCACCCCAAAGGGTAAGAAAGTGCTTCTCATGTTCCCACTAGACATCGATTCTAATCCTGGTCCATGAAATTCCTTCCCTTTGCCATTGGGTCCCCTCAATGGAGCTAAGAAAAAGCCCACTTTGGGAATTTTCCCTTCCCCAGTTTCGGCCCCAGTTACTGCACCTTCTTCCGTGTACCTTTTTTAGGTCAAGGATCAACTATGGATTGAAGAAATGAAGCCCTGTCGATTGGCCAAGGGAAGCACCAAGGTTAGGTAATACTTATAGCCTTCCACAATTCTCCATGGAAACTTCCTTCTCTACCCGCATACCCATCCTTAACAGCTTAAAGAATTTTTTCCTACAGATGCAGTTGAGACCACTTAGGATGACCATACTGGCAGCAATTCGACTCAACCTTCTTCTTATACCCTAGATCCTATCTACCTCGAGGCTAAAATTAGGAGTCCCAACCACCCTTCTATGAATGGAGAACCAGTCAATCTCACCCTAGATTAACAGGCCAATTACCCAAGAATACTGAGGGGCCTCAACATTTGAATCGACTGGGGACACCATTAAAATTAACCAGTGTTCTTCTTCTAGATTCTCTTCAGTGTCTCCTTCTAAATGAATTCTTTGCGGGAGCCAATTGATGTTTTCTAAACCAACGTAAGTGAAAGCAGAGAGCACATATCAGGTTTTATGATTGAAAGTCGAACATAGCTCGACATCCTCCAACCCTTGGCTCTTACCACCTTCAGCTACACATCTAGCCTTTTCATACTGCATGAAAATGCTTCTCATCCTTACCTTCTTTCCATTTTGTTTTCTCATCAACATGCCCGCATGCCTCTCAAGAAATCTGCCATGTGATTTGTTCCTTTGTCCGCTGCCCTTCCTCTGCCGTGTGGGTCTCAGGATGGGGTTCCACTAACCTTTCCATAATTTCCAATCATTAATCTTTGCCTACCGTCGATTGCTCTTTCCATGAGTTGTCTTCTTCTTCCTCGCCACTTTCTAGCCTCCGTGCTAACTATCCTTGCCTTCGTCTCTTTGCCCGTCATGCCAACTAGCCATCTGCTCTTGCCTTTTCCTGCCTAAACGGTGTCCCTACCCTTTATTTCCCATTACTCCACTTCTATTTTCTAGCTCTCGTGGCCCCTGTCCAGCCTCTCCTCCCTCTCCCGTCTAGGCTCTCCTCCCTCTCCCTGCCATGCCATCTAGCTGGCCTCTCCATCCTCTGCCCACCATGCCCTCTAAACATCCTCTCTCCCCTCAAATCAGAAAGTTCTATCACACCTCGATCGAGGGTTTTTTCGTTTTTCCTTGTCTATTCTAAGGATTTCCTCTAGACAACTCATGCCTATCATTTGACTTAACTTGTTTCCCCTTATATCAATGTTGTTGCATGCATGTCCACACCCCAAGTTGGCTAAGTTGTCTGCTGCCACATTCCTCAATCTGTAGACATGCATCGAGACAATATAGTCTATCCCTTGTATTAGATTTCCTATTTCCTGGACCAACCATTCCATCCTCTAACTTTGGCTTAGATTCTCCCATTTAGTTCCTTGTTAGAGATTTTTTACCATTTTTATTGCCATTTTCGAGTCCCCTTCCACCTCTATCCGTTGAAACCTTTCTCTCCTTGCAATTTCTAGCCCCTGCTTCAACGCATAGAGATCAACTTCATTATTGTTGGCTATAACAAAATCCATGGAATACAGCTCGATAGTATTGCCTTGGAAATCTCTAAGCAGCCCTCCGAAGCCTACCGCCCCTGGGTTCCCTTTTGCTACTCCATCGAAATTAAGTTTGATGAAGTCTTCCTGGGGGAAGATGAAGATGTTTGGGGAAATGCTGGGAGGAGGTTTTTGTTTCCATGAGTTGTTATTGAGCATGGTGGGTTTTAGGTTTAATCTTTCCATTATACGACCTTCCTGAGGGTTGGTTTCCCAATCCTATGGGTACTAGTTCTCTACTAAGATTGTTTCTCTCATTTTCTAGACCGTCGTTCCCCATAATTCTATTGTTGTTTTCTTTTTCCCTTTGAAAATTCTTCTATTTCTTTCCTTCCACACCGCCCAGAGTAGGAATCCAAGGGATATAAATCAATATCGGTTTAGAATGGGGTTTTTTTAAGGCTTCCTTCTCCATTTTCCATTGTTAATTCTGTGCTTGTTTGATCCCTATCACTAAGGTTGAATAGCTAGTCATGATATTGCCATAGCACCTCACTGTAACTGCAGGCATTTAGTAGATGTTACATTGATTCTAATTGTTCTTCGCATGTGCAATAGGACGATGGCCCTTGCATCCCCCTTATCTGTAGTTGGTCCCAGGTGAGAGCTATGCCATGTCATACTATCCACAGAAATAAAGTTATTTTCAGCCATAGTTTGTCTTTCTAGATTCGATCCCATATGGTTGGCCCTTGATGTTGATGGTGTGCTGCTTGCAAGTGGTATCCTTCTTGTATGGTGAACATCCCTTTTATTATGTATCCCCATATTATTATATCTAGTCCTTCCACTATCACTATTTTCTGGGACTCCATATCCTTCTCGTAGGTTTCCCATTGAAGAGTTTCTGAAGCATCTGTCCAGTCTTGTTTCTGCTTCCATTTTCTCCAATGTTCCCCTGTGTCTGATCCCCAATAATTTTTCACTATCTGATTTGAAGGGTTATTGGTGAATTGGCATATTTCCACCAGGTCTAGCCTACTATGTAATTTCTCTCTCTGCTGCCATGCCTCGTTCTAGAATCTGGCTTTGTCTCCTCCCCTTATTTTCTAGAAACTATGAGTTCTTACCAGTTCTCTATTTTCTGATGCCAAATTCTATATGGCCAACCCCTTTATGTTTTCCTAGACTCTTAGCCTTCCTTCTGTCGATCATGGCATTCCATATTTTCTCCCCCATATTTCTTTCTGTAGGTCTATTCCTCCTTGAATCCATCTCCACCATAACTTGGCTCCCATGATCTGGTTTAGAATATAGGAGTCTCTGAGGCCCAATTGTCTTGTTTTTATTGGTTTTCTAAGCTAATGTTAGGATAGAAGTGCCCATTTTTTATCTGTGTTTGGCCCTTGCCACAAGAACTTTTTAAATATGTCAATCATCCCTTGGCACATTGTTTTAGGGACAGCTTGACTAGATAATTGATATATCAGAATTGACTGGAGCACTGTTTTCAACAATATTACTCGACCTGCCATGCTCAAAGTTCTGAAGGTCTAGTTTTGCAGTCTCCCTTGGATTTTCGTGAGGCGATTCTTCCAGTTTACCACTCTGATTGAGTGAAGACTTAACAAGATCCCTAAGTATTTCAAGGGGATATTACCTATGTGGAACCCCATGATTCTTGCTAGAAAATATTGGGATGGAGTTGTTGTATTGAGAAAGAAGATGTCCAGCTTATCTTTATTAATCTCCGTCCCAGAGGCACCCATGAAATCATTCAAGATTTCTAGTAGTGCTCTCGATTCCTTGAGGTTTTCTTGCTCAAACATCATTGTGTCATCAACAAATTATTGATGTGTTAAGGAAAAATCATTACCCCACATTTGAAGACTTGTAAATTGATCGCCTTACACTTTGGTTTTTACATATATTCCTAGTCCTTCAATAGCCAATATAAACAAGAATGGGGACATTGGGTTGCCTTGCCTTATCTTGCTTGTTGCATTAAAAGCCTCCATCGGGAATCCATTGAGAAGGATTGAGAACACCGAGGTTGAGATCATTGAATAGATCCAGTTTATCCATCTAGGATCAAAGCCAAACACTTTTCGGATTCTTATAAGTAATTCCATCTTAGGCGATCATAAGCTTTCGATAGATCTAGTTATATCATCATGCCCTTAGCTTTTTGACTTTTTAGGGAATGGATCACCTCTTGAGCTGTAACTATTCCATACACAAGTTTCCTCCCTTTGACAAAGTTGGTATACTCTTGAAAGATTAAAACAGGTAGGATAGGTTTGAGGCAGTTTACCATGATTGTGGTGATAATTTTATATATTATATTGCAGAGAGCTATTAGTCTGAATCCTTGAGGTTCTTCTGAGTGGTCTATTTTCAGTATAAGAGCTAGGAAGGTGGATTTCAGGGCTGGATGCATTATTTTATTGCGTTGTGACTCCTCCACTACCACCATGATATCTTCTCCTATGATCGACCAAGTTGCCTGAAAAAACTCTGCTCTAAACCCATCCAGACCTGGAGCTTTTTTCTTCGCTAGGCCTTTGATAACTTCTTCCACTTAATGATTTCCCATGGTAGGGCCAGACTATGATCCCTACTCACGAATTGGGGAATATGCCGAGTTATTCTGTTTATATTCTCTTCCTTGTCTATATTTGGTTTTGTCAATAAATTTTGGAAGAGTTGGACCAACAGGTTCTCCATGTCTTCCTTTTAAGTAAGTTGATTCCCTCCCTGGTCCACTAAGGAGGAGATCCTATTATGTTGATGATGTTGAATCGCCGCTTTAGAAAAAATCTAGTGTTCCTTTCCCCCTCCCTCAGCCATTGAAATCTTGATTTATGTTTCCACGAGATCTCTTCCTGCTGCCTCCTTTCCTCTAATCTATTTAGTAGTTTTCCTTCTTCCTCCACTAGGGTTTTAGTTCTTCCATCATTTATTATCTATTGTTGCACCTTCCTCATGTTTTTTGTAGCAATTCTTGTTCCTGTTGGATATTACCAAACTCTTCCTTGTTCCATTTTTTTTATTTTGTCTTTGAGTTATTTAAGATGGAGTTGGAATGTATGCATTAGGTTTCTTCCTTCTTTCACACTTTCTTTCCACCATTCCTTCAATTTTCCAAGGAAATTTGGATCTCTTATCCAACATGCTTCAAACCTGAAGGGTCTCTTGGTTTTCCCTTGTTTCATATCCACTTCCAGTCTAATCGGCTAAGGATCCTAGCCCATACATGGTAGGATGGATGCCTCGTAGTATACATCTATGTTGATTAAGTTTTCAGTTTCCAAGAATATGTCTAGGCGAGAAGTTATTTGCTTGTTTCCTCCTCTTCTATTGTTCCACGTGTACATTCCATTGATCTTTGGGATATCAACCAGATGTATCTCTTCTTGGATGTCCCTAAATTGTTCCATTTCAGGTTCCTCCATTCTAATCTCTCTTTTTTTCTCCTCCAAATACGTTATCATATTAAAGTCCCCTGGGATCAACCAAATATTTTCATCATGCATTTGGTTTAGGTTCCTTATGTTTTTTATGAAATTTTCCTTTTCTATTGGAATATGCAGTCCATAGACTGCTGAGAGAATGAACCATTCTTTTGTCCCTATGTTTCAAAACCGACCTGTGAGGATACGATGCATCCCTATCCAATAATCTACTTTTACCTCAGCTAGGTTTTGGGTTATTTCTATGCCTCCCACACTTCCTTTCGCAACCGTTTCTACTATCTCACACCTTGGTTTCATATTCCTTAGAATCTCTTCTAGTTTTTCTCCTGTTAGCTTGGTTTCTTGGAGAAGGATTAGCTGAGCCTTTTCTTTTCTCAATCGATCCATTAAATATATTTGTTTTCCCCAACTGTTTAGGTCTCTTATGTTCCAAGCTATTACTATCATTGGGAAATTTTGTTAATTTGTTGGTAGACTGCTAATAGGAGTACCACCCTGCCCGTGTTTACCAACATCTCTCCCATTATCTGTATCGATTCCTGTAAATTTCTCCTTCCTATTTTCTTTCCTCCTTTTTCTTTGTTTTGAAATTCCTAGGGGTTTTCTTGGTGCATACCCAGTTTCTCTGTGATCTCTACTTGTCTCTGTCTTTGGTTGGCCTTATATTGTTGGAAGGTCTCCTTATACAGTTTCTTTTGGTCCTCTGGGATAAATATTTCATCTAGGTGACTCCATTCATTTAACAAATTCTTTAGAACTTCCTCTTCCATGCTTATGTCATCCACCTTGCTTGGGTCAATTTCCATTGTAGTGGTTTCCATCACTGCTTGTTCATCCTTATCTGTGAGATCTATTTGAGCTTTCCTCTTTGGTTTTGTTTTTGCATGACATAAACTAATTTCTTTTTCTTTTTCCTAGTAATCCATAAGTTGGGTTTCATTTTCTGCTTCTTCTTCCTCTTGCTGTAGCTCATATATGTTTTTAATTCTCGAACGAGATTGGTTGTCTTTTTCTAGGCTTTGGGGTCCCTTTGGTGTCCTTCTCTTGTTCTTAACCTCTCAGAACCCCTCATTTCCTTCCTGTGGGGATTTCATTTGTTTTTCTTTTAGCTTTGGGCCCTCTGGTTCAATGGGTATTCTTTGAATAAGTGGCCATATTCATGGCACCTTCAGCATCTGAACAAGATATGCTCATAGTCCAGGGTCTATTGCCAGATGTCTTCATGGTATTCTACCCCTACTGATTCGGGGATGGGTTATTCTATATTCATATACATGTATATTCTATCATATGAAGTATAGTAGCCTCTTTTTGTGCTTTCAGCTATTTTAACAAATTTTCCTATGGTCTTCCGGCTATTCCCTCCAATATTTATGGGTCCCAGAATTCCATTGGGAGTCCAAAGAGTCGTACCCAGACTAGGGCTGCCAGGATTTTTTCTTTATCGGGGTTGTAACATTCTTCCTAGTATCACATGAACAAGCCTGCATTATAGTAAAAATAGGGACCATTTTCAAATACTCTTTCCTTATCTTGTAGGTTGGAGAAGATTACTGTGAAGAATCCTCTCACTCCCAGCTTGAGTTCGATATGGCCTTTGGGTTGCCATTTCTATTGTATCCACTTGATCAATTCCTTCTCCATCGACCACACACCTATGAACTTGCAGATCATCACATGGTCCTTCATGAAGCTACAGTATCTTTCGAGTTTGTTCATTGGGATTACAAATCTGGGTTTCTCTACTGCACATGGCAGGCACTTCCTCCTGCTTCTAGCCTGCCATTGGGCTCCAAGGACGGGACCATTTGTCGGATTAGCTGTTTCTTGGACATTCGGCTGGTTTTTTGTTTTCCGACTTGATTCTCCTGCTGCAGCGTCTCGGTAGGAGGGGATCTCTCCCCCGCCATCTACTTCTGTCATCACGTTCTATCTAATGGTTTGTTATCTGTCAATCCTACTGAAATTGTTAGGAAATGCAGGTTTCCACCTTAGAGTTTGGGTATTTCAATAGAGCGAAGCTTCTATGGTTGTAGAGAACAAGAAAATATATTTTTAGATTCATATCTTCAAACAAGTATTTTTCCCTCTATCCCGATCTTTTTGCTAATAGTAATTCATTTTCCAATCATTTGGCAATCCATATTTCCATATATGGTATTTTAGGAAATAGAGGGGCTACAATAAATTAAACAAATAATGAATTATTGATTAGTTTCTAAAAGGAAAAAGAGTCATTTAATGATTTCCTTTTCAATAGTGCTCTGAATTTGCATCAAAGTCCCTTAATTAATCTTCTTGTTCTAATTTACTTATGAAAAGGACGATAGTGCTAATGAAAATTTTCAAGTCATTTATGATAACGATTTTGAATTTGAGAAGATTAAGTTATCTCACTCATCATTAAATTATCATGATCTCAATATTTAAAGTAATCTATTTTTCAAGATGATAAATATTATTATAATAATATTTCTATGAAAGATTCTCATCTTGAATCCCCAAAATGCAATAGTGACTACAATTTTCAAGAAGAGAAATTCATTCCAATCTTTCATTATTATATTGTTCAAGTTCCCATTCTTAGTCATAGTCCTGAAACACTTTCACTTCCACAAGTAGATTTCAATATTAATCCCAATTGCATTATCTTGGCCGACACTCGTGAGAAGGAAATTCCTTGAAATGAATCCCAATTGTCTCGTAATATTACTTCTAATTCTAATGTAAATAAGGATTTAAATTTATTTATTATTTTTCATTTATTATGGCTATTTGCATATTTGTATACTATTATTTTTCACTTTTTGGATGTCCTATGCTGCCATATTGGGCCATCAAGCATTGAACACCCATCGAGTGTGTTAGTGGAAGCACACCAAAATGAATTTCAACGCCTAGATCATGGGCAAGAAGAACTTCACTATTTTAAATTTCAATTAATGCTTATAACATATCAACATATTTTATCTTCAGAATTTAATTTTCCAAAATATTTTGCGCTTGAAAGTGTAGCATCACAATTTGACAAACTTTCTCATTTATTTGAAAATCTTCCTAGTTGTTTAATAAATTTACATACTTATTTTCATGATCCATTTGAGAATTGTTTGGAAATTTCAATTATTAAGAATATTTATGATACTTTTCCTTTTGTACATACTATTGACCTGGCTCTATAGGGAGAAATTTGTGACATTGCTTAGAAGAGTGCTATCCCAATCATGTTTTCATTTCAACAATTACATAATGATTTTCATGGCATAATTTAAAAGTGTTTGGGAAAATCATTTCGAGCCAAGTTTCATATACATAAGAAATTTCTTTTCATCTATATATTAAAAATAAAAGTATATAATAGGTTGAAGTTTCCTTTTAATAGTTTAATAATAATTCTATTTCTACTACTAATTTTTTATGATCTTTTAGGACTTAAGCTAATGGAATGACTCCATTGGAAGTATTATTTCACTTAGTTTTATTCTCCCATATTACATTATATTAAACTAGAAGTAGTTTAGTCAAGACTCTTGTTATTTTTTTCTTTTAATAATGTACATATGAAATAAGCAGGGAATAAGCTTTTAATTTTTTTGGGTGGGAAATGGTTTAAATTATGTTAACAAAATCAGCTCATTCACTAAATATGTCCAAGACTAATTTTTAGTGTCACTCGTGGAAAATAAATCATGGAAACAAAAGCACTCATTCCCTGTCTATTGTGTCTAATTAAGCGACAAGTTATGTGGAAAAGTGAATAATTCCAGCAAAATATAAAACAATGGAAAGGTCCGAGAAGTCTTGGAAAAAATATGTCTAATTAAGCGACAAGTTATGTGGAAAAGTGAATAATTCCAGCAAAATATAAAACAATGGAAAGGTCCGAGAAGTCTTGGAAAAAATATATCAGTTGACAAAAGTAATCCCCTATCCATTGTTATACCCAAGCATAGACTAGAACGCCCCATTCACAAAACGTCGGTATGGGAGAAACTCTTTACATGTTAGTTGTGGCTGATTTTTATGTTAGCTTTTCCTATCCCGAGAGGTCACACCCGATGTTTGTCTAAGCACTTCTTTCATTTTCCATGATATTTTGTCTTTGAGATGATTTAGTTCTCCACGAAGGTTAAATTTGAGATAGCGATTTGTGCATCCCACCTTCCACGTCATCTCGAAAATTATATCTCAGATATTTTTCACTCATCTCCACTCATAAATGTCGAGATGTAAATTTCGAGATATTTCTTTCTCCCCACAACTAATGAAATATTTTCCCATCTATTATTTTCATATTAAAGTTATGTTCTCATAGGATTTTGATAAGTGCTCCTTTAGTTTTCCTTAAGGTATTATCCCCGAGGCAACTCAACCAAGACTTATTGAATAATCCTGCATGTCATTCATAATATGGGTCACCTAAACACATATCCTCAGTGGTCTTTGTCTCTTTCCCCTTATATATAATCTTATATATTCCTCCCTAGAAGTTTTAATGAGACTTTCCTCTCTTTTCTTCTGATATTTTATTCCCAAGATGACTTACCTTGCAATGTGTCTTTTCTTTTATCCCACGACTCCTCCCTTTTTCCCACAATACACTTACCTATCTCTGCTCTTCACATCATCCTGAAAAGAATAATCTTGGATATTTTTTATGGAGTCCCATTTGGTTTTAGCCAAGGTGACACTTAATACATGTTATGTGACTCAAGCACATGGGTATATAAATGAGCATAATTGCAGTAGACAAAGGGGGTGCTAGAATTAAGAGGTGAGACCACAATTTTAAGACATGATCTCAGCCTTTGGTCACATAACTTCTCTCTACCAGTGTTGATGAAAAGATACATAATCAACAACCTTATCATTCCCTCTTGCATCATACGAATAACATAATTCAAATTAGAATTTTCAAAGAAGGATATCCACAACTGCAACACAAAGTGAAGTGAATTTTACCAGATTTTCATTGTTTTCAATCGTAATTTAAAGAAGAAAAACAAAAATTTATGTTGGTTCTTATTTGTTGTTGATATATTGAACATTAAACATTTTTTTTGGTAAGTAATTTTCATAGGCCTAACAGCCACCTTAGTTTAGGTTCAATAAACTGATGATCATAGGCATATGTGAAATTTGTTAAAGATGCATATTTTTCATGCTCTTTATTTTTAATTATAAGGAAAGGTTGCTTCTTTAAAGCATGAAATTTAGAGGAAATCAAGATCTTTAAGGTAAATCATAATGATATTCTTCAAGGTAAATTTCATATGTTTATTTTCATCTTCTAGTATTTTTCATTAACATTTTAGTTTTAGTTTAGATTTAGTATTTTCTAATTTAGGCTCTATTTTGTAAGTCCTCACTGCTTAACTGAAGGTTTGATTTTGCTAGAAAAATTATTTAGAAATCCTTTAGTTTACTTTGCATGCCTTCTAATTCAACAAAGTTTTTTTCTATGGTCAAATTACAAATAAGTTACACCAGGGAGACTTTGTACCTTACCCTATTTTCATTGAGTATATTGTTCTTTATTTTTTCAAAATTTATTTTAAAACAAGATATTCGCTAAACAAAGGACATTTGATACAACTTCATCTTTTGTTCATGAATGCCCATTAGTTGTAAGATTCATTTTTCAATAAAAAGCCCAATTACAAAATTGTGAAACATAACTTGTTAAGTTCTCAATTTAAGTAAATCACACATGCTTTCCTCATATTCAATCTTTTGTTGAGACATAATTTCATATATTGTATTGTTTGAAACTTTCTTTTAATCATGGCTTTTCTTTTCTTTCGAGTTTGCATTTTCTTTCTTTATTTGCATTCTTTGAAGTGATTTGATTTCACTTGTTTTTCTTTTGATTTATTTTTGTGATATTAGAATACTATATATGGGGTATATTTCCTACACAACACGAGTTGGTTTACAAGGGAAATATTTACTTTATCATTTACATAGGATTTCATTTATCTAAAGGTCATCCTTGCAGTGTTTTCACTTTCTCGAACATCAACCACTAACTATGGGGAACATTAAGATATGATTCAAGTATTGTAGGTTCACCTCTCTAAAAGAATGAATTTTCTCCATTATTTTCTTTTAATCCCTCCCATATGCCTCCACAATTAAATCCTCTACTTTTCTAGATGAAGAAAAGACTAGTGGGGTCAAAGTTAACTAGTATAATATCTATTTCTTTAAATAGAAAACCTCGTAGCACCTCAATTTTTTCACCCAATTTCTAAAATAAATTCTTCAAATATGCTAATAAAAAAGGTAACACATAAGAGATTTGAAAGAACATATGTCTGGGAAGTACAAGAAAACTTTTCAGGGCTATGGATGCTTGCGGAAAACGAAGCAATGTTGGAAATAGTATGTAATTATATTCTCAGTAGATGTGATCTAATATTAAAAAATATCTTAGTTATATTTTCTATCTAATAGTAGAAAGAGGATTAATAAATAAATTAATATTCCCTACATTTGTATTCATTATGTTCATTCAAGTACTTTCTTTTCTTAAGAGATTATCCTACTTTGATTCATCTTATGTGGGATGTTTGGAAATGTTGTAATATCCGAGAATATTTCAAAATATTTTATTTCAATATTTGGTAAATGTAGCCCTATTATCCAGACCAAAGAAAAATGCTTTGTCTTCATGTCTCATGAATTATCAAGGCCTCAACCACCCCCCATAATGTTTCCAAAATTATAGGTCCCTCTATGTAAATTTTGCAAATATTACTTTAGGGATGTTTTAATTTTTGCTAATTTTGGGTGATTTTTACTTTTCTTAGTTATTCATTTTTAAGTGTTTCATTGGTTTTGTTTTATTTCTAGCTTTCCAACGGTTCAAGTTTCTCTTTATTCTGACTTACGGATTGAAATATATCATTGATCACAGTTCGTTCAATTTCACTACCTATGTATTAAAAATAAGGAAACATATATTTTACGTAATGTTTTAAACATTCTATAAATTAAATTAAATTAAAACATGTAAATTTAATTAATTTTGGTAAATTATCTTAATTTAATCTATTTAAGTTATTTTTTATTTAATTACACTATAAATACACTTTTTTAATTATTCATATAGGTTTGTAGTTAAATTTTTATGTAAATATAATAATAATTTATTCCAAAACAAAAGCCACTGAGTTCAATCATTTCATGTTTATATTATAGTTAAAGCTTATATATTATAATTATTTTAAAACATGATATAATAAAAATATATTTTTTTAAACCATTGGATTCAAGAGGGGCTCACATCATCTTCATATTTTCTTGTGGTGCTCCATCAAGAAGTACCAAGATCATAATCTCTAAGAGTCATAAGTAATATATATAAAATGACATGGAAGGGGTCATAATATATAATACAAGAAAAGGGACGAGTGTATGATATGGAATGATAAAGGGTTGTTTCAAGTGGTATGGCTTGTTGAGATTCTATTATAGAATGATATCCCCCCAATTTTGCCTCTCTAAATATGGAACGAAGACTTCTCTAACACTATTATTATAACACTAAGTCTATTTTGGATACTCTGCACTTCTATGGTTACCAATAAAGAATGAAATGGACAGACACATGGTCATAACTAGTTTGAACTTGGAAATGAGACACTGATGGAAAACATAGTTCACTAGTACAAATGGCTAATTCGTTACTAAAAAATGACTGAGATTTTCGTATAAATGACTATTTTTCAATCAGTGACCAATAGTAGCTAATTTACAGTGTCTTATAACGTGACCAAATTTTGGTCGTTTTTAGCTTAGTCATTAATTGGCTGTCTTAATTTTCTTGTCTAGTAGTATATTTGGTCATTAATTTAGTCATTTATTCGCTTATTAATTGCCACAATTAATGACCAAATATACAACAAAATATATTACTAAATGATCATCCAAGAAAACCAATTAATAACCAAAGAAATATGACCAAAAGGTTGGACATGTTATAAGATACTGTAAATTAGCTACTAATAGTCATATATATGCAAATTTTAGTCATCATTTGAAACCTGTTAATTACCAAAGAAATATGACTAAATTTTGATCGTGTTATAAGATACTATAAATTAGCTATTAATAGTAGTATATATGAAAAATTTTGACATCATTTGTAATAACAAATTTATCATTTGCAATAGTCATTTATTTTTTTTGGTAGTTTCATATTCATTATACAAATGACTAGTTTAGTAGTTTATATTCATTTCATCTACTTATAAGAAACTAATTTAGTCATATATTCATTTTATTTTTGTTCAACATTTATAAACATTGTTATGAAACCAGCTCAAGAAAAGATAGAAAAGATAGATCAACGCCTTAGAATTCAGCCTCTTCGAGGGGCAACCTCCTTTACATTACATAAATGAACAATTCTTGGATGATACAAATGACAAAACCTCCTTTCTATATATAGGAGTCTAAGGAGTCACAATATAATCCAGCCGACCTAACAATAATAATATAAAGCCACAAAAATAACAATAGAGGGATTCTATGGGGCACAAAAATAACAATATGGGGGTAATAGGGGCACAACAATATAAATAAGGGGTATAACTACAATAGTAATGGGGTAATCACTAGTATTATAGGGACCCAACATGCCCCTCTCCTTCAAAAAAGTGTTGTCCTCAACGCTTGAGCAGTTCTGGATACTTCTGCATAAAATTCTCATCCTCCCATGTGGAATCTTCAGCGGATAAGTTCTTCCACTTGATAAGATACTCTGAAATTGATCGATTTCGTAGCTGTCGAGTTCTTGTTTCTGTGACTGCTTCCGGTTCCAATATAATTTTTCCTTCCTCATCAAGTTCTGGCAATATTGTTTGAACTGGGAGCTTGTCGCCTATAACCTTCTTTAAACATGAAACATGGAAAACTGGGTGCAATCGAGAAGCTGCAGGAAGCTCCAATTTGTATGCCATAGTACCAATCTTTTGCAACACCTTGTACGGACCATAATACTTTGGTGATAATTTATTATCCTTCTTAGCTTGCTTTAGGGACATTTGCTTATATGGTTGTAGCCGTAGGAATACCCAATCACCTACATCAAAACTTCTTTCACTGCGATGTTGATCTGCCTGTTGTTTCATTCTATTTTGTGCCAACACGAGGTTATCCTTTAAGAGTTGGAGGACTTGTTGTTGATGTTCGATGTGATGTTCCACTGCCTGAACCTTAGAATTTTCTCTTAAATATGATGTGATGATGGTGGTTGATACCCATAAAGTGCCATAAATGGGGTCATTTTTGTTGCTGTATGGAAGGAAGTGTTATACCACCATTCAGCCAGAGGCAACCATTTGACCCATTGTGTCTGTTTATCAGATACAAAGCAACGAAGATATCCTTCCAAACATTTGTTTACTATCTCAGTTTGCCCATCAGATTGAGGATGATAAGATGAGCTATGAGCTAACTGAGTACCAAGACAAGAAAATAATTCTGTCCAAAAATTTCCAGTGAAAATGGGATCTCTGTCACTTACAATAATCTTTGGGTTTCCATGTAGCTTTTGAACTGTTTCCATAAATGCAGTAGAAACTGTACTGGCTTTAAATGGATGTGATAATGCACAAAAGTGTGCATACTTGGTAAGTCTTTCAACTACCACCATGATGACACTCTTTCCCTCAGACTTGGGTAAACCTGTGATAAAATCCATTGAAACCTCCTCCCAACGTTGGCTTGGAATGGATAAAGGTTGTAATAGACCCGGTGTCTTAATTGTTTCAACTTTATTTTGTTGGCAAACCAAACATTCCGCCACAAACTTTTGAATATCTGATTTAAGGCCATCCCAAAAAAATTCCTTCTTAACCCTGTGGTAAGTTTTTAAAAATCCTGAGTGCCCTCCTAAGGGAGAAGTGTGCAATTCCATAAGAATCTTTTGTTTTAGCTGGGAATTCTTACAGAGGTATAAGCGATCTTTGTACCATAACGAATCATTTTTCCAGCTAAATGTATCAGAAGTACTGGAATCTTGTTGTAGCTTTCGAATAAGTGCCCACACTTCTTCGTCATTCTTCCATTCCTCCTTTGCTTCGTTTATCCAATCTGGTTGGATAATAGAAATGGCACACAACAATGCTTCCACATCCTCATCCTTTCTTGAGAGTGCATCTGCCACCACATTTTGCTTCCCTTTTTTGTAGATGATTTCAAAGTCATAACCCAACATCTTTGTGACCCACTTTTGTTGCTCTTCAGAGGATAATCTTTGTTCTAAAAAGTATTTAAGGCTATCATGATCCGTTTTTACCTTGAAGTGTCTTCCCATTAGGTAGGGTCGCCATTTCTTAAGTGCATGGAGTATTGCCAACATTTCCTTCTCATAAATAGCTTTGCTTAAAAACTTTCCCTTGATTGGACGACTTTCAAAAGCAATGGGTCTTTCATCTTGCATTAGAACAACACCAATTCCATTTCCTGAAGCATCACATTCCACAATAAAGGTTTTTGTGAAGTCCGGTGTAGCTAAGACCGGTGCTTGGCACATTGCCTCTTTAAGATGTTCAAAGGCCTTTGTTGCTTCCGGAGTCCATGAAAATGAATCTTTCTTCAATAATGTTGTTAGAGGTGCTGCTATTCTCCCATAATTCTTAACAAACTTGCGATAATACCCTGTCAACCCAAGAAATCCTCGCAGATGCTTTATGGATGTGGGGATTTTCCATTCCTTAATGGCTTTAATTTTGCTAGGGTCTACCTTAACTCCTTCATGAGATACAATATGACCCAAATATTCCACCTCCTGGACTCCAAAGAAACATTTGGATCTTTTTGCATATAATTGTTTCTCCTCCAATAGTTGTAGCACCTTGTCAACATGTTCAACATGATCCTTCCAAGACTTGCTGTAGATTAGTATATCATCAAAAAATACTAACACAAATTTTCTAAGGAATGGTTTGAAAATTGAATTCATCAAACCTTGAAATGTTGAAGGTGCATTGGTAAGGCCAAAAGGCATGACCAAAAATTCATAATGACCCTCATGAGTTCTAAATGCCGTTTTCGGAATGTCTTCAATCTTCATTCTGATTTGATGATATCCCGAACGAAGATCCAACTTGGTGAAGTAAATTGATCCATGCAATTCATCCAGTAATTCATCAATGACAGGAATGGGGAACTTATCTTTAATAGTGAGCTTGTTGAGCTCCCTATAATCTGGACACATGCGCCATGATCCATCCTTCTTGTGCACCAATACTACTGGAGCTGAGAAAGAACTTTGACTCGGTTGAATTATACCAGCCTCTAGCATTTCTGCAACCATACGTTCAATTTCACTTTTTTGGACATAGGGATATCTGTACGGCCTGATGTTTGGAGGAACACTTCCTGGAATCAGATGAATAGCATGATCATGATCACGCATAGGTGGGAGACCTTTGGGAGTCTCAAATACCTTGGAATGATTGTCCAGGACTTTTTGGAGATCTGGAGAAATAGATGATTCCAATGTGGAAACATCTAGCGAACATAATTGTGCAATTACACCTCTTTGCTCCTTTTTTAGAAGCTTTGTCATGCCATTAGAGCTGATTATCTTTCCTGGTTTCCCTGCAATACCCCTTAATTCAACTTCCTTTCCTTCCACAGAAAATTTCATGAAAAGTTCTTGAAAATTAAAAGCTATTGTACCCAAGGATTGTAGCCATTGGACTCCTAGTACAACATCAGCACCTCCCATTGGAATGGAAAGCATTGGGCTAGTCAATACATATTCTCCCATGGATAGCTTGATATTATGGCACTTTCCAGAGCAATTTATTGTTCCTCCATTTGCAATCATCACTTGACACTCTGGTGCTGGATATAGGAAGCAATTCAATTCTTTTGCTACCCTACAATGAATAAAATTGTGGGTGCTTCCTGAATCAATCAACACTATTACCTTTTTCTTCTTGATTTGTCCTTCTATCTTGATGGTTTGAGGAGTGGTAATTCCCGCCAATGCATTACAAGATATGGTCGGATTTATTTGTTCTTCATCTAGGCTTTGTTCCTGGAATATATCCTCTTCTTTTGACCTTTCTTGCTCCTTTTCTTCTTCCTCTTCACAATCTATGTAGAATAATTTCTTCTCAGCACACTTATGACCTTTTGTGTATTTGCTATCACAATTGTAACAAAGCCCTTTTGCTCTTTTTTCTTCCAATTGTTGTGGTGTCAACCTTGTAGGTTGTGGAAGACTATGGGCAACAACACTTCCATCTTTATAGTTGTGAATGGTATGCTTCCTAGTTGCCATAATTTTGCTTTCCATTTTTCTTGCTAACCTGAATGCCTTCTCTAATGAATCAGGTTCCCAAAGGCACACATCATGTTGGATATTATCCTTTAAAGACCCTATGAACACATCAATCCTATGCTCCTCTGGAATATCTTTTACCCTTATGTTCAATTTTTGGAACTCCTCAATGTGCTCCATTATTGAACCCTTTTGTTTGAGACTTATCAATTGGCTAAAAAAAGTGTTGCTTTTTGTATCCTCATAATGTGCTATCAATTCTTCCGTAAAAATTGCCCAAGTGATAAATTGTTTACGAGAACAAAGCCATTGATACCATACAAACTGATTTGGTTCCAAATATAAAGTTGCCATACGTACCTTTTGTGTGTTTTGCACATTATTGAGATCGAAGAATTGCTCCATCTGTAATATCCATGTGGCGGGATCCTTGCCATCAAACTTCCTCATATCGATTTTTGGAATATGGTGAGTCTTTGATCCAACATTAGAGTCTATGGAATCATGATTAACATTTCTTTTGTTCTCATCATGAGTTTCCTTTACTACCCTTTCACCATTAGTGACTATTTCTTGTAGCAACTTATTCATATTTATCTTCAATTCGTCCATGTCTGTCTTCAAATCTATCTTCAAATCATCCATCTTAGCTTCCACGTCAATCATCTTAGCTTCTACGCCTTTCTTTAAATAGTCCATCTTAGCTTCTACACCTTTCTTTAAACCATCCATCTTAGCTTCTACATCTTTCTTTAAACCATCCATCTTAGATTCTGTTCGTTTTTGTGCAAGGGACAGTTGTTGCACTTGGTCTTGTAATTTTGATATATCATGTTGCATTTCTTCCTCTTCTTCATGAGTCATGCTAGAGCTTTCAGGTTCCTTACTAGGTGTTTGCATTTTCTTTCCTCAGGGCATCAGTTACCGATAATAATGCTCTACTATGCCCTTTGAATTCCTTCAAAATAAATTTTCAAACCAAGCTTAAGCAAAAATTTAAGAAAATATACACACCTTTTTTCACTTTGTAGGAGCTCGATATTGCCTCTGATGTATCTCTGTACTTTCCAATCATCTAGTTCTAAATTTGTGAGCTGTAGTAGCCCTCTGTGTCCTCTTTCCAATGCCACAAGTTTGACCCAAATTGGATTCTCCAAGGAAGAGTTATGTGAAATCTCCCACAGTGACTTGCTTATAGACTAGTTCAGTATAGCGAACTTGTACGACGTGCCACGAGTCACTGTTTCGACCTTTGGATCTGAAACATTCATACAAGAAACTACAGCCCGTCCTCTTTCTGTACCTTTTTACGAAATTTCAATCCAATCCTCAGAGAGAAAGTTATGACGATTTTCCCTAGGTCACCTGTTTTGAATGTAATTCAGAAGTCTGCAAAAAGACCAACTTCCTCAGATCGTATCTCCGAAAATGTTGTGCAAAAAGCTCTGAAATTCGGACCCAAGGTTCAACGTCAATTCTTCTCAAATGGGTTTTTTTTGCGACTTCTGAAACGTCACAGAAAAAAAGTTATAGCGAAAATGCCACGATGACCTGTTTGGAGCAGCGAAACCCTAGAATCCAAAGCTCTGATACCAAATGTTATGGAACCAGCTCAAGAAAAGATAGAAAAGATAGATCCACGCCTTAGAATTCAGCCTCTTCGAGGGGGAAACCTCCTTTACATTACATAAATGAACAATTCTTGGATGATACAAATGACAAAACCTCCTTTCTATATATAGGAGTCTAAGGAGTCACAATATAATCTAGCCGACCTAACAATAATAATATAAAGCCACAAAAATAACAATAGAGGGATTCTATGGGGCACAGAAATAACAATATGGGGGTAATAGGGGCACAACAATATAAATAAGGGGTATAACTACAATAGTAATGGAGTAATCACTAGTATTATAGGGACCCAACAAACATAAACTATTAAATTTGTTGTTTTAGATTGATTTTATGTGTTCATTATTAATCAACATAAATTAATTAGTATGATTTTGAACTAAATTTAAAAAAAAAATGTCATAGAATGTACATCTTCATCTAATATGAAAACGCATATGTTAATTACAATACTAAGAAATATCAAGTGAAACTATAAATAATTCCAACCACATAAATTATATTATATTAAAATGTCAAGTATTACAATATGAGTTTCCAACTTAATATTGGTTGGAGTGCAATTCACACATGAAATATGGTTTCATCACTTCAAAAAATTATCATTGTGTTGTCAAGGCATTGCAAGTAAATTCAAAACTCTAAAGACTTGATCATCAGTCTCTATGTGTGTGTCTTATGCAGCATATTGGCTCTATCGGTACCACTAGATCAATTCTCTTCTCTGCCTCTTTAATTTGATTTTTTTTTTTTCTCTAGTGTTATTGTTCTCCTCTTTCTTCAATCCACTTCTTATCATCAATACTGAGTTTATTTTCTGCAAAAAGAAAGAAAGATACAATGCAGAGTATATGACATGAAATTCGATGAACACTGGAATATAAAGTAAAGTAGACTATAAAGGACTTATACGATATATATACCTCAAAATCAACAATATTGTTAATGCCATTTTCCCCATAAAAGAAAGAAACTCGAACACGTTTTCCTCAGTTGGGAAAAAGTGGCCATTATGTGGCTAGATGACCTGTATAAATAAAGAAAATAAAATGTCACAAATAAACACATCAGAGCTAGCAATTTCTACTAAGAATGTCTCATGCTCCACTTTTGTAGCTTGCGTATTGAAAGTAAGTGTTTGATGAAATGTCAATGCATGGTTTTCTGACCTTGAACACTATATTCACATGTTGTGTGCTTAATGGGGATGGTGAAGCAGCTTTGGAACTTTTTTGCTAATGACAATCTCCAACAGGAAGAGAAATTGCAATCAAAATCTAGTGAAATGGAGATCAGAGAAACTTGTGGCATATAGGGAACTTGTGCGTTTGATGCATAAGATGAATACCAATCAGAGAGATTCTAACAACAATGCTATGAGATGGTGACTTGAGGATGTCATGGGACTCTAAATACTTTAGCATGTTGGACAAGTATAGGGATATAGGGAAAAAAATCTGCAATTATTTCTTTAACTCTCTTCTAAAACCATGACTCTTGGTAATGGTTTAATATCATCATTTTTTTCATATAGCTATGCCATCATTTCCTTTTGCATAGACAATTGTATGTCTAGAATGATGGCTTGCATTGTACATTTTTTTAGATGCAAGAGTGCTACTGCTTATTAATTATTGGGAAAGACTGTCTCCAGGGTGCATTCCATTACCTAAGAATTCCACTAATAACAGGTTTGATTCAGACATCAATTGTGAATAAAATCCACTATCAAAATCAGACTAGATTTTTCACATGGGTTATTTATTTTTGTCTTCTTCCATTCAAACAGATACAATTTGGAACAAATATATAGTGTATATGTCTAAAGTTCAATAAGGAACTGCCAATAAGGCCAAATTTGGTAACAATTGATTGAGTCTGAATCAATGCCATAAGAACCCCTGCAATGATTAATGTAACAAGAGGAATTTGTGTAAAATTAAGTTAGAAATGGTGTAAACTTAATATAAATATCCTTTCACTTCAAAGAAATGATGTAAACTTGGTCAAGAGCTTCAAGGAGGGTGAAGGTTTGTTATTGTTCTCACTTTATGAAGCTCAAGTGTACTACAGTTAATGATATTAATACAAGTTAATTGTTTCAAACTAGTTGATTGCGAGGACATGTTGTCTGTCATTGAATGGATTGGTTGTATTGGCTACATTATGTGATGAGAAAGGTGGTGTATATAAAGCATGGTTAAATATAACAAAACCTTGAAATGTTGCAAACATGTTCAATAAACTAGTAATCAGAGGTTGGGGGTTGCTTAATGTTAAAATGAAGTTGTTCACTAAAGCTCATTTCATGTGGTTGCAACCTGCATGTGGAGTTTGATGCTGGCCATCGAGTAGTTACTAGTGTGCTTAAAGGACTGTATTTTCCTAGTTTGTATGTTTGGGAAAGTAAAATATAGGATTGTAAAGCGCTAGAGCTTGGGGTGTTGTTTGAAGCATTCATGCAAGTTGATTAGTGAGTTACAATAACTGACCCCCTCCTTAATTATAACTTGGTGGATTGGACCATAAAACCATCACAGGGAATAGAGTGGAGGGTGAATGAATCCAATATGTCTTTAAAAATGCCTTGATATATATGTTTTCCTTAACAAAAACCACCATCATAGTATTCGCCAATCATAATATAGAAGCAATTTTTTTTTATAAAGACATGTCACCTGAAGAATGAAAACAATGAGTGCATGTAGTGGCAACAGGCTTACCTCAGGGTTACACAACAATGGTAACAACTGAAGATTTCATCTCACCAACCCCTTTTACCAATTTCTAAAGAATATAATCCTCAGTAATTGGGGAGCTTATAGGAATTGTCCAACTACTACATTATATCGATAAGGGACTCCCATTTTCAGTACAATTATACCAAAGAAATGATTGCTAAAAAAATATGTCAATGATTGCTCTTCACAGCTAAAAGACACATTGTATTGAAGTCATTCATTTCTTGCTTTTTTTTCATCTATTGTTGGTATTTAACATCAATGGCATTCCTCTACCAAAATATGCATGGATTATGGTACCCATTTTCAATGATTATGCAACCATAGAAATTGGAGTTCAAATTCTCAATAGAATTTTATTAATAAAGGGCAGACAGATGTAAGCAATAATAATTAGCCTTGAAAGATAAATACAAAATTTTATGACATTCAATATAGTAGAACAAGATATACTAGTATAATAAACTCTTAGAATGATTATATAAATCCTTTAAGATATACTTTGTCCATATTACTATTGGCCTCTGGGAAGCAATATAGGGTTCATGCTAAGCTTGTAACTAATTCATTTTGGTCCACCTTCTTTTGCAAGCAATGTGACTTCCACATATGCATAGGAGACATTGCTCAATTGAAACTAAAATTCGATTGGAAGCATAACAACCGTTGAAGGTAACATTGAAATGGTTGTTTGTCTCTACATCTATAAAGGATAAAAATGGTGACACTATAGACCAAGAAGTTGTGTTTAATATAAAACCACTACAAGTGATACTAGCATGTGTTTCTGAGCATTTCTCTGAATCTGTGGGATCAACATTTGAAAGTTCACTAATCTTTAAGTATTTTCTCAACCTTAATCTTGAAAATCTAAGGAAAATATCATAAGATTTGATTCCATGTTGAATTTTTGTCTTGATGATTGCAAGAGGTAGGTGCTACCAATTCTGTGGCATTCAAGGAATTTATTTTTCATACAAGCTGAAACAATGTTAGTATCCTGGTGAAATGACAGTTTGGAAGTTTCAAATATCCACTATTGACATATTGGATTCCATTTTCATGATCTTATCTAGTGAAATATGTGTGCTTGTGATAGAATTAGATTGGAGTAATGTCTTCAACATGAAGAAAATTGGTTCTAAATTCTTGATGACAAGGACAAAACTATCTACCAAAAGCAAAAGCCTTGGTATGTAGGTGTTACTTGGGCAAGATGTTATTCATGACAAATTATTTCAAGAATATTCTAGCTCTGTAAAAGCAACAAATATAGTCTCAAAAACCATTAGGTTGGAAATTTTCTACCAGATGTTATATGAATAATCCAATAGCTAACAGAACAACATGGATTAACAGAGGTGTGAATGTGAATTTTTAAAAGAAATCATGTTCCTAAGAAAGGAGGATCAAATACCCCATTGGTTGATATGTGTTTTCCACTCACATTGCCTAATACATACCTAACAAAACAACGTCTCTAGATCATCCTGTGGAGAAAATATTTCATGAGGGATAGAACATAACAACATTATCTTCTCCCACATGGTAGCAAAGGAAAATTTTCAAAGTTAATGGGAAATATTTATTTTAGTCCTATCCAATATTGGATGGAAATATCTTATAGTAGCTTATGCCAATACCTACATGTGTTTTAACTTTTAAGGTACCGCTGATTTGCAACTATAAAAACTCTTGTTCAGCCTAGCAGTGATAGAGAACTCGGCCTATGAATAATGGAATTTTGATGTTTCATTATTTTGCGTGATGACTAAGAATAAGGGTAGAAAACATATTATTGATGAAGTTATAAGGTGGCTACAATTGCTCACTAATTTCAGGTAGCACCATCTTTTTTCACGTGCTATAGTAGGTTAGGAAAGGAATAAACTCCTTTGAGCAGTAGTTTAGCATGAATAATCTCCCTTAATCACTAAATTTGATTTCATGTCGTTATAAATAGATGACTTGTCTTTTTCTTTGTAAAAGACAAAATTGTGTGGTGATTTTACTAGATGTGGATGCCATTATCATATATAAATGACAAAATTCTGAGACTCCCATGCACTCCCAAGAGGAAAACATCCATAATTTGGGGCCTGTGTTACCCCTTATTTTGGCATAGGTTAATACTAGTAAATTATCAAGAGTTAGCCAATTTGATGCTGGGAGGTTCGATATAGAAATGTTAGCTATGTTTCTTAGAGGTTGGATATAGAAATGTCATATATGTTGAAGGATTAATGTGTTAATGTCTTCTTTGTGATGAAGAATATGCTCACAATGGTATTTGTGAGGAGTCATTAAAATTGTTCAATCATATGCAGTAGAATGGGATGAAAATGGATAATTTCACCTTTTCCACTACTTAGTGCTAGTTTAGGATGAAGTTCCATATAATAATCATTAAATTTAGGTTGGACTCAAATATCTTTGTGGAGAATTCTCTTGTTGACCTGTAAGCCAAATGTGGCAGCATAGAAGAGGTGTGCTTAGTCTTTGATAATATGTTTGGATAGAGGTACTTTTCCCAAGATACAATGATTACTAGATATGTTGAACATGCTTATAGTGAGGAAGCACTGCATGATCTCAGTGGGTAATGAACCTACCTTGTTGATGTTGAAGGATGAATGAGATGGAGTGGAAAAACAAATAGGGAATGTGCATCAACAAGCTACCAATATTCTTGAAATTCCTTTGGATGTGAGTTTGAAACTATACAAAGGCTCATATTTGGACATGCATTCAAGATTGTAAAGAAAGATGAAATGTGCTCCCCATGATTGGGCAGGGTTGTAGGAGTTGGTTGTTATGGTGGCCCCATGCTTTGCCTTCTAGCAGCCCTATTCCTTCTGACTCCTCTTCTAGCCATGGCACGTGTTTTAAATTAACATCAAGATGTCTTAGTTCAATCGAAATAAGATAATAGTTTTAGGGCTTACTGTAGTATATGTAAGAACCCAACATCCATCTAAACTTGGAAATATCACACTTCCATGTTATAGACATTTTTGTGCCTTACAGCTCTAAGCATGAAATGTCCATAATCCAAGGGATCCAAAGTCCCTAAAAGTTTTGTTCCTGCCCCTAAAGGAACAAGGTCAACCAATGACAGCTTCTCCCAGAAGTTCTCCACCAAGAACTGCTCAAAACTAGTCAAATCAGGATCAATTCAGAAGCTCCACTCGCTGCCTGCGTTGCAAAGCACCCCAGTACACTAGCTAGGTGCGTTGCAATGCACCTAAATGCACTACCCAGTTGCGCTGAGCGGGAAATGACAAGTGGCAGAGTCATTCAACGAGGTGGAGAGACAATGGAAGCTTCCAGAATCTTCTCCAATGACACTTGCCTCACTGAATTCGACCAAGTGATGAGTAAGAGGCTCTCAGCCTCCAAGTGGAAGCAAGAACTGACAGAGAGAAGCCACAAGTCAAAACATAAGCTGACTCATCCTCTCTGCTTACATCTATATATGGATCCCTCATCCCAGAGATCCAAGGGCTGGAATTTTGTACTTTGCAGAGAATTGTTGTTGGTTTGAGATTGAGATTAGTACATTGGGTGATTTATGCTTTGTTGGAGGAGAGGAAGGGATTCCTTTGCTGGGAGGTAGATGCTGGATCGGGACTCACTTGGTTGTATCTCCTCTTGGACTTTCTTATCATATCAATAAAATTATTTGAGTTTCTCCTACATGCTGTGTATCAATGATGTTTTGTTATATTTGCATGTTCAGCTTAATCTGATCCTAAGCTTTTTATGAATGTAAATCTATATCTTCGTGTAGTTTCTCTCTTCTGTGATCTTGCAGGAATTCGGTGAAGCTGGGCCGGTAAGGGAGCAGGGAGTTGGGAGCTAGTGAAGAGAGTAGCGATTGGATCAACAAACTAGCGAAAGACACAGGTTAGTTACATCCTTCCTCTTCATTTACATTTCATAAAGAAGAATACTCAAGTAGTTTTCCTTGTTTGTTGCTAAGGCACTATCACACCTTAGAGTGGGATAGGGGCGTTCTGAATAGATAATTTTCCCAACAACAAATTGGCGACTCCGCTGGGGATCGTATCTAGTTAGTTTATTTGTGTTTCTATTGTTGTTCTTCTCATAAACTTAGGAGTGGAGAATCGAACTGCATTTGCCATTTACAAATGCAAAGTAGAGATCTGCTACTCTAGTCCATTCACTGGGCCTGTTTATGATCTGAACAGTTGATCCACAAATGCTCTAACTGCCCTTTATGATAGCTCTTAGTCCTCCTTTAAATCATCCCTCTAATTGTACCTTGTTGATAGCTTTTATCCGGCCAAAAACCTTAGATCAAACTGCAAACCGTGACCCAGAACCCAGAGACAATTCTCGTTTCTGCTTCAGCGCAGACTCTATGAAGAGGTTCTGCATTTCAACGCAGGTCCCGAGAGGGCTACCTGCACTACAATTCAGTTTCTCTGTTAAACAGGTGCGTTGATCAGCCTTTGCCCTGTGCAGCTGTGGTTCTTTGCTTCTTTTTGTTCAGTTTTATCTCTAATTTTTGCAGCCTGTTATCAGCGAGTGTACCTATCTGAAAACCCCTTTTCTTTGCCTTAATTCCGCCTCAGTTGTATAAAAGAAACTGTATTTGTTTTTGTGTATTTGTTACATCATTTGCAGTTTCCCATTACAAAAGTAAACTAATCATACTGTCGCCCTTATATCTAGACCTGTCGTAAGTGTCGTTTTGATCTTAGGAGTGAGTTTGTTTGCTGTTGACAGTTGATTGTTCTTTTACTTTTGTATTTTGGTTTGAATTTGTGAATTTCTAGTGTCGAAACAAGTGTTTACTTCAAAATCATAAAGTGTCGTAATCGTCTTTTTGATTTCAAAAAGAAACTTGTTTGTGTTTTCACTTGAAATCGAATTCAAATTTGTACAACAGCTTTCTTTTTAGGCATCAATATTAAGAAAGTGAAAACAAATACATGCATTTGTGCATTTGCATTTTGACAGTTTGTATGGATTGATTTAGGAAAAGTGCATTTACAGTGTGCTCTATGCTCTTTGAGAAAAGATTGTGTCTTTCTTTTCCCCTTGTAGCTAGGATTTTCATTGTTGAAAAGAGATAAAAGCTTGCTTATCATCTTTAGACTGCATTTAGGAATTGTATCTACATCTCGTGGTGATCCAAAAAGGCAAACTTCTAAGAAAGATCAACCTAAAATAAATTGAATGAACTTAACAATGCTTTGTAACTTAACGCACAACATAGAGGTCTAGGCTAGAGACGTGTTCCGGCGTCGTAAAACCTGGTGACTGTCGGCCTCACTGATGGTTGGGTGATTCCTCCTGAGAGACGATAAGCGCCAGTACGGATTGTGCTCCCACGTACCGTCGAGTATATATTGGGAGACCCCTATAGGCTCAAAACCTTTATCCATAGGAAGCCGTGTTGGCCGCTCTACTGATCGCAATGCACTGAACACAACATTCGGGAAGATTGACCGCCCGTACCCTAAAAAGTATTCTGCGGTTTTGTGATTGGTTTGGCACACCCTCTACCTAGAAGTCCAGAGCAGTCCCTTTCGTTCCTTTTCAGACTCCTTAACGGAAAAGGTCCATCTAAGCACTTGTCACTTCAGGCTCATTAAAACTCGAAGGAGACTAGAGTCATCTTTTGTTTTTTCTCGACTCTTTAAAATTGAAAAAACAAGTTGTGTCTAAAGCATCTAAAAATTCATTTAATTCGGAAACACACTTTCCCCTTTTGTATTTTAGTTGATCGAGTAATCCGCAATCATGGAAGAAAGTCAATTGAAACCCCGTCGTTCGTGGAGGCTTACGAGTCAACCATCTTTGTCTCCGGAATCGAAAACAGTACAGACAAATTGAACTCGTTTAACCGGTTCGAAATCTCCTATTAAAGTTAGAACAAGTGTTCCAACAACATCCGAGATTCCGGTTACTCTAAACATTTCTGGAAACCCTGCCTCTACAGAAGAAGTTCGACAGCCACAGAGGGATAGTGATACTGATCCTAGTCTGAGAGCAAACACTTGTGTTACTGAACCAGTTCCATCTGCAACCGGTTCGGAGAGTCTTGCTCCTCAAACATCTGTCGCTGTCGATTCAACCCCTTCTTCGGCACCAGAAATATTTTACGGACTTGACGGTCTTCCCCTTCCACCTGGTTTGATTGCGATAGAGGAAATTGTAGAAGATCCGCAAGCAAGTACTCCAACACACTTTGGAGTCGGGGTCACTCTATTTCCTTCTTCATCGGAAGTTGGTCTACCACCAGCGGAAGTTCCTGTAGAATCGCTAGGTAATCTTTTGGATAGACTCAAAATGTCTGAACAACCATCAACATCTAGGACTGTGTCGACTGACACAGCGACAGCAGAACTCCCTGCCGTCACTCCGACAATGTTTGCCGGCGTACCATCTGTCCCGACTAGCTCACAACCGCTAGAAGGAGTCCATCCAGGGGCTATTTCGACAGTATGGTCCGTTCCTATTTGTTCCTCCAGAATAATATCCGACAACTCTTATGTTGAGACTCGACAAATTGATCCATTTGGAGGTCAATTTGGGCAATCCAGTCCCCAAGGGCAGACAATCCCCTTGAGTTCCGGGTTACCACCGTATGGGGGGCAGTATGCCCTTTCATTACCCCCTCCGGGAGGATATCCATACGGGAGTTCACAACAGTATTCAGGTTATACTGGAGTTACATCAAGTGGTTGGGTACCTATACTACCCCAACAACCAAGGGTTGTATATTCGATGCAACAATGCGTACCTGTGTCGAATATACCTACTACACCGGCTATTGTGATAGTGTCACAAGTTCAAACGCTGCCTGTTGTATGTCAACCTCAGATTTCTCAGGTTGTAATGCAACAGCCCCTTGACCCTGTGACTCAAACACAATCGCCAACTGGTGGGATGACATAGGTCCAAACGGGTACAATTACCCCACACCTTGGTCCAACGGTTAGTATAGTGCAACAGAACATGGCTTCACAACCGTGGCTGGTGCAATACCAACAACCACAATTCCAACAAGTATACCAAGGTTTTGAGCAGCAGATCTTTGCGAACAGTGGACAGCCGTACATTCAAAACGGTCAAAATCAACCACTTTACAATGGTCATGTCCACCAACTGTATCAGTCGTACCAGCATCAACTACATTATGCGGGTATGCAAAGGCCAACTGCTCAGGCAATTCCATCGTATCCTGGGTATGCTTCACCTAACCTGAATCAACAGTTACCATTCGTGGCAACTTTAGAGTTACCCGATTTACACCGGTTAACAAACGATCCAATTGCTTACGCCCCTTGGTGGCCAGCGATTCCTCATAAACTTCCATCAGATATTCCTAAATTTAATGGAAATCCAGGTGAAGACCCATCGAATCACGTGATGAAATTTCATCTATGGTGTTCATCAAACACCCTAAATGATGATTCGATAAGGCTTCGCCTTTTTCAGAGGACGTTAACGGGTCCAGCAGCAAAATGGTATATTGAACTGCCTAGAGCTTCGTTCGACAATTTCAGCACCTTAGCCACGACTTTTTTAACCCATTTTAAATTACCGATAAGGTATGAAATGGGAACGGAAATCCTAACCAACTTCAAACAGACAACGTCCACTCACATATCTGATCATATACATGAGTGGCGACGTCGTCGTAGGATGGTAAAAACGTACGTTCCCGATCAGCTATTAGCTGAATGGTTTATCAAGTCATTACTTCCTGCCATCATGGAAGATGTGGCGAAGGGGGGAGTCGTAACGGAAGAGCAAGTTATCGCTCGTGCTCAATATCTGGACTTGGTCTATACTCAGTCTGGCACGCTCTACGACAAAATACCTGACGCCCCTAGACCGGAATTCTCAATTCCTCCTCCTCCTAAATCAAACAATGACTCTCATGCCGGCGATGGTGTGATTGGCACGACAAACGCGAAATCGACAAAGGCTACGTCCAAGAAAGCCCGTAAGATTTCAGATCAAAATGCAAAAGACGAAATTCTTGCTTCGAAAGTAAATGCCGTATCGACAGATAAGGGCAAAGAAACCAAACAACCAGGAAGCAAGAAGAAACAAGGCAAAGGGAAGAAGAAGAAACAGGGTGAGTCATCTCCTGAAAAAACTTCTTCAAACCCTCCTGGAAATAGGAAACTGAAATATCCATGTCAAATATGTGATGAGGATCATTGGACACCAGAATGTCCGTACAGAGCTGAGCTTAAAAGATTCTTTAAGAGTTCGAAAACCTCAGCTGTGTTAACTGATCCGTTTCCAAATCCAGGAACAAATCTGGTTGATAGTGGAAATGCTTCCCCGTCTCAAGTGCTAATGTTGTCGATTTCGAAACAGCAAAATGATGCTTTGATTTCGACAAGGAACAAAGATTACGGGAATCCGCAGCTGTCGAACGACAAGGATAAAGATCAACCAAGTAGTTCGACAACAACTTCAATAGAAGTTGTACCACCCATCATCCCTGAATTGACAATAAAACCGCCAAAGGGAGTAGTACACAAGTCAACATTTAATCCTCGCGCTAGAGCGGCGCAGCATTATAACATAGTGGAAGATTTGGCACAATCGCCATCTGCTATGTCGACTCTTGAGGTGCTACAAAATTGCCCATCCCAAAGGTAGGCTTTGTTATCAGCCATTGGTGGGGTTGATCCTAAGGATTCCAATCTTGTATCCTTCGACCACAAAGGATACGATCCTCAGTTACCAGCCCAACAAGCTTTCCTTATTCAAGTGAAAGCCCTCAACAAAACTGTTCATCGAACAATTATTGATGAGGACTAAAACGGATGTTGTAGAGAATATTTATGTCGGTAAAGGTTGTTCTCCTTCAGAACTGGAAATATATAACGCTCTTTTTCGCGAGTTCAGAGATGTCTTTGCTTGGTCATATGATGAAATGCCAGGCATTGACTCGAGTATCGTTGAACACGAAATTAAGATGTATCCAGATGTCAAACCGGTACGACAACGGCTCAGGCAGGTGCACCCCAAGAAAGCCGCTGCCATTAAGGCAGAAGTTGAAAAACTTCTCCATGCTGGTTTCATCTACCTGGTTCCTCTAACCGATTGGGTATCGAATATTGTCCCTGTTATGAAGAAACAAGGGACAATTAGAGTGTGTGTCGATTATAGGGATGTAAATCAAGCTTGTCCGAAAGACAACTACCCTACACCCTTCATCGACCAGATAATTGATGAATGCGCCGGATGCGAAATCTTTTCATTCATGGATGGATTTTCTGGGTATAATCAAATAAATATCCGCCCACAGGACCAGCCAAAGATTGCATTCATTTGTCCATGGGGCACATTCGCATATCGAAAATTACCCTTTGGTTTAAAGAACGCAGGGGCGACGTTTCAGAGGGCAATGAATTATGCCTTCCATGACATCAAAAACATCGTTCAATCATACCTCGACGACCTTCCGGCTCATTCGCGAAAGCGGACTGATCATCCGCAGCATTTAAGAGCGATATTTCTACGTTGCCGACACTACAAGATACGACTCAATCCGCACAAATGTGTATTTTGCGTCAGTTCTGGTCGTTTACTTGGCTTTGTAGTCTCCAAGGATGGGATTCGTCTCGACCCGTGCAAGGTCGAGGCAATCATAAATTTGCCTCCACCTTCAAATTTGGTTCAGATTCAGAAACTCCAAGGGAAAGCAAACCTTCTGAGGAGGTTCATTCCAAATTACGCCAAACTTGCTAAAGGTTATACACGTCTTTTGAAAAAGGAGGTACCCTTCGTCTGGGCTCAGGTTGCGCAAGCTTCCTTTGATGCTTTAAAAGATTCCTTAATAAAAGCATCATTAATGTACGCCCCCGATTATCAAAGGGATTTTAACCTGTATCTGGCTGCAGCAGACACGACCATCGCAATGGTTTTAGTTCAAGAAGTCGATGGAATTGAACACCCTATATATTATTTAAGTAGAAACTTAAACGATACAGAAAGCAAATATTCTTATGTTGAAAAACTAGCGCTTGCAGCTGTTCAAGCGATACAAAGAATTCGACACTATGTCCTCTTTCGGAAAACTACCATTCTGTCAGATTGCAACCCCATGACCTATATATTGTTGCGACAGTTGCTGGGGGGCAAATATTCAAAATGGATAGCAATCCTTCAAGAGTTTGATCTGGAATTTGTAAAATCCAAGTCAAAGAAAGCTCTAGTTTTCGCAGAATTATTATGCGATCTCCCATCATCATCCAACGATGAAACATCAGAAGAATCAATCGTGGATGAGAATCTGTTTCTGATATCTACAAGCAATGAGTGGTATGGAGATATAATAATTTATCTCCAAACCCAAAAATTTAGGCCTAACACCTCTCACTCTGAATAGAAACGTATACGATACAAAGCAAAAGACTACATGATCGTCGATGATACACTTTACCGTCGTGGTATTGATACAGTTCTGAGAAGGTGCCTCACCCATGAGGAGGCCGAAAAAGCCCTGAATGAGTGTCATTCAGGCGCGTGTGGGGGGCATCAATCTGGATATGCTACAGCACAAAAAATCTTATGAGCAGGATACTTCTGGCCAACAATGTTCAAAGATTGCATAACCGCAGTCAGAAGTTGCCATGCTTGTTAAATTTTTGATAGCAAAACCAGAAGACAAATAATTGCTGTTGGGCCTTTCGCCAAATGGGGCATCGATTTCATGACATGAAACCCCACCTCGACCGGGGGGCATGGGTATATTATAGTCGCCGTTGACTGTTTTACCAAATGGGCCGAGGCGATGCCTACATTAGATAACACTGGTGAAACAGCTGCCCTTTTCTTTTTCAATCATGTAGTCGCCAGATTCGGCATACCACAAGCTATAGTTACGGATCATGGATCGCATTTTCGCAATCACATGATGCTCGAATTAGCTGCCAAGCTAGGATTGTCTCACGACAGCTCTACTCCATATTATCCGCAAGCCAACGGACAAGTTGAAGCAATCAACAAGGTCCTGAAGCGTATGTTGCAAAGGATGATTGGAGTTCACAAAAGAAGGTGGCACCTAATCCTGTACTCAGCCTTGTGGGCTTACCAAACATTGGTAAGGAATGCAACCGGGTTCACACCCTTCCAACTGGTATATGGCCTGGAAGCAGTCTTACCAGTCCAGTGCGAAATCTCGTCTCTTAAACTCGCAATCGATCTCCTCCCCGGAACTTCAGAAGAAGAGGCCCGTTTCTTGGAATTAATCCAATTGGATGAAACCCGTCTTGATGCCGCTTTGGCTAACGAAGCCCATAAGAAACGAGTCAAGGCGCAGTTCGACAAAAATGTCAAACCCCGTGTCTTCTCAGAAGGTGACTTGGTCTTGCTTTATGACCAAGAATCCGATAAATTGGGAGCAGGTAAATTTAATTCTTTATGGATGGGCGCCTATATTGTTAAACGAGTGTTAGAAAAAGGAGCCTACGAGTTAATGGATTATGACGGAATTCCACTGGCGCAACCTCGTAATGGGTTGTACCTCAAGCGTTACTATGCTTAAATAGTAACCAATATGCTTTTGTTGTATTTTGTTTTCGCTAAAGTGTTCGTTTTGGTCGAGTAATCCACCTTTTTACATTTATTGCAGATGTCAAACCTTTTGGAGACATGTGTTGGATATGCCGACGGAGCGAGTCATAGTTCGCGGAACCTGTCCTCCGCAGCCTGGGCCATTTTTGATCCAAGCGGCGAGTTAGTAAGTTTCAGAGGTGTATGTATTGGTCAATCAACGAATAACATCGTTGAGTATAGCGCGTTGATAGAACTTCTCTCTGATGCCATCACCCATGGTATACACCGACTAATCGTCAGGCTAGACTCACAACTCGTAATTCTACAACTCAATGGTATATATTCCATCTGAAACCCAGCTATTTATCGCATGTTCCTAAGGGTTAAGATTTTGGAAAGACAATTTGATTTTATTCAATACCAACATATTTCCAGAAACTTAAACACATTAACCGACTCATTAGCAAACTATGTGTTAGATAGACATTTGCAACATTTGTAAAAAGAGACACATCATCAATCTTTTACATGTGGATCATATAGCTCCACCAAAATAAAACCCGAAAATCAAAATATATATATAGCTGTTTATGGTTTACATATAATGTTCTGGAACTAAGACAAAATCGGTCACATGACCCAAAAACTCAAAATGCTAGGGGGCACCCTAGTCTAATGATGCTCGTGATAGCAAGTCACAGCCTGTGCGATCATGCGTAAGAGACGAGTCCATCGTCTAGGCACACCAGTAGTATGCCGCTGTAACTGCAAAGGGAGCTCGTCGATCCTCACATCGGGAATACCAAGAGTAAGGCTCTCAACCTGCTCCTGCACAGCTGTGAGAGTCTCGGCCACATCAAGGTCATGGAGAATAACCCTCCCAGCAGCCTCTCCTGCTGGGGCAGCGGCTGGCACTCTCAAACGGACTACTGGACGAACAGGACCAACATCTGCATGTACACAAGAGTTTGATTAAAAGTCTTGATAGAATAAAGCACAAGGACATTATAAATAAAAACAGTAAACAGTGATATGGTCAAAGATTTTACCAATAGCGCCCCACTGCTCGCCATCCGGCAGTACTAAATCCGGATCACCCCGGAAGTCCATGCCAGCATATGGATACTCGGCATAAGCCATCTCCTGCCGATCAAACCACCTGAAGAAGGTATCAGAAAACGAAATCTGAGACTGACCAGCATGCCTAGACATATGGTCAACCCATCTCTGCATACGTGGTTCAGTAGGAGGAGGTATGTCGAGTGCAATGTACTGCGGCTGCATCAGTGGTATCTTCTCCAAGGCAAAGGCGGTCAAAATAGAACCGAACCCAAAGTTCTTCAACCTCCCGTCCTTTATCTTGGTCAACTGACTCTTCATCACAAGAAGTACTGCATCACACCAGTTGAATATTTTCGGTTGAAGGCATTCCAAGGCATGTTGCATATAGGATCTGTTGGCTACATGAAGAGACGCACTCCTGGCCATCCTACCAAAAGTAAACAGGATAGACCTAAGGGACCTGTCAGCGACATCTCGGATGATGATCTTGCCGTCTTTACTCGGCTGAGATCCTTCCCTGCAATACTGGCGGACATAATCTCTCACAGAGTCACTCCCTCGGGCCGAACCTGACAAAGAAATGGGGGCACCCCGCCTCGACAAGCCAGTCAAGAAGTAAATGTCTACTGCGGTCAAGGGGATAGATTTGTCCCTAATTTGGAAAACTTGATTGATAGGATCCCAAGCATCGAGCAAATACTGCAGTAGGTTGATCTGCTGTCTCATGCTAGAGATGCGGAAGAACTTCAGCAAACCACAGCTCCGCAGCGCGTTCACTGTCACAGGATCATGTAAGGCAATCATGTCCTCTTCTTCATGTTCTCGTTCTCGCCATGTAAGGGTCATTTTGCTCCAATATCTCTGCAAAAACAAACAAGAGAGGAGATTAAATCCTAATTTTGATGAGAAACAGGGAAAAATTCCATTAAAAACTGTGCAACAACTTTCCTTTCTGCGCCCAACGCACCTACACATGTGTTATGGGTGCGTTGAATGTCAAGTCACCTTCATGATGACCCACAATCAGCGCAGGTTTCGATATGCCTAGGGTGCATTGATAGCAGAACGCACCCATCAAACCCCAGGGGCTCAGAAAAGCAGGGACTGAAGCACAGAATGCAGAAAAGGAACCATGAAATGAAAGAGCTCAGGTTTAGCTCCTACCTGGTCCAGACGGCGCCGAGAATCGTCCACAGAATCTCCCGAAATCAGCTGATGAAAATCAAGGGGGAAGAGGCACCTCCAAAGCTCCAACAAACCAAGTTCAAATGAAATGGTAAAATGAGAGGTAAAAACACTTTTTAATTGCTTTTTACGTAGTTCAAAGTAAAATATTAGCGTTTTAATCTCATTTTCAAGCAAATGTTGTTCATTTCTAACTAGTTTGATGAAGCAATTGAAGATACAGTACTATCTTTGAAAAGCAAAGCTATTTATGGTAAAAAATCAAAACAAGACCATCTTATCGAGCAGTTTTAGCACATAGTTCATGCTCGTTAAAAAATAAACATAAGATCGAGCAAGTGTTTCAACCCGCGTTTAAGCTCGTTAAAAAATGAACTATCCTCCGGTAAATAACCACCGTGAATGTAACATTATCAGCCATTAAAGCCTTGGTCGTGTTTGCACCGTCACCTCCACTTTTCCATTGGCCGATCATTCACCTCCATTTGATTGTTTACCCATTTTCAGGAACAGCTGCGAAGAGTGATTTCACTAGCCATCCTTGTGACACTGCCGTGATTAGAAAATTCCAACCCTTACCTAGAATCAGCTGCTACCCATTTTATCAATCGTTCCTCAAAAGACGAGTCTTCTTTAAGCTCTTTTCATCTGACTCGCAAAATATGAAAAGATTGCCGAGTTTTGGCCTTCCAGCTCGTTAAAGCGACCGGAAGTGCTATCCCTCCTCTAGATTTTAATCTTTTTGGTCCTGAGGGATTATTGCACAAAAAGATCGAGCGCTTGTTTTGTTCGGCTCGTTAAAACTATCGAAAATTCATCCCTTCTGTATTGTTTTATACTTTTTCGGACTTAAGGGATTAGATGACGAAAAAGGACTTCCGGAGTTAACTTTACGTACCTTTTCAGACTCTCTAAAAATGAAAAGGACCGAGTTATCATTGTCGTTAGACTCGTTAAAAACATTAATAGCGACAAACTTGTCTTTAGACGAGAACGAGTTTCACTATCGCTAGGCTCGTTAAAACATAGCGATGGGTTTGCCTGAAGGGAAAATTATAGAACAAGCATATGTTATCCTCCTCAAGCTTGACAAAAATAAAGAGGTACTGGTCAGCAATGACTGGGGAAAAATTGGGAAGAAACTCAAAGAACCTTTATTGGTAGCAAGTCACTCTTGAACATGACACTTCCACTCTGTGCCTGAGTCGGGTTGGGTTGTTTCATTCACCGGTCACATCACCATGGTCTCGCCATACCATCCACCTTTGGGGTAAATGCTACCAATCCATTATATAAGTGTCGCCGATATGTTCAAGAGAAGTCATCCAGAGAAGTCACCCGTGTCCCATCCACTACCATACATTATACTTCATTCTTTCATGACCGCCACCCTGAACCATATATCATCAGATCGTTTTCACCTCCATCAAAATCATTTGCTCCGTTCCGTGTCATTGATGTGGGATACATCAAGGCCCTCCTTTGACGGATCGCTTCTTGTCGACATCAGCTCATTATCCAAGAAGTTGATCTAGGAACACCCTTCAGTACTTTGAAGCTTGCATGCCTCAATGGCAAGTTTCTCACTTCCAGCGACAGGTATACATCAATGACCTTCGACCGAAAGATTTTGCGTGGTGTTCGACGCCAAGTCCTTTATTCACACCACGTGAATTGTACTGCAGTACCTTGAGGGTCATTATCATTATCGGTGATTCCTCTCGCGCTTGTTAACAGTTTACATCATTGACTGGTAATCAAGCGATGTCTTTCCATGTTCGACTTCAAAACATTTCTCACATGGATCGACTTGTACTTAGAGTGAAGATCGGACGAGATTGAAGACCCCGGATCTAGTTTCATCCATCCAGGTTGCGATATATATTCAGAAAAAATAAAGACATTGGCATGTACAGCATTGCAGCACAGATAATCATCCTACCAAAAGGATGATGATTTCATCAGAATCATCAGTCTACCATCAGACGATTGTCTGTCCTATGTACATAAAAATGAATTTATAAAGCTGAGCATGGGAATGCCCGCCTCAGCTAGATCATGAAAACAGTATGAAAAATAATGTATTGTATTGTATCTTATTACAGGTCTCCTCCCAGCATTGAAAGAACTTCGGATCCTCCTAATAAAGCATTTCACCCGATAAACGGCCTCATACTTTAGGGGGCAACTGTTATAGACATTTTTGTGCCTTACAGCTATAAGCATGAAATGTCCATAATCCAAGGGATCCAAAGTCCCTAAAAGTGTTGTTCCTGCCCCTAAAGGAACAAGGTCAACCAATGACAGCTTCTCCCAGAAGTTCTCCACCAGGAACTACTCAAAACTAGTCAAATCAGGATCAATTCAGAAGCTTCACTAGCTGCCTGCGTTGCAAAGCACCCCAGTACACTAGCTAAAATGCACTACCCAGTTGCACTGAGCGGGAAATTACAAGTGGCAGAGTCATTCAACGAGGTGGAGAGACAATGGAAGCTTCCAGAATCTTCTCCAATGACACTTGCCTCACTGAATTTGACCAAGTGATGAGTAAGAGGCTCTCAGCCTCCAAGTGGAAGCAAGAACTGACAGAGAGAAGCCACAAGTCAAAACATAAGCTGACTCATCCTCTCTGCTTACATCTATATATGGATCCCTCATCCCAGAGATCCAGGGGCTGGAATTTTGTACTTTGCAGAGAATTGTTGTTGGTTTGAGATTGAGATTAGTACATTGGGTGATTTATGCTTTGTTGGAGGAGAGGAAGGGATTCCTTTGCTGGGAGGTAGATGCTGGATCGGGACTCACTTGGTTGTATCTCCTCTTGGACTTTCTTATCATATCAATAAAATTATTTGAGTTTCTCCTACATGCTGTGTATCAATGATGTTTTGTTATATTTGCATGTTTAGCTTAATCTGATCCTAAGATTTTTATGAATGTGAATCTATATCTTCGTGTAGTTTCTCTCTTCTGTGATCTTGCAGGAATTCGGTGAAGCTGGGCCGGTAAGGGAGCAGGGAGTTGGGAGCTAGTGAAGAGAGGAGCGATTGGATCAACAAACTAGCGAAAGACACAGGTTAGTTACATCCTTCCTCTTCATTTACATTTCATAAAGAAGAATACTCAAGTAGTTTTCCTTGTTTGTTGCTAAGGCACTATCACACCTTAGAGTGGGATAGGGGCGTTCTGAATAGATACTTTTCCCAACAACATTCCATCATACATTAATACCAACATGTAACTCATGTACTTACAACTCTAAACAACTTATCAAGGAAAAAAAAAATGAAAAATCATCTAGGAGTGTTTTAACCTCAATTCTTGATTTACTAAATAACTTATAGTGTATCATACACTATAAGGGGAATTTTGAGGTCTAAAATGGGCCTTCTAAGAAAAATGTACAACCAAAATAAACTTTATAAGAACCAATAGGATTCAATATGATGATGTCAACCGTGGGGGATGATTCACCATTTTTGGAGTAAAAGAGTAAAAGATTAAAACATTATAAAATATTAAAACTACTTTTTCAACTCGTATTTTAAACTTATCTCCCTAAGTTTTTACTCAAATTAGGAGTAGGAGAACTCATTGAATGCAAAATTTAATTCCTCATCCAAGGGATACCCATGTTGGATACTTTCAATTGACCCTACTACATGAAAAATGAGAAATACATGAAAAAACGTTATTGCAATCACGATTTTCATGTATTTCTCATTTTTGTGTGGCAGGGTCCATCGAAAGTATGAAACATGGGTAATCCTTGGATGAGGAATCCAATTATGCATCCAGTGAGTGTTTTAGCTTGAAATTTGAGTAAACCAATAGGGATTTAAGTTGAAAATACAAGTTGAAAAAATAGTTATTTCTCTTTTTTTCCTCTAAAATTTGATGATGTAATCAAATCTTATTTTATTATTTCCACTATTATTTTATAATTTCCTTCGGAGGCCCATTTTATACCTCAAAACTTCCCTAATGGATGGTAAGTTTCATGCCTTATAACATATGATGGTAAGTTACACATCTGTGCATGACGTATTATAAGTTATAACTCAACCTTTATGTCTACCACTGGGTTATAATTTATAAGTATATGAAATGGATATGAGAGTAACATTATAATTTATATCATATGGATTGACAACATGATTTCCTAATGAGAATATAAGACAACTTCCCGAATGAGTAAGCTTTTTGTGTATGTATGCCTCGAATTCATTTTATTAGCCAACATAAACCCTTGAATGATTCCTATGAAGCAGATTTTATGGTTGTCTTTTGGTTTGGGAAATAGACCCTAATATATAAGTAGTCACTTTAATGTTTTTGGTTTTTAAATTTACAGAGATTTTGTTTTGAAGTGTTTACTGGTGATGGATATTTTTTGTGAATAAGATGAAATATGTTACTGAGGAAACTGATAGTTTACATAATTTGGGTTATGTGGGAGAGAGAGCCCAACACAAGACCCAACTGAGATCCCTGGAATGGCCATAGAATTGTATTTTTTAGAGTATGACCATCACAGAAGAGGATTCTAAGTACAATGGTGGAAATTGTGAGGTACCCTCTTTAAAACATTCTCAAATTTGAGAGTATAGAAGCCGAGAGAAGAGAAGAAAACCTTCGCGAGGCTGACCAAGCTAAAGTCATTTTTCTCTGCGATAGAAAGCCTTTCGCAGAGGAAGAAAAACATAAAAAAAGGAAGAAAAACAAAAAAGGAAGCTGACGACATCACTCCTGGTTGGTGGTGACCAGATCCTCATCTAGATGAATGGGAGTCTCCTGAGAGCTTCCCTCCTGATGTGTGGTGCTAATGTATCGACTCGTGGAGGCCACAATGTCCTCTTTCTTGATGCTTGGGGATCCTTCAGGAGTCGAATGGACCTTCATTGTCGACTTCTTATTGATAACAGTGTAATGTAGTGTGTCCTGAGTAATGAATCTACAGTGGTGGATGGCTTCAACATACATCACAAACTTCTCAATCAGCCAGTCAATCTTTGTTTCCAGAGCCTTTGTGCGCTCCTCCGGCTCCTGCATTGCTAACCCCATGATGGTGTTCATTTGCTACCATGTTCTGATAGTACGTGCATATAGGTTTTCACTTGCTCGGGTGAAAGAAGGGACTAATCTAGGAAAAGTTGGTGTCCACTTCCTCAGTAATGACCTCCCTATGGAGAACATTTGCTTGGGCTTATAATTCATAAATGCACTACTGAGTTTCCATATTAGCCACCGTCGCATAGCATAAAGTTGCATTCCTAGAAGATGTCTTCGCACGAGTGGTAGGGGTTGAGCTTAGGGACTACCAATGGGAGGCTGAGTGACTACGCGCACCTCCCTAACTAGAACCACGGGTGTAGAAATTCCTTGGGGCCATGAGAGAAGCATAAGGGCTAGAGAGCGAAGGACCAATGAAGAGGGATAAAGGCAGAGAGAAGAATGAGGGGAAGAAGAGGAAGGGGTAAATATATAGAAGCCTGCTGATGGAGGGAGGCAGGGATCAGGGAGAGGGGGCAGGAAGAGGAAGCATGCAAAGATCTCATGCAGGGCAGTGGAGGAATGACTAAGCAGAGAGGATATTACTAGGAGGTGGAAGTCACACAAGGGAGAGGGGAGGTGGAACCATGAGCTCTAGAATTAGGTGAGCCAAGGATGAGTCTGTGCTCGTGTGCCATCCACATATCCTTCCAACTGAGTAGAGATTCGACCATGAAATCATGAATGGTACACGAATACTTATTGTTTGGTAGAGTGGTTATCTTCATCATTGATTGATGCACATTGTTGACGGAGTTCACCTTCCTCCAATTCCTGCAACACTCGGGACTTCAGGTATAGGGGACCATCCATACCCTCATTGTCCAGTCTGTCCACGAGTTTATTTCCCTTCCTTCTGATTGCTTGAAAGTGGAGTTCTACCATGCTGTCAATTCCCTGCTTGATCCATTGTATTATTTTGTTTAGGCACCAGTTTTCTAAGATTTTTTCCACCTTGATGCCCTGCTGAAGTTTTTTTTCCAATTTGAGTGGCCAGTGTGGAATCTCCTTCAACAATCAAAGGACTGAGCTTTAGGTTGTGCATTGTGGTGATGCCATTTTCGAGGGCATTAATTTTTGCGACATTGTTTGTGGCTGAACCTATATTTCCCTCATATATTGAGATTATTTCGCCGTTAGAGTTTCTAAAGACTCCTTCAAAACTGGTTGGGCGTGGATTCCCCTAGCTGCACCGTCGTAGTTAAGCTTGAAGGTCCCTTTCTCTCGCAACCTCCAGGTGTTATTTTTATTTTCAAGTATGCAGAGGGGGGTGACTTTACGGACCTTGATCTAAAGGAGATCCAACATTGAGATAATTCTCTCTTCGAATAAGTTGGGAGGGGCTTTGGAAAGCTGAGTGGGTAGAGAGGTCACTATTTACGGGAGCGCACTTTTGATCTTCGAGATTATGATTTCCTCCTGGGTGGAGATTCCACGAAAGATGCTTTCGTTGCGCTCCTTCCAAAGATCCCAACAAATCAGACCAAGAATTAAATTCCATGCACGTTAACCATAGGATGTGAGGATAAGACAGATCTCCAATTCGTGATGGTACTTTGAATAGATGAGGGGTCCCGATAAGAGTTGTTAAAGAATAGAGAAATCCAATCCCATAAATTAGACACGAAGGGGAAAACATTTAACATATGATTGGGGGTTTCTTCTTCTTGATGGCACAAAGGGCATCTTGGTGGGACAATAAAGCCTTTTCTTCTTAGATTGTCCCATGTTAAAACCTTTCTATGAATGACTAACCATAGAAAGATAGATATTTTGGCCAGTGCTTCCTGTCCCAGATTGCGTTCCACTTTGGTTCTGGTTGAATTTGATCATGCTTGGCTATGTATCTTTAGGCTTCTTTTAAAATGAAGTGTCCAACTGAGTTTTTACCCCATCTGAGATGATCCTCAGCAATGTTAAGGAGGATTTGTCTATTTTGTAATTCTAATGAGACATTCGACCAGGCTTGGGGGTTCATATGGGGAGTCCATTCCTCTTGTTCCATCCAAATTCTCCATCTGTCCTTTTCGTCACATGTTTTCCAGTATTGGCTGACTTTGATCTTCCCTCTATTTTGCATATAAGCCTTGATTTGGTCATAATGATCTTGATCAAGTTTCGGCCTTTGTTTCCAGGCATCCTCCTAGAAAAGAGCCTTGTTCTCGTTGCCTATTTCCCAAAAACTACGATTTTGAATGAAATCCTTATTCTCCCATGCTTGATTCCAGATGACTGAAGCTTTGATATTTCCATTGAGCTTGATGATTTTCTCTTGTGATAGGGAGGGGGTGTACTTTTCTTTCCATAGGACTCCCTAAGGGGAATTGGGGTTTTCAAACCATCTCCATAATTTTTTGGCTCCCAAGGCCTTTCCTAGGAGGTCTATGACTCTAAGACCAAGGCCACTGGTGAGCTCCAGTATTGTAGCAATAATGCTACAACTCCTGGGGCTTCCTGTCTCTCATTTTATCAACCCGGTAGTTCGTACAAACTTGGAAGCGACGGTGCTATATGCACAAGTACTAGCTCTTGTCACAGCTGTCACTTGGTCAGCTGGCACAAGTCCGCTAGGGCTTAGGCCAACTTCTATAGTCTCTCAGAAGAAGCTTGCTAATTGATGGACGAAAGCTATTCTCAAAGGGAAACTACTCTACTTGACAAAATGGACTGAAAGCAAATCAAAGCATGTAAACCTAGGAAACCCTAATTTAACTAGTCTAACCTCTACAATGCAAAGAATGTGAATGAAACCTCTACCAATGCTGTTGTTACCTCTAATAAGTGGAAATGCATGGATCTAAGCTACTTGCATCATAAAAGACATGTTTTTGTATTTTTCCTTTAAGTGGATGGAATGATTGTGATTTTGTGCTAACTAGGGTTTGGTTGTGCAGATGGGATGGAGAAGGAAGGAAAGCGTGGGACAGGTTGGGGAGGCTAGGAGAGGTCCCTAGGGATCCTTAGCATCCATCCACAGAGGTTCCTCACATTCAGATGCTCAGCAACCGAGTGAGTGGCCTCCTACAGGATGTCTGCAGGGGATCCTACAGGATACGCAGAGATTTCTACAGGATGTCTACAAATTGCTACAGGATGACCTACCGTGAGTGTTTGAAGTGATGGAGGAGTGATGGAATGGTAGGGGGAGATGTGTAAGGTAGGAATAAGGCTGGTGATGGCTCAGAAGTGGAAGAATAGGATAGGGAGTGAGTGTAGGGAGTAGGTTGGAAGATAGAGGACTAGGTCAACGAAAGGGCTAGAGAATGAAACTATCTGAGGAGTGCAAGACTTTGGGAGATAACAGAGCGGAGCAGGGGTCAACGATGTGTTTGCATGCGTGATCAAGATGGAGAATGAGGTAATGGAATGAGAGAGAGCAGTGTAAGTGAAACAAATGCTTATGACTGTCACCAAACCGAAAATGCATTAACCTAAACTACCTGTGCGTATAAATTCAATGAACAGCAATCCAAAACGCGAAGGAGAATGTGCATGAAGCTGTGATGAAGGCGTGTGTGCAGGTGTGAATCATGTGGAAAGATCTATCATAACGAGACTATGTTGCAGCATGTAGGAAGTGAAGAACTGCGTGTTTTTGTGGCTGGTATAGGCTGCACTCCAATCTCCAAATGGAGATGGCAGTGGAGACTTCCTCAACCTTTTTTGCTGGAGCTCCAATGTATTATCAACCTGCTAATCTAACTAAACAACCGAAAGCAATTCAACCATAAACTAGTCCTATCTATGCTCATGAAAAAGACTAATTCAACAACCTATAATTCAAATTGCATGTGAAAATGAAAACTCAGAGTGCTGAAACGAAATGCAAACAACACTACAGCAGAGGGGATCTATGGCTCTCAGGTTGGGCCCTAACCTGAGAGCTATAGTCTCCTTAAGAAAACTCAGAGCTAGATCAAAATCTGCCTTCTTTCTTCATAATCTGATGTTATGCCAAAACTGGCTTACAACAAGAACTAACACCGAGCTGTGCTCAAAAATTACAATAGTAATGCGAAAGTTTCAACAACCTATCAAAGGCTACGGCCTCTCTACTTATGCAAAACAATGATCCAACAAGTGTCCTTGATTTTAGGAGCTCGGCTGTCCAACTAGAGTTTAACTGCTGATCCTGTAGGACAGTCATAATTGTTGTTCCTGTAGAACAGTTGTAACTGCTGTTCCTGTAGAACAGCTGGCTGCTTCTAAGCTCGGAGGGGAGATGGATTGGAGCTCGGAGTTCTTGGTGGGAATCACGAGGAATGTCCCAAGACCGTGGACATCCTCTCCTAAAAACCAGCAGTGCCACCTCATTGTCTCCTTGTCTCCTTTTTCGTTGTCTTTTGCTCCCTTTTAATGCCAAAACCTGGAATCATAATGCATTAGTCACGTAGATAGAGTGCCTACCCTTCTTCCTACAAACAACATGAATAAACTAAGAAATGCATGCATAAGCAATAAAAAATGAATGGTTTGAGCAAGTAGAATAGGCCAAAATGAGCCCAAATTGTACCAAAATTGGGGCTCATCATCACCCCCCAGCTGAACCATTTGCTCATCCTTGAGCAACTCAGTCAAGATCCTCATCCTTCATGGCTTTCACTGCTCCCCTTACATCCCAAGCTTCTGTGGTGATTTCTTCTTTGTTCATATGAATCCCGACTGTTTTGTCCACCTCTTGCCATTGTGCATTGTCATCTTTCTCTGTACTTCCTTCAGCCAATCCTAGCAGCAATGGGGGGCTGAGTTTAAGGCCAATCTAGCTGGCCTGAAGTCTTTGCATGGATTTCTTGTAAAGGTTCACTTTTGCTAATGCTTCCCTCATCCGGGTTGGGGTATGGTATTCCCGGATCTTCAAACTATGTGCCAAAGTATGCCACCTGCGTGCACATGCCTGGGCAGCAGTTTCTCCCAATAATCTTTCCATGTCTTCAAAGTGGGCTATTGCTTGGGCCTGCTGGTCCATAAATCTCAAGGAAGCTGTGGGATCATTAGACAACTGTTGGCGGGCTGAGATGAGAGCAACCGGATCCTCTGGTTCTGCTCGAATGTACAGTGGCTCACTCACTTCTCGGCTCATGACCGATTTTTCTTCAGTTGCTCTCTGATCCTCATGATTTAGCCATGAAGCGAAGGCCATCAACTGCATATCACCCAAGGCGATATTGGGATCCCAAGAGACTTCATTAGGCAAAACCAGATTGTGGATGTAGAATTCTGCTAGCTTGGCTTTGTCTTCCGCTGAGCTAGTATTGCATAATTCGGCAAATTGCTGTGGGTTATGGACTTGTGCAATACCTCTTTGTGCTAATGTGTTTATCTGGAACTGTAGCCACTGATCCTTTAAGTACAACCCATAAGACTTTGCAGGATGTCTGCACTGCAGGGCTTCCATGGCCCAACTGGCCATGCAGGCCAATTGTGCTTCCTTTTGTTTCAGCTGCTCTTTCAGAGCTTGTGTTTCAATTTGGCCCTGTTGTCTTGTTTCCTGTAGAAGTGTAATTGGCCCCTCAAGATGGGTGGTCAGCTCTTGTTTTCCTTGCTGCTCATTTGTGGTGTCCTTGGAGGAGGTTCCTACCCCTGCCCTTAGCTCCTGTAGCTGCAATTTCAACTTCTGGTTTTCTTCCTGTAGAAGCGCATGTTGGCAACTAGCCACATGTTTTGCCATGGTGAATTCACTCCTGACCTCCCTGAGTTGATCTTGTAAAGGGCCTATGTCTGCCACACCCTTTGATTTAGCGATCTGCATCCATGTGTGGGAACGGACTCTTTCTTTTTCTAGTTCAAAAAATAGAGGTACAGTAAATTTTTGCGGTATGATCTTTCCCGCCTCCAAGAAGGTGTAGTAGGAGTTCAGATTCGGTGAAGGGCTAGGTTCAGGGATATGTTCTCTTTCTTCCCCTCCAGGAGGTGCTAGCTCACCCTTCTTCGGTGACGAGGGTCCTTCCCCTTCTCTTTGTTCGGCTTCCTGTAGCCGAGCCAAAGTATCCTGTAGGACATTTTCGGCTTCCTGTAGCCGGGTTTTTTCATCCAACAGATCCAACCTTTCTTGCCATGTGTTCTTCTTTGGACTTCCCTTTTCATAGGTAACTGTAATCTTTGAGGGTGATTTTTCTTTGGGAGAAGCAGGGGTGTCTTCGATGACAATTGGGCTGCTGGACTGCGTCTGTGGTTTCCCTGTTTTTATCCGAACACTTCTCCGGGCTTTGAAGTAGAGAGGAGGGTCCCTCTTCCTCTTTCCTTTTGGCTTAGGTGGCGTACTGAGGCTAGCTAATACAGCCGCTGCCTCCCTAGCCAGAACGTCCACCCTCTGCTCCTTTGATTTTGATTTTGCATGGCTTCCTATAGAAGCCTGTTTCTGTGCTTTTGTGCTTCCTGTAGAAGCTGTTTTCGGGCTTCCTGTAGAAGCCTGTTTCTCCTTTCCTGTAGTGACGGGTGTCTTCACTTTCGCTCGCTTTGCTGCAGGGGTTTTATCTTTTTGTTTGCTTGTGAGTGCTGGAGAGGTAATTGGACTGACGTGGCCTGCCCCAACTTTGTCCCTTCTGCTCTTTGACCTTATTTCCCTCGCTGACAGGATGGGGGAGTCAGCTTTTTCTTCAGCATCTTTTTCTTCGTGCTGCTTCTCCTACATGGTAGTCGGGGTACTTGGGCTAGTTTCCTTCTTTTCCTCGGCCTCTGCTTCTTGTTCTTCACCGCTGGAGGAGCCACTAGCTTCAACTAGCATTTTTATGTCCCCATCTCGTGTTAGATTCCTAAATGACTCCCAGGAGAGGGGAACTTTATATGAGTGCAGTGCATCCTCCACAAGCAATTTGATCAGCCCATGGTGTGCGACTTGATCTGGTATACCATCTTTGAACTTTGTAGCGCACTCAATCAAGGATTGTAACAGGAAATAAGGAATGCTTAATTTCTGCTCTACAGGAAGATTGATCCGGTGTCTTAATTCGGTGAGCAGCCTGAAATGATATGCATACACGATGCTGTAACGACCCTCACAGGTGATATATTTCATGATTTGCAAGTTGACTTCGTTCCATGGTGGCAACAGGCTTGTCCTTCTCACCCCATTTTTGTCCTCTGTGAATGATTCTTCAGGTGGGAAGAACTCTTTCTTGGCTTGCTGGCTTAGCTTTCGTTCTTCTTTATCCCACGGGAGACCCATAGGAAGCTCAGTGATTCTGCTGATAGACTCCGAGGTGATCTTGAAGCTTAGGCCTCTGAAATTGACTGTGGCCAGCACCTTGGATTTTGGCCTCAGGGCCTGCAAGAATTCCTCGGCCACTTCCTCATCGTACCCCTGCAACTTTTCACAAAAAGACATCCACTGTGCTTGTGTAAAGAGCTCTACCGCTGCCTGATTTCTCCTCAGTGTGGTTGAATCAGTGGGCTCTCGCCTGATAAATCCACCCGGCATGATGGCACAATTTTCTTAACCGGAGGTGGTGATGGTGGAAGAGAGTTTAGTTTCGGTGACATAGTGCAGAACAATGCGTATAACCCACAAAAATTTTACAACACAGTCTAACCACTCAACAATCCTGTAGAATTGCAGTATGGGCACACAGACAGCAATTTGTCTACTTCCTCATTTACCCAGACAGTAACTGAAAATCCTACCATCTTAAATGATCAATTGCATGAGGAGTCCAGGGTTACCTCGTTACTCGGCCACCTTTTTTTTACGTGAACACCCGCGTTCCTGTAGAAGACTGCGTTCCTGTAGAAACTGTTCCTGTAGGACTAGTGTGCAAACTTCGGGGAGGACTGCAATTGGACTGCGGTTGAGGTGCACTTCACCGGTGTTCTGGTAGCCGAAAGCTTGGCGTATCAACGTGCCGAGGAAATCAGAAGAGCCACTCGAGTTTTGAAGTGGAGGTTGATGAATACATGTGCATAATCTAGCCGATTAGATTTTGAATCGGCGCAGCTCGTGGCACGGGGGGTGAGCTATCCCCGCCGGACCGTTGGGCGACGTCACCCATCATTTGCCTGCATATTCACTCGCTGCCGCATTCATTCCCACAGATCTGCCGCCGCCCTTTTCGGTTAAACTCGGTTCTCGGTTGATGGAACTATCTTCACGTGCATGCTGCGTGTTTTCTGTGTCATGGCTACCACCCGATCATCCAACTATACCATAACTAGCCGACGTGGCCAGTCAACTGGCCTTACGGCCGCTCAACCATTCATTTCTACGCCATGCAAACAAATCAAAGTAATACTCATGCGATTTGATGGAAGGAAGGTTGAGACACTTACCTGCGCACGTCTGCACACGATTTTCAGTTTTTGGACGACGGATCTACCTGCTGCACGCGGCTTACACAGACCCGGAAGCTCGGGGTTACAGGTTGCCAATGCTGGAGTGGATGGTTTTGCTTGCATGCGCCCGCGTTTCATCTCGGATGGCGGTGCTGTGGACGGTATTCACTCGAGCAGGTTGAACTGTTACAGGATCCCCGCGAGGGGTCTCATCACAGTCCTTTCTCCTTGGGTGCATGCTGCACGATGGCGGTTCTGGCTTCTCGATCACGATCCCAGCGCTCTTGATGCATATGGTATGAGATCTCGTCATTTGTTACCTTTGGAAATGGCTTTCCCGCGAGAACTCATCGGTTTCCTTTGTTGGTGCAGGGACTTGGCCGCATGTCGACACGGGTGGTGGAGCAAGGTAACAGCGTCGTGCATGGGCCCAAAAGAGGCTTGCATGCGTCCACACCAACCCGTGGTCATCAGATCTGTTCATGAAACGCATTCTGGGCCGTTCTGAGCTTCTATAGGAAGTTTCCTGTAGAAATACAGAGCTTCCTGTAGACAGGCAGCTCTTCCTGTAGAAAATCTGTGTCTTCCTGTAGGAGACTCAATTTATAATTGAAAGTGCACATACCTTGAAGAACATAAGCACTCTTGGAGGAGGTGCTGGTGAGGTGTCCTGGCTGCATGATAAGGACCTTTGACCTTGAGTTGAGAGGCTTCCTCTCCTCCATAGAACACCTGCAATCTGCATACAAATAACTTGTGGATCTTGTTTTTTTTTTTTTTTTTTTTTTTTCTTTTTTTTTTTTTTTTTGAAAGATAGCAGGGGTGCCTCAATGAGGTTTTCACCCCTACCACCTGCCTTAAGCGCCTCAGAGAGGTTTTCACTCAAGGATCTTTATCTCTTTTTTTTTTTTTTTTTTTTGAAAGATAGCAGGGGCGCCTCAATGAGGTTTTCACCCCTACCACCTACCTTGGGCGCCTCAGAAAGGTTTTCACCCAAGGATCTTTATTATTTAATTATTATTTTTTTTTTTTTTAGCTTCTTCAAGGTGTGCCCAAAGCAGGGGCAGGACCCTTCTCTATGACCAATACTGCCTTCTCCATTGTTTTGATGAACTCTTGTCTTGAGGGAGGCTTCCTGTAGATCTTCAATCGATGCCCATTGACAAGCATGGGAATGGCTTCCTCATCAATGGTTCGAATGAGGACAGATCCATTGTCATGACACTTTTCCACTGAATATGGTCCCAGCCATCTGGTTCTCAACTTCCCCTTGAAATCTTTGTATCTGGAATCATACAACAAAGCCCAATCTCCCGGCTGAAATTGCTTGTCATGGAGATGTTGGTCATGCCACACCTTCCTCTGAAGTTGAACCACTTCTGAGTGAAGGAGGGCCTGCATGCGGTGCTCATCCAGTCCATTCAGCTGCAATAGCCTTTCTTGTTGTGCATGGCTGAGATCTAGATCCAGCTGAGCTGCCATCCTCAAAGTGTTATACTCAAACTCAATGGACAGCAAAGCTTTCTTCCCATAGACCAGCTCATAAGGTGTGAAGGCGGTGGTGGTCTTCCAAGTGGTGTTGTAAGCCCATGTGGCCTCAACCAGGCGATCTGCCCAATCTTTTCTGCTGCCGCTCACCACTTTGGTCAAGATCCCTTATAATGCTCTATTGGTGACTTCCACCTGCCCATTTGCTTGAGGATGATAGGGGGTGGAAGTCCTATGCTTGATCTTGTGATGAGCTAGTAGATCTTCGACCATGTTGGATGTGAACTGGCTCCCTTGATCGGTCACCAGCTCTCTTGGGTAGCCAAACTTGTAGAAGATGTTCTCTCTTAGGAACTCGGCCACTTTCTCTTCTGTTGCTGCTTTGATTGCTTTGGTCTCTGCCCACTTTGTCAAATAGTCAGTACACACAATGATGTAGGATCTTTGCCTCGAAGAGGGATTGATTGGACCCACAAAGTCCATGCCCCACTTCTCAAATGGCTCAAGAGTCACTTGAGGTTGGAGAGGCATCTCATCCCTTTGGGTCGGTTTCCCCATTCTTTGGCATTGGTCACACTAACTGACATATCTTCTGACATCTTGATGAAGTGTGGGCCAATAGTAGCCTGCCTGCAGGATCTTGAAGGCAGTTCTCTTTGCTGCAAAATGTCCTCCACAAGGCCCATCATGACAGGTGAGGAGGATGTCAAAGACTTCCTCTTCCCTTACGCAACGCCTTAAGATCTGATCGGGGCCAAGCTTGAACAGGTTGCCCCCGATCCAAGTAAATGAGGCACTTTTTCTGATGATTCTGCTCTTCTCTTTTGAAGAGAGGTGCGGAGGGAACTGAGCTGAAACAAGGTAGTTTGCTATATCAGCAAACCATGGAGAGAGTACTGAGATAGCAAACAGATGCTCATCAGGCATCTGGTCATCCACCGTCCCATCTTCATCTGTAGACAAATCCAATCTAGATAAAAAGTCAGCAACAACATTTTCTCTACCTGGTTTATCAACAATGGTTAAATCAAACTGCTGCAATAAAAGTAACCATCTAATAATATGAGCATTCACATCTGGTTTATTCATCAAATATCTAATAGCAGCATGGTCAGTATGTACAAAGGTCTGGTAACCAGTAATATAATGTCGGAACTTGTTTAATGCATGGACCACAGCCAAGAATTCCTTCTCGGTTACAGTGTAATTCAGCTCAGCTTTGGACAAGTTTTTGCTAACAAAGTAAATGGCATATGGAAGTTTCTACTCAACTTGTCCTAAAGCTGCACCTATGGCTTTGTTCGAGGCATCAGTGTGGATGTGGAAAGGTAGGGCCCAGTTTGGACCTCTCAAGATTGGTGCTGACACCAACTTGTCCTTTAACTCATTCAAACTCTTCTGACAATCGTCAGTCCACTTAAACTCCACATCTTTTGCCAACAGACCAAACAATGGCGAGGCTAGCTTGCTGAAATCTTTAACGAATCTCCGGTAGTATCCTGCTAATCCCAAGAAACTCCGGACATCCCTTACTTTTTGAGGAGGTGGAACCCTCTTGATGAGAGCAATTTTGTTAGGATCCACCTGCAATCCTTGGGAAGAAATGGTATGGCCTAGCACGGTGCCCTCAGTCATTAGGAATTCACATTTTTCAGGACTAAGGGACAAGTTCATCTCGGTGCATTTGGTTAGGACTTTCCCAAGGTTGGACAATGCTTCCTGGAAGTTGGCCCCATAAGGAGTAAAGTCATCCATGTATATTTCCACTGCATCATGGACCAACTCCGATAAGATGCTCAAGACAGCTCTCTGAAAAGTAGCAGGAGCATTGCATAGCCCAAAGGGAAGGACTCGGTAGGCAAAGGTACCCCAAGGACAAGTGAAGGTGGTCTTATCTTGGTCTTCCGGGCTGATTTGGATTTGATTGTACCCGCTAAACCCATCCAGGAAAGAGAAGAACTTCTTTCCTGCCAGTCCATCCAACACTTGATCTATGAAAGGTAGAGGGAAATGGTCTTTCTTGGTAGCTTTGTTCAGCTCACGGTAATCCACACAGATTCTCCACTTCCCATTCTTCTTGGGAACCAACACTAGAGGGGACACCCATTCACTATCTGAGATGGGGTAGATGAATCCAGCATCCAACAGTTTTTGCAATTCTTCCTTGACAATGTCTTTAAGGGCTGGATTCATTCTCCTCTGAGGTTGCCTAACCAGTTTACAATCTTCTTTGATGTATATATGATGGGTACAGACCGAGGGATGGACTCCTTTCATTTCCTTATAGCTCCAAGCAAAAGCATCTAGGTGGTTGGCCAACAGACTACACAGCTCCTTTTCTTGGGAAGGAGATAAAGAGGAGCTGATCTTCAATGCTTTCTTAGGGCCGAACTCCACATTCTTAACTCTGGGAGTGACAGGGTTGGTTGTACAAAGATCCACTAAGGTGCTAGCTTGGGCATCCTCCACCAATTCCTCTAAGGGTAGTGCACTGGTAGGTGGATCCTGGATCAAGGTCTCGATCAAGTCATCCTCGGTTAGGGGGTCTTTCCTAGTGGTATCTAAGGTGCACAGAGGTTCTGAGTACACCTCGTCTTCCTCTCCTTCTTCCAACCAGAGTGGTAAATCATGCTCTAAAGAAGGTTGGGCAGGAGGGTATAGGACTAGCTGCTTGGACATGGGACCATTTTTGATGGTCATGTTTCCTGCCCGACAACTTATGTAAGCATCTGCAGTAGCTAAGCAAGGCCTTCCCAAAATGAGAGGATATCCAGTAAGCTTGGCCTTTGGTTGCAGAACTAGGAAGTCTGCAGGGTATTCCCAAGAATCGATGGAGACCATGACATCCTCCACAATCCCTTCGGGAGTCACGGTGGAGCGATCTGCTAATTGCAGTACTGTCGAAGTCTTCCTCAAGGAACCCTGAAGATTGAGTTTAAGCATGGTATCCCTGGTCATCACATTGATGGCCGCCCCCAGATCAATCAAGGTGTGGGGGATAATGGTGCCATTGATGTGAACATCTACTACAGGACTTCCAGGATCTAGGTACTTTGGGCAGATGACTTGTCCTAGCATAAGGTCAGACAGTTGTCCTATGACATTGATAGTTGAGGCATCTTTCTTCCGTCTGCCTGGGTGTTTGAAACACTTCTCCTTAACCAGCTTGTTATATATTGGCACATCCTTGATGGCTTGGAGAAGTGGGATTTTTACACACAACTGCTTGAGCTCACCCAAAAGCTCATCTTCTTCTGGGTTAGGTTGTGTGGTGGCTGTTAGCCTCTCAGGAAAGGGTGGAATAGGCTTTGGTTCACTCTCCTGATGGTCTTCCTCATCCTCTGGGGGAGGAGGCTGGCGATCTGGAAGAGTCTTTCTAGATCTAAGATTGATCTCCTGGATCTCCACAGCATAGGTAGGGCATGAGGTTTCCCCAATGTATACCTGTTGGGCCTGTCTATTGTTGGGGTTCGGGTTCGGTTGAGCAGGCATTTAAGGTTGCCTTGGAGGAGCAGGAGGTAATGGTTGTGGTTGAACTGGAGGTGGAGGAAGAATGGCAGGTGGAGTGTTGTACTGAGGCCTCCACCCCGACTGAGGTGAATTCCATTGAGGCTGTGGCTGGGTATGTGAGTGATATGGATGAGAAGTAGGTTGAGTGGGGTACTGAGGTGGATAAGACCATGGAGGAGGCATGGACCATGAAGGATGAGCAGGGGGACCCCAGGAAGGCATAGGACTTGACTGGTTGGGGTTGTAATAAGCTTGAGATGCCCCTTGCATCCCCTGCTGATAAGGTCTAGATCCTTGAGGCCTCCTTTGGTTGAGGTAATAGAGAGGCTCTGTGGGAGCTTCGGTCCCTTGGTACATGGCTTTAAACCCAGGTAAGGTTGGACACTGATTTGTTGGGTGGTCCTCCTCACAAACGAAACACACTTCAACCGAATGCAATGGGAATTCGTTCTTAGGGTGTCTTCTGGTGCACCTAGGACAGAAGACAACCAAGGCTCTCTCAGCTTCTTCTTTCTTCTGCTGGATCCTGAATGTGTCCAGCTGCATGGCAATGGTCTGTCTCACCTCGCTCTTAAGATCTTCTAATTGGTTTGTAAACTCATGTTTGGAGAAAGGGACACCAGTGGAGAGGAGATTTCCTCTACCTCGTTTCCTAGCTGCCCTGGAATGATTTCTAAACACAGTCTTGATGTCCTCATAAGGCAGTTGGTAAATGTCCCCCCCCAGCTAACATGTGAAGGGTGTCTAAGAGATCTTCAGGGACTCCTCGGAGTAGAACCAACTTGAGGGATTCAGGGTCAAGTGTGCACCTGGCCCGCTTATAGCTAAGTTGGAACCTCTCCTCATAATCCTCTAAAGACTCATCACTCCCCATGGTCATCCGAAAGATATCTCCCTTGGTTTCCTTAGACCTACAGTAATCCCGATACTTGGTATTGAAGGCTTGCTGCATCTGAGCCCAAGTAGCGATACTATTCCCAGGTAATCCCATGAACCAGCGTAGTGCTGCATCCTTAAGAGTGGAAGGGAAAAGCTTCAGCTTTTGCTCATCTTCAGTATAGTCATAGGTTCTACAAAGGACAGCAAATTCAAACAGGAAGGTATCTGGATCTTCAATGGTCAACCCATGGAAGTGAGGTAAGGCGGAGGGGCTAATGTTCTTCATTTTCATCTCTCCATTGGTCTCTCGGATGGGGGAAAGCTCCTTCTATTCTCTCATCTTCTCTTCTATTATCAGCCATGGCTTTAGATGGAGTGGTCTCTAACTCTTCTTCTTCTGTAGGGTCTTGGTATATCTCAGGATGTTCACCTATAGGTTCCTCTGGGTCACTGTCACCAAAGAAGAGAGAAGGGTGACTCAGTGATGTGGTGGGGGTGTTTGGTAGGAATTTGCCTGATCTATCTCGGTTCCTACGAGGCATGAAATGGAAAGGACTTTTCTTTTTTTTTCTTTGAGTGCTTTTGCTTTTTCTTTGGTACCTGCAAAACTGAAACAGAGTGATCTACAACTAACTATATTGCTCAAATGAAATTTGCGGAATTGGAAAGCTAATCTAGGAAAGCAAGAAATATTAATCTAGGAAAGCAAGAAATATTAATCTAGGAAAGCAGGAAATATTAATCTAGGAAAGCAAGAAATATTAATCTAGGAAAGCAGGAAATGCTAATCTATGAAAGCAGGAAATACTAAGCTAGGAAAGCAAGAAATACTAAGCTACTTTTGCAGAATGGAAATGAAATAAACTACTGAGCAGAAGTAAGAGTACGAAAGTAGAAGAAGAGCAACAATTACTAATACTCTGACGCTTCCCCGGCAACGGCGCCAAAAAGATGGTGAGCTCCAGTATTGTAGCAATAATGCTACAACTCCTGGGGCTTCCTGTCTCTCATTTTATTAACCCGGTAGTTCGTACAAACTTGGAAGGGACGGTGCTATATGCACAAGTACTAGCTCTTGTCGCAGCTGTCACTTGGTCAGCTGGCACAAGTCCGCTAGGGCTCAAGCCAACTTCTATAGGCTCTCAGAAGAAGCTTGCTAATTGATGGACGAAAGCTATTCTCAAAGGGAAACTACTCTACTTGACAAAATGGACTGAAAGCAAATCAAAGCATGTAAACCTAGGAAACCCTAATTTAACTAGTCTAACCTCTACAATGCAAAGAATGTGAATGAAACCTCTACCAATGCTGTTGTTACCTCTAATAAGTGGAAATGCATGGATCTAATCTACTTGCATCATAAAAGACATGTTTTTGTATTTTTCCTTTAAGTGGATGGAATGATTGTGATTTTGTGCTAACTAGGGTTTGGTTGTGCAGATGGGATGGAGAAGGAAGGAAAGCGTGGGATAGGTTGGGGAGGCTAGGAGAGGTCCCTAGGGATCCTTAGCATCCATCCACAGAGGTTCCTCGCATTCAGATGCTCAGCAACCGAGTGAGTGGCCTCCTACAGGATGTCTGCAGGGGATCCTACAGGATACGCAGAGATTTCTACAGGATGTCTACAAATTGCTACAGGATGACCTACCGTGAGTGTTTGAAGTGATGGAGGAGTGATGGAATGGTAGGGGGAGATGTGTAAGGTAGGAATAAGGCTGGTGATGGCTCAGAAGTGGAAGAATAGGATAGGGAGTGAGTGTAGGGAGTAGGTTGGAAGATAGAGGACTAGGTCAACGAAAGGGCTAGAGAATGAAACTATGTGAGGAGTGCAAGACTTTGGGAGATAACAGAGTGGAGCAGGGGTCAACGATGTGTTTGCATGCGTGATCAAGATGGAGAATGAGGTAATGGAACGAGAGAGAGCAGTGTAAGTGAAATAAATGCTTATGACTGTCAGCAAACCGAAAATGCATTAACCTAAACTACCTGTGCGTATAAATTCAATGAACAGCAATCCAAAACGCGAAGGAGAATGTGCATGAAGCTGTGATGAAGGCGTGTGTGCAGGTGTGAATCATGTGGAAAGATCTATCATAACGAGACTATGTTGCAGCATGTAGGAAGTGAAGAACTGCGTGTTTTTGTGGCTGGTATAGGCTGCACTCCAATCTCCAAACGGAGATGGCAGTGGAGACTTCCTCAACCTTTTTTGCTGGAGCTCCAATGTATTATCAACCTGCTAATCTAACTAAACAACCGAAAGCAATTCAACCATAAACTAGTCCTATCTATGCTCATGAAAAAGACTAATTCAACAACCTATAATTCAAATTGCATGAGAAAATGAAAACTCAGAGTGCTAAAACGAAATGCAAACAACACTACAGCAGAGGGGATCTATGGCTCTCAGGTTGGGCCCTAACCTGAGAGCTATAGTCTCCTTAAGAAAACTCAGAGCTAGATCAAAATCTGCCTTCTTTATTCATAATCTGATGTTATGCCAAAACTGGCTTACAACAAGAACTAACACCGAGCTGTGCTCAAAAATTACAATAGTAATGCGAAAGTTTCAACAACCTATCAAAGGCTACGACCTCTCTACTTATGCAAAATAATGATCCAACAAGTGTCCTTGATTTTAGGAGCTCGGCTGTCCAACTAGAGTTTAACTGCTGATCCTGTAGGACAGTCATAATTGCTGTTCCTGTAGAACAGTTGTAACTGCTGTTCCTGTAGAACAGCTGGCTGCTTCTAAGCTCGGAGGGGAGATGGATTGGAGCTCGGAGTTCTTGGTGGGAATCACGAGGAATGTCCCAAGACCGTGGACATCCTCTCCTAAAAACCAGCAGTGCCACCTCATTGTCTCCTTGTCTCCTTTTTCGTTGTCTTTTGCTCCCTTTTAATGCCAAAACCTGGAATCATAATGCATTAGTCACGTAGATAGAGTGCCTACCCTTCTTCCTACAAACAACATGAATAAACTAAGAAATGCATGCATAAGCAATAAAAAATGAATGGTTTGAGCAAGTAGAATAGGCCAAAATGAGCCCAAATTGTACCAAAATTGGGGCTTATCAGCCACCATCTTTTTTGGGCTTGCAAATTTTTTCCCATGCTACCAGAGCCCATTTTTGTTTCACCTCTTCACCTCTCCATAATAAGTTCCTTTGAAGGTTGATGATTTTGTTTGAAAGAACTTTTGGGCTGCTAGATCCGAGTACAAGTAAAGCAGGATGGTCTGTAAAACAGATTTGACCAAGATGAGACGACTTGCCAAATTGAGAGATCTGAAGGTCCAATTCGCAATTCTTTTCTCCATCTTGTTAATAAGGTTCTCCCAAGTGGCTTGGGAGAGAGGCCTGTCTGTAAGGGGAATACTAAGGCAATTAGAGGGGAGGGTACTAATGGGAATTGCCAGGAGTCTAGCGATGTTCCTGCAAATGGGTAGCGGAGTGTTAAAGAAGAACAACTTGGATTTCAGGGGGTTGATGGAGGCTCCATAAGAAGTAGAGAATTCTGACACAATGGACATGAAAGAGGAGGCTTCTTTTATAAATGGGGTTCCCATGAGAAGGGCATCATCCACAAATTGGTGGTGCATTGAAGGGGTGCATAGGCATGGGGTTGGATACCAAAGAGCTTATTTTCTTCTAGGGTAGCAGAGATAGAGTGACTTAGCTCTTCAGCCATTATAACAAAGAGGAAAGGAGAGATTGGATCCCCTTGTATGATACCCCTACAAGGATTAAAGGGTTGCGAAGGTGATACATTCACGAGGATGGAGAAAAAATCTCCCAACACCATAGCCATGGTCCACTTTATGCTTTCTTTGTAGAACCCAAATGCAGCCAGGACCTGTCTCATATAGTTCTAGCTAATTTTGTCGATGGGTTTGGACATATCTAGCTAAATCATCATACCATGTTTTTATTTGGGATTTAAGAGAGTGGATAACCTCATTTGAGAGGATGATACTATCCATGATTTTCCTTTCTTCCACATAGCTAGACTGTTAGTGGGAGATGAGGAGGGGAGAATGACTTTAATTTGATTGGCGAGAACTTTGGAGATTATTTTGTATATGACATTGGAGAGGGCTATGGACCTAAATTTTTCCAAGGAATTCGCAAAGATTCCCCTGGGAATCATATTTAAGAAGGTAGAGTTAAGGGATTTAAGGAAAAACTTTTGAATTTGAGATTCCTCCACAAGGGCATGCACTTCCGAATTTATGACAGGCCAACAAACTTTGTAGAAATCAATGGTGAAACCATCCAGACTTGGTGCTTTGCCATTGGGATTTTCCATGAACACATCTTCCACTTCCTCAAGGTAGACTTTCCTTAGGAGCATTTTGTTATGCTCCTCCGTGAGGATTTTGCAGATATTCTTGGTGATATTTTTGATGTCTCAATCCTGGTCTTTCCTTGGCTCTTTGAGAAGAGAGCTGAACTAGTGGTTGAGCTCTATTTCTAACTCCTCTTGAGAGTGAATGAAATGACCTTGTTGGTTCTTCAAAGCCATAATTCTGTAATTTCTCATGTGTTGTATCATTGTTTTATGGAAAAAGGTCGTGTTCCTTTCCCCACATTTCAACCAATTTATTGTAGATTTTTGTTCCCACAACGTTTCTTCCTGAATGGCTCTTTCCTCCCAGCTTTGTTGTAGTTGTTGTTCCTATTGATTACTATTTTCTGTTAGCCCTTCTTTGATATGTTTTAACTTTTGTTGGAAAGTATACATTTTGTTTCCAGTTCTAATGGGAGTGTAAGTCCACCATTGTTTCATTTTTTCCATGAAGTCCTGGTGATCCAACCAGAAGGCCTCGAATATGAAAGTCTTATTTTTCAAACCATTTGAAATTTGAATCTTGAGAGAGATAGGCCAGTGATCACAACCTACTTGCGGTAGGATTCTCCCCTCCGTTACCCAAGAGGTAAGATAAGTTGCCTCGGATAAAAGGAAGTAGTCTAAATGGGAGGCTATTTCAAAGTCTCCTCCTCTTCTATTATTCCAGGTGAATAAGCCATTGCTGGTGGGAATGTCAATGAGGTTGAGGTTTTCAATGGTGGTGAGGAAAGACTTAGAGTCCTTATCTAGCTTCCGAATACCTCCTTTCTTTTCAAACAAGTCAGTTATCATATTAAAATCACATGCTATGATTTTGAGAGGATGGTAAAGAGGGTCAAGGAGATTGGAGATGTTTTGGAGCATTTTGATACGGTCTGTCACCTTGTGTGGGGCATAAATATTAGTTATGCAAATGGTCTCATTGGTACCTATGATTCTCAGGATCACTGTTATGGAATGATGAGTGGCCAGAGAGGAAATGAGGTCGAATTTAGAGTTTTTCCAAAATGTCATTATGCCCCCCATCGTACCTATAGCCGTGTTGGCCAAGGAGCTGTAAGGCTTGAAGCACAAGTTGAGAAGGGGGGGGGGGGGTGAGTTGAATCAAGTTTTGTTTCTTGAATTAGGAGGATGTCAGGACGATCAGATATGATTCTTTTTTCTCAAATGCATTTCTTCCCAGGACTGTTCAGTCCCCTAATATTCCAAGAGATGCAATTCATTGACATGGATATGGGTATAGAGCGAGAGCCTTTACCTTTCCTTCATTGATTAATTTGGTGCCCAGTTCTTGAAGGAGTTGACTGGTGGTATTTCGACCTTGATTTGTGCTTGAGCCCTTAAGGTTGAGTCCTTCTACTGGAATATTTGCTAATATGCCCTTTGAAACTATGATTTCTTGTGCTGGATGGTGAGCTTTGAGTTTTAATTCTTCCTAGAGGAGATACGCTCCTTCAATTTTTTGTAACTGTTGTTCTGATATGGCATTTATTCCTTTTTGTTTCCATTCCTCTGTAATTGTTGCAAGGTATACCCCTCCATAGATTCCTCTATGGAATTTTCCTCTAGTGTTTCCTCTATTTCTATTTTCTCCATTTTTGTATCCTCTTGCGCCTGCTCCTTTCCTCTGTTGGTATAACCTGTATCCCTCTCATCATGTTCACTATCTATCGAGATCATTTCTTCCTCTCCTGCTTCATCTACTATCAATTCGTTAGGATCCATTTGCTCTTGTGTGCTATTCAATACATTGAACTTGTTTTGGCTTGCTTCTTTAAATGGGTTCTTCTTGGGGATAACCTTTTTCCTATTATTCTTGTTCCTGGAGATGACTTTAGTAAACCCTTTGCTATCTTTTTGTTTACTTTATTTCTCTTGCATTTGAGGGGTTTTATTCATTGGACATTATCGGAAGAGATGCCCATGCTCATGACACTTTCCGCATCAGAAGGGAATATGTTCATAGTCTATACCTTGCAGCCAGACTTCATCCCTGAAGATTAATTTAATTTCTTTTGGTAGGGCACCAGAGACATCTATATATACACAAATTCAAGCGTAGGAAACATAATGACCCGTTTTGGTTCCTTCAGAAATTTTGATGTACTCCACTAGTTGGTTTCCTTTTCCTTCCAAGACTGAAGCAGCCTAATAATCAGTTGGTAAAGAGTAGAGGCGTACCCAGAGTGGAACCCTAGTAAAATCCTCTTTTTCCGTTGTGAAGGTCTCCCTCCAGAATGTCATGTATAAACTAGCTGAATTGTAGAAATAGGGTCCTCCTTCAAATATGACGTCTCTATCTTCTAGAAGTCAAAGATGACTGTGAAGAATCCTTTAGAGCCCAATTGAAGTCTGATCTTCCCTTTGGGTGTCCATTTGCTTTGAATCCACTAGTTCAGGGCTCTTTCAGTTGGCCAGATTCTCGTGGACTTGCAAATAATTACTTTTTCCTGCATGTATTCTCTGTATTCAGGTACCTCGGGGTCCTGGATTTCCAGTTCTAGGATTTTCTTGGCTTTGGGGTTGTAGTTATTCTTAGTATTTTTCCCCTGATCCTACGACTGCTCCTGAGATTTTGAAGGATTTACGTTAGTAGGGAAGGGCGAGTCTACAGTCTTTCCTTTTCCTGCCTGAGTATCCTTGGTTATCCTTTTCACTGTGTCTTCATTCCTCTTTGGCAGCTTGTTTTGTTGTCGATAAGTAGTTTCTTCTTTGTCAGAGTTTCCTCCTGGTAGTGTACAGAAGGCGGAGGTAGAGGCAAACTTTGTGAAGAATGAAGCCTAGTTTGGCATTCGACCATAGACCATATCCTTGAAGGAGTGGGCTCCACGATGCGGTTGCGAATCCGCCATGGTTGGTAGGGTACCGAAGCACTGAACTAGAGGTGCAAGGAGAGGTCACGAAGAGTGCTCAAACCATAAAAAATCTTCATACATGCTTCATTTTCCAATTAATTGTTCACTTATGGACTCTCATTAGTTTGTGAATATGTTCTCTGGTGATGGATATATTCTTAGAGCATGGAAGGAAATTGGAAACCAATAATTTCATTTTAATAAAACTATGATATTATATTTCGAATAAGAGTTACTTTCTAGGTAAGATAAAACTTCACAGTAATCAGTCTTTAATGTCAATCCTGCCTGTTAGCCTCCTATTGCAATAGGTTTCATATTTCATGATTGACAGTGGAAGTGCCAAAAATGTTCTTCTTTTCCATGCTGCAAAAGTTCCATTTTTGAAATATTCCTCGATTAAGGGAAGGCCAAACATCTTAATCTTGGCTTCCTTAGGTTTAAATTGTTTGTTTTAGACTAGAGAAAGAGTACCTGTCCAAACAGTGCAAACTTGGCAGAAGAGTAGATAGGCAGAGAAATGAAGGAGCCCAACTACTTAATCTAGGTCCTCGGAAGAGATAAGGGTTGATTTAGATAGGAGGGCAGCCAGAAGAAAAGAGGAAAATCAGGGTTTGCAAGTTTGAGTGTACCCATTCAAAAGGAAGAAAAATGGTAGGTGTATCAGGCTGTGTAGGTAGTTTGAGGATGCAGAAAGCAGGGCTTTGATCACCTGATGTATTCTCAATTATAGTTTGTCCCATCAATGAAATAAATGTCAAAACAGTGGTTCAGTGGAAGAACTATGCAAGCATGTCTAACTTCCTTTTCACCTCCCCCTCAAAATTTCTTACTAACACCCCCTTGAGGACTTTGGGATCTGCCCAACCATCCCTGTTATCACTTCATTTTTGTGAAATACTAAGTCAAGCTTTGACTTTCTTTAATGAAAAGAAGCCACATTTCTTGTGTAAAAGAAAAAAAAAAAAAAAAATCACTCTTCTAAATTCCATTCACTTACTATGACTAAGTTTCAGTACATAAACTTAGCCTCTCCCCTACTCCTTCACCTCACAAACTCATATTAACCTCTAATTCTATTATATAGCTCCCTAACCAAATTTTCCCATCCCTATTGCTACTAAAACTATATAAAATCCCAAAAATGATAATATCCCCACCCCTTGGCACTATAGCCATATATTCCAAAAGTTTGGGGAAATATTAAACTCCATCTGGGACTTATATTTAACCCTTCCGCATTTTCCCCTTGGAATCAGTTAGACCTCTGGTTGAATTAATAGCCATTTGTTCCCACCCCCCTCATGAACCATTCTCTATGTCAATCCGCGTTCATATTTTGTAGTAAATCGGTTCAAATCATATCCATGCTGTATAAAACCCATAAAAATCCACATTATTAAAGTTCCCCCCCGCCGTATAAAAACACATAATAAAATGTGCGCGGGCCCCGTCCCTAACCATCCGCCGCCTCATCCATCCCGTCGGCCGTTAGATCTGGCCCATCCAAGATCTACGGTGGGCGGGTATTTTCCTGTCCCGATATGCCGAGGGTTAATGTCTGGGAGATGGGCAGTTTTCCTGCCGTACTCCCGCCACGTGTCGCCCTCCCGGCTGTGTCGGGGCCCCCTCCGCCGAAACTGCTTCTGTGCAAAAGTGGTGCGATATGAAACCGCAAACCGCTTCCCCTATGTGACGTCGGCGCCACGTCTTCCCATGACGTCACCTCCGCACCGCCGATGCTCTGCCACGTTGCCGCCACCTCACCGCTATGTGCCCACCCCCTGCCACCGTGTCATTACCACATCACTGCCCTGTCAACTGCCACGTCACCCGTCCGTACCCGGGACCCGCCGATGACGTCATGATGACGTCATCCCAGAAAAGCACCAAAATGTTAATTTTTGTATAAAAAGCGCGCAAATGACCATTTTGGGTCATTTTCATTGGTCAATTTGTAAAGCTCTGGTTCACTATTTTTACCGTTTTCACTCCCAAAGCTCAGATTTGAACAACCAAGCCGTTGCAGTCTGCAATTCGACTCCATAGCTTGCCATTGTACCAGCTCGACAACCCTCGGCGCCATTTTTACCAAGTATTTTCCAATTTCACCAGTTTCACCCTGTTCTTACCATTTTTCTCCATTTTTCATGCTGAAACTGGCAAATTGCTGAATTGAAATCACTCATACGCCTAAAAAACTACCCAGATTCACTCACTACTCCCCACTGTTGAAAGAAAACCCTGCCAATCCCCGACAATTCATGAAATCACCGCAGGAAGCTGTTTTAAAGCTCAGATTTCCATCTAAACTCTGCAATAAGCTCAGCATTACCCTTTCTGCCACATTCCACTCATAAACCTCTGCAATTTCACTGTAATACTCCCCGTTCCCTTGCAAAAAAGTTGTCCTCATAGTCTTCTATCCAAGGAATTTGCCAAAGAAGCTAAAGCCTTATCCAAACTCCGCAAAGTTTTCCTTCTCATCGTAATTACAGATATTGAAGGCCATTCCCTCACTTGAACTCATTTTGCAAATCCTTTGCAAATCCTCAGAGTCAGTTGTCAGCAACCTGTTACTGCTGTAAAACTTCTTTCCAAATATAACATCAAAAAGTTTTATAATGACCACTCCAACAGCTCTCAGTGTCACTCCTATGAATCCACCGAACAAAGAACTTGAAGCCATGCCTCTGGCTGATAAGGATTACCTCATTCAGGATTTAGTTGGGGACAGAAATCACTTGAAGACCTTCTGCCAACTAAGAGAAAGCTTTATAAACAAATGTGACATCTATGGCATATGGGAGTCCAATTTGCCTTATTATTTCCTTCCATCTGTTAATGTTTTTCCTAAGGTCATCCATTTATGTGCAAAGAACTATGAACCTAATCAAAGAGCTGTCAAGTCTCCATCTGGGAGCATACTTTTTCATATTACTCCTGACTCCATCAACCAGATGCTCGATTTCAAACAGACTCAGCTATTGGTTCCTTTCTCCATGAACTATTTGCTGGATGAAGGCGCCAATATTTCCAGCTCTGAAATTGCAAGAATTACTAAGACATTCATGAGGGTAGACTGCTAGCCAGCAGGCCCACCTCCTTTCTTATATGACAATTTCAATGAGGTGGGAAAGCTGCTTGTAGATATGATTTCCTCTATGCTGGGCTTTAAAACAAGTGAGCACATTGATGAAACAGTGCTGGTTTTGCTGTCTGCATACAACCCAGGACAGCCCCCTGCTGTCAAGTATAATTATGCCAAGTTCATAGCCAACAAAATACATGACCAGCTAATGAAGCTGGATAGGGAGGGAGTCTTTAAATATTCATCATATATCTATTATTTGTTCATGTATTACCAGTCTGAATGCTTCCAATGCCCCATTAAAAAGTTGGATTCTAAGGGGGAAAGAAGGTTTGTCATCTTTTGGTCATCAGTTTTCCATGAAGTTCAAAACTCTCCATTTTCCTACTGTGAGTTCATTGACCAGTTTGTATACTCAGTCTCTCGTCTTCTAAAAAGGTCCCCTCCTCCTAGATTGTCACTTGACATACAGAAGACCTTACAACTGTCTAAGAGTTACAAAATAGGTGATTGGTATCCCTACCAAAATCACACTGTCATTAGGATCTATGGCTGTGACCTTTGTCCTTACAGGCTCCCAAGATATGTACCAATGAGACTGTTTGCATTGGAGTACTATAGGCAGCTCATCAATGCTGATCTTACTCATTTTCATAGTGCCAAGAAGAAAGCTCATCCGAAATTCAAAGACCATCTAGGCCCCTTCATTATGAACAAGAAAGAAGGTTGGCAAGATGCCGATCAAATACTGAGGGACAAATACAAGTTAAAGAGGAGCTTCTGGTGGGTCCCTTATGACCCAGAGGGTTTTATCAGTGCTAGAAGGGTCAAATATAGGCTGATGGCCTATGACCATTGTAAATTACCACAAATTGAACAATATGCCAACCAAGATGAGTGGCTGCAAGACACATTAGTTGAGGAATTGACCCAAGAAGAAATTATGGAAAGAAATGTCAAAGATTTAGAAAAAACTCTTCACTTGGATTCTGCTAACCAGGTAACTTTCAAACTGCCATACCAAGTCGGAGAAGGCACATCCACTGCTGCAGCTTCACAAGCTGCCCAAGGAGTATCTACATCAGCAACAGGTACAACTAAAGGAAAAGAGCCAATGGATACAGAACAAGGAATGGTCACAGAACAGCCTGCCACTTCAATGAAACAATCTCAAGGACAGGCTCCTCCACAACAAACAAAGGCACCACAAGCGCCTGTTTTACAGACTCCTGCCCATGAGGAAAAAGGCAGAAAACGAGACCGAGAAGACTCCACACCTGCTAGTGGGTCTACACAACAGCCCGAAGCCAAGAGGCAAAAGGTTGACTCTCCAATTGAGGAGGAAGTCAGTGAGGAAATCCTTGGAAGTCCAAGGAGAGACAGAGAAGGAAGTCAACAAACAGCTACAAGCTCTTTCCAACAAGAGCAAGACAGACAGCATGGCATGGAGGTATCTTCCTCTACACAGCAAAGTAAAACACCAGCTAGCATCAAAGCCACCTTTAAAGAAATTAAGGCTCAAAATGAGCTATTAAGAGTACAATTGTATGACCAATTTCTTAAAGCAACACCTGCCAAGCAGGAAAGATTGATGGCAACATATGACATCAAAGAAGAAAGGATGATTCTCGCCCACTTCAAACCCAAGGTGCAGCAGCCACAGTCAGCTGCAGATTATGTGAAGACAAGATTAGAGGTCCTGGCCAAGGACATTCACCCCATGGATCAAATAGAGTTACATAAGAAAACAGGGGAAATGGTCTATGCCACCCTGGCAGATAAGGCCACGCTGGCTCATGAGTTGAAGGAATCTTTAATGAATACAAATACTCGGCTTGATTTGGAAAGAATGTCCTCCACGGCCAAAGACAACAGAATTAAAACATTAGAGGACATTATTGTGGACCTAGGGCATGATCCTAAGAACCCCAATGCTATCAAGGCCCTAATGAAGAAAAAGGAGGACGACATCGTTGCTCTGAAAAATCAAATGAGGCTCACCTCAACTATGCACCCACAAACAGGAGAACTGGTTCGAGAGAAAGAAGCTGAAGATACAATGGACCTGATGATGCAAATGAACCAGAGAATAATTGAGATGGAGGGAGAATTGGAGAAAGCACTACAATGCAAGCAGGGAGATTCGACCTCTCATCCACCTCAAACAGTTCCAACTGTTGTTACTATTCCTCCTACACAAGCAGCAGTGACCCCCCCAATTATTCCAGCAACTACAACAGCTACAGATGCTACAACAGCAACAACAACAGCTCCTGAGTCTAGCATGAGCATGGATGAATTGACAAAAGTTTTCAAGGAGCTAGAGCTTCAAGCAACAGAGATAAAAGAGGCCAAGGAAAAGTTGGCCAACCTAGAAGGAAAATATGATAAGTCCAAAATGACAGTGGCTGAACAGACAAGAGAAATTAAGGCCCTGAAGGACAAAACAAAGGCCTTGGAGGAGGGGATAACTTTGGACAAGACACTAACTGAAATAAAGAGGATTCTGTGGGCCAATATTAATCAATCAATCACTGACCAGTGGCGGTCAATTCAGGCCATACATGAACAAATAGATCTAATTGGCCTAGCTTAGTTTGAAAATCAGAGAGCCAGAGCAGCATTGGGAACCATGCCTGAACAGGCCAACAGAATGATTAATTTTTTGAACCATCAAACTAAGGAAGAGCTGGCAGCAATGCAAATTATGAATAGGACGGAGGCCATACTCACATCAAAGAAGGTGCTGACTCTGAGAGGTTTTGTACAGACACTGGAAAGAAAGTGTCAAGAGATGCAAAGGGACATAGATGATTTTAAGTGGAAACTTGCAGCATTACAAAGCAAAGGTTTGCCCAGCTTGCTGACCAGCACTGGGAGGCTGTTAACACGTGAGAAATATGTCACCAGAGTGAACAACTATGTCACAAATCAACTTACTGCATCCTCAGGCTCTACAGTGGAGCCAGGGCGACCTTCTGGGCAGAATCTCTATGATAAGTTAGAAAACTTATTTTTTATTGAACATGAAATTAATCATTCGTTTGGGATGCCACCCAACTATTATAGGTATACAGAGGCCGACGAGACACTCATCAAAATACAGAAGCATCAGTTACCTCCCGAGGATTGGTGGCAGGCAATGCTAGCCGTTGTGCCCAGGTAATTTCAGTTTTGCCCCCTTTTTGTTATTTCAAATCTCGGTCAGCTATGAGTCAGCCAGCCAAATGAGGCACGAAAGCACCAGACAGAGTGGTTAAATAACAGGCAGAGCAGGTTGGAGCAGTGACAAAGCAAAGACATGGATGGCAAGCCTAAAGGACCACGGATTTTAAAAGCGTAGCCCAGCTTACTCAATTGGACTCAAAAGTCAATTTTCTCTGACAGGAATGAACAACTGTTATATTCATGTTTACTACAGCATTTACTCTTTCAGCTACTATCCCTTAAGAGTGGGCGAAGAAGTTATGAGCTATTAACTCATCATCTAGATATTTTTGTATCTTGTTTTTGTATATATACCTCCCCATAGAACGTTTAGAGTGTTGGTTGGTTAATGCACTCCAAGAGAGACTCGCTCTGTATATCTGATATGTTTTCTTTAATCAAAGACTGCTGAAAGCTTGGAAAATGGATTGTGTGTTGTGTATTAATGTTTGAAGAATGAATTATGGAATTCTTGTGCTGCAACATGACTCAATAAGTGTTTCTTACCTCTGTTTTAAATTCATATATGTTTATATCATGCATATATCACCATCTAAGTTACAGAAAGAAAGATTAGCTTAGAATTTGTGTGGTTGCACTCTATGCTCAGTTTCTGTGACTTCTATATGTTTTCTTCTGATTTAGGCATAAATATGAATTCCTCATGGCTCATATTTGCTCTGTTTCATTCATGTGTGACAGTTATCTAGGGATTCTTTACTGCTCCTAGATAGAGCTCATTCACCCTCCCTCTGTGAAGCTGAAAGAGAGATTCTTAATTGCCTCTCATTCCTTAACCTTCAATCCATCTCCATTTAGCTTGAAATTTGTTTCATGTGTAGCTGTCTTGCTCCATTTTCCTCTTGTGACCAAGAAAATGCACCAGCAGTCCTGCTCCTTGACTCCATGCCCAATGGTTCGAAATTTTCATACTATACCTACCTCTCTACTTGGAAGCATCATCCTTCCCACCAAAAACTTAAACAAAACCGCTTGAACTCAATAACTAGCCTAAAATCATCATCAACAAAGCTAAATCATAAAGAGAGAGACCTCTCTGATTGCAGGTAGGCTAGGACCTGCAGTCCAAAGATTTGTTTGTGGTTACCTCGGCCGTATTCCCTTAGGAGTCAAAGGGAACAACTTGAGTGTTAACATAATGGTGGCTCCACTGGGGAACTTCTCAGAAAAATCCAAGAAGCAACTTGGAGGGTTGCTCCAAAGAGGAAATATTGTTTTCTAGAGAAAGTGCTCCTTGTCTTCAGAACTTTTTCATGTTTAGATCTGATCTGTGAAGGTGGACAGGGATCAGACACACCAAAAGACAAATCATCCACCTGGTGACTCCACATCATCTTTTCAAACAAGACTCCAATGGAGGAGTGAACCTGAAAGAGAAATAGGATCCAGAGTTTCAAGCTTTTCAATCAGTTCTACAACCAAATAGTTCATATTCAAAGAATTAATAGTCAGACAAGATGACCGGGTGTGTGGAAGATCTTGCAACAGCTCGAGCTTTAGATGAATTCAGGAAGCTGTTATCTGAATATGAGCTTGATGAAGATTTTTTGAGATTGGTGTTGTTAAAAGTCAAAGCAATACAACAGCCTCAAATCAAAATGTATTTTCTTGATTTAATTGTTGAAGAGCATGAAAATGAAATTGAACTTGTGCATTCTCAAATTCAGTCATGTGATTTTCGCAATCCTAAAGAATTCCTCCAAAATCTTCCTTCTCCGAGTCATGAGGAAATTGTACTACCTTCTGACTTACAGATTGAGGATAATCTTGCTTTCAAGACAAAGGCTGAAGTATTGGTTGCAGGGCTTGTTACTGAGGATATAGCTGTTCCATCAGACCAAGAAGGCCCAAAAGAAGCTATCCCACATAATTTTTTCGTGGATCCTGTAGCACATTGCATGGAGGATCTTCTCAGCTCAAAATCTTTAACATGTTTTCTTTATGAGGGCCAAGTATATCAGTAGTGGTCTTTATATGTCACAATCTTGATTATGGGGGCACATGACCGAATAAGGTTTCTGATTTCATCAACTGTCAGTCAAGCAATTCATTTCCTTCTACAATTGCTTAGGTGGTTGCACTGGCTGTTTCATTTTACCTAACCAGCAAACAGAAGGCTGATTAGTGTAAGTAGGTAGGATTTTGTTTTTCTGTTTGGATGGCAAGCCTGCTGAAGTTGAAGCCTGAAGTGAAGGCCCTAAGCTCTTCAAGTCTGCTATCATGTATATAAATAAAGCAGCCAATGAAGGGAAGTTTTCGGACTACAGCAATAGTTGAAGGTCAAGGCAATCTGACCTGCTGTTCTTGACTTTTCATAATGAAAAGCCATCCCCAAGTGGAGCCACTGTTAGCCTCCTATTGCAATAGGTTTCATATTTCATGATTGCCAGTGGAAGTGCCAAAAATGTTCTTCTTTTCCATGCTGCAAAAGTTCCATTTTTGAAAGATTCCTCGATTAAGGGAAGGCCAAACATCTTAATCTTGGCTTCCTTAGGTTTAAATTGCTTGTTTTAGACTAGAGAAAGAGTACATGTCCAAACAGTGCAAACTTGGCAGAAGACTAGATAGGCAGAGAAATGAAGGAGCCCAACTACTTAATCTGGGTCCTCGGAAGAGATAAGGGTTGATTTAGATAGGAGGGCAGCCAGAAGAAAAGAGGAAAATCAGGGTTTGCAAGTTTAAGTGTACCCATTCAAAAGGAAGAAAAATGGTAGGTGTATCAGGCTGTGTAGGTAGTTTGAGGATGCAGAAAGCAGGGCTTTGATCACCTGATGTATTCTCAATTACAGTTTGTCCCATCAATGAAAGAAATGTCAAAACAGTGGTTTAGTGGAAGAACTATGCAAGCATGTCTAACTTCCTTTTCACCTCCCCCTCAAAATTTCTTACTAACACCCCCTTGAGGACTTTGGGATCTGCCCAACCAGCCCTGTTATCACTTCATTTTTGTGAAATACTAAGTCAAGCTTTGACTTTCTTTAATGAAAAGAAGCCACATTTCTTGTGTAAAAAAAAAAAAAAAAAAAGAAAAGAAAAATCACACTTCTACATTCCATTCACTTACTATGACTAAGTTTCAGTACATAAACCTAGCCTCTCCCCTACTCCTTCACCTCACAAACTCATATTAACCTCTAATTCTATTATATAGCTCCCTAACCAAATTTTCCCATCCCTATTGCTACTAAAACTATATAAAATCCCAAAAATAATAATATCCCCACCCCTTGGCACTATAGCCATATATTCCAAAAGTTTGGGGAAATATTAAAGTCCTTCTGGGACTTATATTTAACCCTTCCGCGTTTGCCCCTTGGAATCAGTTAGACCTCCGGTTGAATTAATAGCCATTTGTTCCCACCCCCCTCATGAACCATTTTCTATGTCCATCCGCGTTCATTTTTTGTAGTAAATCAGTTCAAATCATATCCATGTTGTATAAAACCCATAAAAACCCACATTATTAAAGTTTCACCCCCCCGGCCATATAAAAACACATAATAAAATGTGCACGGGCCCCGTCCCTAACCATCCGCCGCCTTATCCGTCCCGTCGGCCGTTAGATCTGGCCCATCCAAGATCTACGGTGGGCGGGTCTTTTCCTGTCCCGATATGCCGAGGGTTAACGTCCGGGAGATGGGCGGTTTTCCTGCCGTACTCCCACCACATGTCGCCCTCCCGGCTGTGTCGGGGCCCCCTCCGCCGAAACCGCTTCTGTGCAAAAGTGGTGCGATATGAAACCGCAAACCGCTTCCCCTATGTGACGTCGGCGCCACGTCTTCCCATGACATCACCTCCGCACCGCCGATGCTCTGCCACATTGCCGCCACCTCACCGCTATGTGCCCACCCCTTGCCAACGTGTCATTGCCACGTCAACGCCCCGTCAGCTGCCATGTCACCCGTCCGTACCTGGGACCCGCCGATGATGTCATGCTGACGTCATCCCAAAAAAGCGCCAAAATGTCAATTTTTGTATAAAAAGCGTGCAAATGACCGTTTTGGGTCATTTTCATTAGTCAATTTGTAAAGCTCTGGTTCGCTGTTTTTACCGTTTTCACTCCCAAAGCTCGGATTCGACCAACCAAGCCGTTGCAGCCTGCAATTCGACTCCATAGCTTGCCATTGTACCAGCTCGACAACCCTCGGCGCCATTTTTACCAGGTATTTGCCAATTTCACCAGTTTCACCCTGTTCTTACCATTTTTCTCCATTTTTCATTCTAAAACAGGCAAATTGCTGAATTGAAATCACTCATACGCCTAAAAAACCTACCAAGATTCGCTCACTACTCCCCACTGTTAAAAGAAAACCCTGCCAATCCCCAGCAATTCGCGAAATCACCGCAGGAAGCTGTTTTAAAGCTCGAATTTCCATCAAAACTCTGCAATAAGCTTAGCATTACCCTTTCTGCCACATTCCACTCATAAACCTCTGCAATTTCACTGTAATACTCCCCGTTCCCTTGCAAAAAGTTGCCCTCATAGTCTTCTATCCAAGGAATTTGCTAAAGAAGCTAAAGCCTTATCCGAACTCCGCAAAGTTTTCCTTTTCATCGTAATTATAGATATTGAAGGCCATTCCCTCACTTGAACTCATTTTACAAATCCTTTGCAAATCCTCAGAGTCAGTTGTTAGCAACCTGTTACTGCTGTAAAACTTCTTTCCAAATATAACATCAAAAAGTTTTATAATGACCACTCCAACAGCTCTCAGTGTCACTCCTATGAATCCACCGAATAAAGAACTTGAAGCCATGCCTCTGGCTGATAAGGATTACCTCATTCAGGATTTAGTTGGGGACATAAATCACTTGAAGACCTTCTGCCAACTAAGAGACAGCTTTATAAACAAATGTGACATCTATGGCATATGGGAGTCCAATTTGCCTTATTATTTCCTTCCATCTGTTAATGTTTTTCCTGAGGTCATCCATTTATGTGCTGAGAACTATGAACCTAATCAGAGAGCTGTCAAGTCTCCATTTGGGAGCATACTTTTTCATATTACTCCTGACTCCATCAACCAGATGCTCGATTTCAAACAGACTCAGCTATTGGTTCCTTTCTCCATGAACTATTTTCTGGATGAAGGCACCAAGCTTTCTAGCTCTGAAATTGCAAGAATTACTAAGACATTCATAAGGGCAGACTCCCAGCCAGCAGGCCCACCTCCTTTCTTATATGACAATTTCAATGAGGTGGGAAAGCTGCTTGTAGATATGATTTCCTTTGTGCTGGGCTTTAAAACAAGTGAGCACATTGATGAAACAGTGTTGGTTTTGCTGTCTGCATACAGCCCAGGACAGCCCCCTGTTGTCAAGTATAATTATGCCAAGTTCATAGCCAACAAAATACATGACCAGCTAATGAAGCTGGATAGGGAGGGAGTCTTTAAATATTCATCATATATCTGTCATTTGTTCATGTATTACCAGTCTGAATGCTTCCAATGCCCCATTAAAAGGTTGGATTCTAAGGGGGAAAGAAGGTCTGTCATCTTTTGGTCATCAGTTTTCCATGAAGTTCAAAACTCTCCATTTTCCTACTGTGAGTTCATTGACCAGTTTGTATACCTAGTCTCTTGTCTTCTAAAAAGGTCCCCTCCTCCTAGATTGTCACTTGACATACAGAAGACCTTACAACTATCTAAGAGTTACAAAATAGATGATTGGTATCTCTACCAAAATCACACTGTCATTAGGATCTATGGCTGTGAGCTCTGTCCTTACAGGCTCCCAAGATATGTACCAATGAGATTGTTTGCATTGGAGTACTCTAGGCAGCTCATCAATGCTAATCTTACTCATTTTCATAGTGCCAAGAAGAAAGCTCATCTGAAATTCAAAGACCATCTAGGCCCCTTCATTATGAACAAGAAAGAAGGTTGGCAAGATGCTGATCAAATACTGAGGGACAAATACAAGTTAAAGAGGAGCTTCTGGTGGGTCCCTTATGACCCGGAGGGTTTTATCAGTGCCAGAAGGGTCAAATACAGGCTGATGGCCTATGACCATTGTAAATTACCACAAATTGAACAATATGCCAACCAAGATGAGTGGCTGCAAGACACATTAGTTGAGGAATTGACCCAAGAAGAAATTATGGAAAGAAATGTCAAAGATTTAGAAAAAACTCTTGACTTGGATTCTGCTGACCAGGTAACTTTCAAACTGCCGCACCAAGTTGGAGAAGGCACATCCATTGCTGTAGCTTCACAAGCTGCCCAAGGAGTATCTACATCAGCAACAGGTACAGCTAAAGGAAAAGAGCCAATGGATACAGAACAAGGAATGGTCACAGAACAGCCTGCCACTTCAATGGAACAATCTCAAGGACAGGCTCCTCCACAGCAAACAGAGGCACCACAAGCGCCTGTTTTACAGACTCCTGCCCATGAGGAAAGAGGTAGAAAACAAGACTGAGAAGACTCCACACCTGCTAGTGGGTCTACACAACAGCCCGAAGCCAAGAGGCAAAAGGTTGACTCTCCAATTGAGGAGGAAGTCAATGATGAAATCCTTGGAAGTCCAAGGAGAGACAGAGAAGGAAGTCAACAAACAGCTACAAGCTCTTCCCAACAAGAGCAAGACAGATAGCATGGCATGGAGGTATCTTCCTCTACACAGCAAAGTAAAACACCAGCTAGCATCAAAGCCACCTTTAAAAAAATTAAGGCTCAGAATGAGCTATTAAGAGTACAATTGTATGACCAATTTCTTAAAGCAACACCTGCCAAGAAGGAAAGATTTATGGCAGCATATGACATCAAAGAAGAAAGGATGATTCTTGCCCACTTCAAACCCAAGGTGCTGCAGCCACAGTCAGTTGCAGATTATGTGAAGACAATATTAGAGGTCTTGGCCAAGGACATTCACCCCATGGATCAAATAGAGTTACATAAGCAAACAGGGGAAATCTTCTATGCCACCCTGGCAGATAAGGCCACGCTGGCTCATGAGTTGAAGGAATCTTTAAAGAATACAAATACTCAGCTTGATTTGGAAAGAATGTCCTCCACAGCCAAAGACAACAGAATTAAAACATTGGAGGACATTATTGTGGACATAGGGCATGATCCTAAGAACCCCAATGCTATCAAGGCCCTAATGAAGAAAAAGGAGGACGATATCGCTGCTCTGAAAAAACAAATGAGGCTCACCTCGACTATGCACCCACAAACAGGAGAACTGGTTCGAGAGAAAGAAGCTGAAGATATAATGGACCTGCTGATGCAAATGAACCAGAGAATAATTGAGATGGAGGGAGAATTGGAGAAAGCACTACAATGCAAGTAGGGAGAGTCGACCTCTCATACACCTCAAATAGTTCCAATTGTTGTTACTATTCCTCCTACACAAGCAGCAGTGACCCCCCCAATTATTCCAGCAACTACAACAGCTACAGATGCTACAGCGGCAACAACAATAGCTCCTGAGTCTAGCATGAGCATGGATGAATTTACAAAAGCTGTCAAGGAGCTAGAGCTTCAAGCAACAGAGATAAAAGAGGCCAAGGAAAAGTTGGCCAACCTAGAAGGAAAATATGATAAGTCCAAAATGACAGTGGCTGAACAGACAAGAGAAATTAAGGCCCTGAAGGACAAAATAAAGGCCTTGGAGGAGGGGCTAACTTTGGACAAGACACTAACTGAAATAAAGAGGATTCTGTGGGCCAAGATTAATCAATCAATCACTGACCAGTGGTGGTCAATTCAGGCCATACATGAACAAATAGATCTAATTGGCCTAGCTCAATTTGAAAATCAGAGAGCCAGAGCAGCATTGGGAACCATGCTTGAACAGGCCAACAAAATGATTAATTTTTTGAACCATCAAACTAAGAGCTGGCAACAATGCAAATTATGAACAGGATGGAGTCCATACTCACAGCAAAGAAGGTGCTGACTCTGAGAGGTTTTGTACAGACTCTGGAAAGAAAGTGTCAAGAGATGCAAAGGGACATAAATGATTTTAAGTGGAAACTTGCAGCATTACAAAGCAAAGGTTTGCCCAGCTTGCTGACCAGTACTGGGAGGCTGTTAACACGTGAGAAATATGTCACCAGAGTGAACAACTATGTCAAAAATCAACTTACTGCATCCTCAGGCTCTACAGTGGAGCCAGGGCCACCTTCTGGGCAGAATCTCTATGATAAGTTGGAAAACTTATTTTTTATTGAACATGAAATTAATCATTTGTTTGGGATGCCACCCAACTATTATAGGTATACAGAGGCCGACGAGACACTCATCAAAATACAAAAGCATCAGTTACCTCCCGAGGATTGGTGGCAGGCAATGCTGGCCATTATGCCCAGGTAATTTCAGTTTTGCCCCCTTTTTGTTATTTCAAATCTCGGTCAGCTATGAGTCAGCCAAATGAGGCACGAAAGCACCAGACATAGCGGTTAAAGAACAGGCAGAGCAGGTTGGAGCAGTGACAAAGCAAAGACATGGACGGCAAGCCTAAAGGACCGTGGATTTTAAAAGCGCAACCCAGCCGACTCAATTGGACTCAAAAGTCAATTTTCTCTGACAGGAATGAACAACTGTTATATTCATGTTTACTACAGCATTTACTCTTTCAGCTACTATCCCTTAAGAGTGGGCGATGAAGTTATGAGCTATTAACTCATAATCTAGATATTTTTGTATCTTGTTTTTGTATATATACCTCCCCACAGAACGTTTAGAGTGTTGGTTGGTTAATGCACTCCAAGAGATACTCGCTCTGTATATCTGATATGTTTTCTTTAATCAAAGACTGTTGAAAGCTTGGAAAATGGACTGTGTGTTGTGTATTAATGTTTGAAGAATGAATTGTGGAATTCTTGTGCTGCAACATGACTCAATAAGTGTTTATGACCTCTGTTTTAAATTCATATATGTTTTATCATGCATATATCACCATCTACGTTACAGAAATAAAGATTAGCTTAGAATTTGCATGGCTGCACTCTATGCTCAGTTTCTGTGACTTCTATATGTTTTCTTTTGATTCAGGCATAAATATGAATTCCTCATGGCTCGTATTTGCTCTGTTTCATTCATGTGTGACAGTTACCTAGGGATTCTTTATTGCTCCTAGATAGAGCTCATTCACCCTCCCTCTGTTAAGCTGAAAGAGAGATTCTTAATTGCCTCTCATTCCTTAACCTTCAATCCATCTCCATTTAGCTTGAAAGTTGTTTCATGTGTAGCTGTCTTGCTCCATTTTCCTCTTGTGACCAAGAAAATGCACTAGCAGTCCTACTCCTTGACTCCATGCCCAATGGTTCAAAATTTTCATACTATACCTACCTCTCTACTTGGAAGCATCATCCTTCCCACCAAAAACTTAAACAAAACCCCTTGAACTCAATAACTAGCCTAAAATCATCATCAACAAAGCTAAATCATAAAGTGAGAGCCCTCTCTGATTGCAGGTAGGATAGGACCTTCATTCCAAAGATTGGTTTGTGGTTACCTCAGCCGTATTCCCTTGGGAGTCAAAGGGAACAACCTAAGTGTTAACACTGCCCTCAAAATTTTGAAGTGTGATGATCCTCACTATCCAATCAAAATATTCTTAGAATTCATGCCTTTACTGCATAAACTCTTGAAAAATGGTCATCACATGGTCTAAAAAATGAAGGCAATATTACCTTTAATTTAGTTTCTGAGAGCAATAATACCCTTAATTTAGACTTGAAAAAAACCTTTATCTTTTTCTTTTGGTCTTTATTTTTTCTTTTGTAGTCATATTGATATGATCTATTTTTAATACAAAAAATCAAGAGTGCCCAGTCAACTTTAGTATGAAGGAGGAGATATATTTTACCATTCCCAATATTTTATTTCTTCTTTTACCATTTGTGACCTCTTACCACTTTGTATTTTTATATGCGATAGTACTGGTAAGAACATTAGTTCCCATTCCTTGTACCCTTCTACTTCTTTTGCACAACAATATCTTATAAATAGGTAAACTGTAATAGTTTCATGAGGTTAGTTTAAAATGTTTTGAACCTTTTTAATGGTGGAAACATTAAAGGATAACATGTATAAAGGCACCTCGTGTGTCGCAAATGTAACAATGCAATGCACCATTCTGTACTCTATTCTTTTGTGCACATATCCATCAGAACTAAATATTCATGCTATATTATTTGATAAGACTATCGATTTTTTCAATTTGGACAACTTCTTATTTGTCTTTGGACTTTGATGGGTCAATATCACCAGAAACCACAACAAGGTTAACCAGCTCCAGCTCTAGATAAAATCATGCATGGAGGAATTTCCAGCTCCAATGGGGCTTGGAGAAGAGAAGAGGAACATGGCTAAGGTTGTGGCTTCTAACTAAGGAATCATAGGGTGGCCACTTCTTATAATGAACAATAAATGTCTACTTTAACCTAACATGTAGTTATCACCTCTATCAAAATTAGTTCCATCTAGTCTACTTGATCCATAAAACTAACAAATATATTTTTATATGATGATATGTTTTCTACACTAATAACATGTCATGTCAGAAGGCTCTTTATTATTTTTTTTATTTTTTCAATTAATTTACAACACTATACATCTTGAATTTCATTACTGTTGAAAAGGATATGTGCATACCAACTTAAGAAAGACAGAAAAAATATTATGCATTTCAACCTTGATAACCATCATACTTTACCTTTGAAAATTTTTCTAGGTAAGGCCGCACATCAAATCGAGAAACCCAATGGCACAAAACTCCTTTTTATGTTTTGAGGATCTAGAAAATCTTCTAATTCAACCTTCTCAAATTCATCAAAAATATCTTATAACAGATGTAAGAGAAAGAAATCCCAACGATATAATCTTCAAAGAATTATTAAGGGAGCAAAATCACTTAGTCTTAATGGTAAAAATAATTTTTTTATGTAAACACTCAATCTTAATTTATGAAGGTATAGTGGTCAAGCCTTTTTCAGTGTCGACCACTAAAGTGACTTTCCAGAAAAATCACCAAGTGTTGAAGTTATTTGTCCAAGTGAAGCATAGATCAGATTCCGTTGTTTTGTAAATCAAACTAGATTGTTGTGCAACCATCTCCCACCCCAACCCCACCACGAAAAAAACACATAGCAAGAAGAAAATTTGAAACAATGCAAAAATATAATATCCCTTGCAAAGGGGATTCTTCTTTTTCTCTTATCAGAATGAACATGGAATGGAGTTATGGGCTAGACAAAAGTTGGACACCTTGAGAAGGTGGAGTCCTATGTGTGGAAAGCTTCACTTGGAAGTAGATGTAGGAAAATGAGACAAAGTTTGTGAAGGAAGAAAAACATGTTCAATGAAGGAAACATTCCCTCGAGCCTCCTAATCAAACCCTCATCTCATCTCTTGAGATGAATGGCTCGAACCTTGGCAAGTAAAATTATTTGTCTTCATAACTTTAAACTATGATTCATTAAGTCAGCAAAAGAATAATACACATCAAATGTGATTTTCCTAAGATAAAACTTAGGAAGGAGTTTATTAACTACTTACTCCACTTAAGTAAGCATTTACAAGGTTGATTAATATTCTTCACAAGCTAAGGCACCAAGCTAGTGAAGAATACCTCCTAAGAAACTCCTTATTTTGTCATGGTAAACTGGTCAAGCCTTTTTCAGCGTTGAACAATAAAGTGATTTTCCAAAAGAATCACTAAGCGTTGAAGATGTTTATCCAAGTGAAGCATAGATCACGAGTCCATTATTTTTCTAATCAAAGGAAAGCGCTAAAACCCCCAAAATGTAGGCAATAGAAGAAAATAAAAACAATATGACAAGAAAATCTTTTATCAAAAGAAAATATTTTATTTTCTATCATCAGAAAAAAAAATAAAAAAAATTGAGGTATATTATGGAGCTAAACAAAAGGGAGACACCTTGAGAAGGTGAAAAGTGTGTGCAAGTTTCAATTTGAAGTAGTTCAAAGTAACTTTGATTTGGTTAATATCTGCATATAGTTACCCAAAACTCATCATATTTATGATTTATCTTATATATATGTTATAAAAGATGAAAAAAAACGTTTAACACTTATGTACAATGAGAAAAGTGATAGCTCTATGGCTATCGTTTAAGCGGATCTAAAATAAATGTGGTTGAATTTCTACAATGCCAATAGGCCTTATGCCTATGGCCTAACCTTCTCCATTCTCACTCTGCTTCCTATTTCTAGTGTCAACTTTCTACAAAAGAAAATATGAAAAACAAAGATCCAGTGTGTGCTTAACCTAGCATAGGCTTCTGGGTGAGAGTAATGAGAGAATCATGATGTTTTCACCAATCATGAGAAATATTCAAAGGGTACTCAAAACTGCCATAGCCATCATGCCCACTGTCACTTCGTATTGAAAACTGCCCAACCTTATCTAGATGATGTCCGAGAGGAGATTTTGGATAAGCCTTCTTGATCTTAGCCGCAATACTGGAACCCTCAATGCCTAAGATCAAATAATGATCCCAAGGAATTTATCTTTTCATTTCTTCTTTTACTTTGGAAAGTCATTCACAAGATTGTCTAATATCTTGTGTGCTAGTGCTCAAACTTCCCATTCTCTCTAGTTGGCTTGCTTTACTCAGTTGCTGGATCTCTAAGGGTATTATAAGCTTCTGAAGATCAATGGTTTCTTGTCAATAATCTCTCACACTTTCATGTAGTGTGGCTCTCCGAGAAATAGTTTTGGGATAGTTTGGGTCCAGAGCAATGGCTTGGTTACAATCTATAATAGCATCAACGATATAGCCTAGAGCTTGGGAGGCAGCTACATGATTGCAAAAACAAACAACATTGAAAGGTCGTGATTCTACATTGCATGCCAAAGAAGTTGTATAGTGATCCACTGCTTTTTCATGCTTAGCTTCTTGAAAATCTTTATTTACGCAACCTTATGGCGTAGTAGATCATGGATTGTATCCGTAGATGATTTCAAAGATTCCATACTCTATTAGGTCCCTATACTACTAGTGTAACCCCTTATTGTTATTAGTACAACCCCCTTATTATATTATTTTTCCCATAGAGTCCCCATATTGTTATTATTGTGCCCCATAGAAGCCCACTATTTCTATTATTGTGCCCTTACATTATTATTGTTATGTCGGATGTGATTAGATTATGACCCCTTAGACTCCTATATATAGAAAGGAGGTCTTTTCATTTGTATCATCCAATAATTGTCCATTTGTGTAATGTAAGTAGGTTTCCCCCTCGAAGAGGCTAAGTTTTAAGGCGTTGATCTATCTTTTCTATCTTTTTGTGAGGTGGTTTCATAACATTTGGTATTAGAGCTTTGGATTCTAGGGTTTCGCTGCTCCAAACAGGTCATCGCGGAATTTTCACTCTAACGCTTTTTTAGTGACATTTCAAAAGATGAAAAAGCAACCTATTTGATATTAAATCTCGTTGAACCTCGGGTCTAAATTTTAGATTTTGTCTCGCTATATTTTTGGATATATGATCTGAGGAAGTTAGGGTTTTTGAAAGCTCCAGAATTTCATCTAAAATAGGTCATCGTGGAAGTTTCACTATAACTCTTTCGCTACAAAGTTTAAGAAGCTAAAAAAAAACCCATTTGAGAAGAAATCATTTTGAACCTCGGCTCCAAATTTCAGATCCTGTGTCACTATATTTTCGTATATATAATCTGAGGAAGGTAGGGTTTTTGCAGACCCCCGAATTACATTCCAAACAGGTCACCTTGAGAAAATCGTCATAACTTTCGCTTTGAGTATCAGATTGAATTTTTGTAAGATGTTTCAGAAAGAGGATAGACTGTAGTTTTTTGGGTAACATTTTCAGAACCTAAGTTTGAAACAGTGACCTGCGGCACGTCGTACAAGTTTTCTCTACTAAACTAGTCTATACTTAGGTCATCATGGGAGATTTGGGATAACTCGTCATTGGAGAATCCAATATTGATCAGACTTTCGGGGTTAGAAAGACTACTCAGAGGGTTACCGCAGGAAGAAATTTCAGAACTTAATGATCCGAAAGCACAGAGTTATAGTCGTTTCATGATCAAGCTCATAAAATCAAGAAAAAGCAAGATGAGGAAGTTTGATGGCAAGGATCTGGTAAATTGGATACTACAGATGCAGAAATATTTTGATCTACATGGTGTACCACTGTTACAAAAGGTACGTATTGCATCTAATTATTTAGAACATAATCAATTTTTATGGTACAAAGGGATTTGTTCTCATAAACCACTTGTCACATGGTCAAATTTCATAGAGGAAATGATAGCACATTATGAGGATACAAAGAGTGACACCTTCTTTAGCCAATTGACAAATCTCAAACAAAGTGTTAAATGGCAGAGAAAATTGAGGACTTCCAAAGATTGAATATAAGGGTAAATGATATTCTAGAGAAGAAAATGGTTGATGTCTTCATAGGGACTTTAAAGGATAACATTCAACACGAGGTTTGCCTTTAGGAACCTGATTCATTGGAGAAGGCATTCAAGTTGGCAAGAAAAATTGAAAGCGAAATTATGGAAACAAGGAATACCACCACTCACGGCTATACTTATGGAAGTGTTTTTTATCCTATCCTTTGACAACCTACAAGGTTTACACCGCAACAATTGGAAGAAAAAAGAGAAAAAGGGCTTTGTTACAATTGTGATAGCAAATACACTAAAGGTTATAAGTGTGCTGAGAAGAAATTATTTTACATAGATTATGAAGAGGAGGAAGAAGAGGATCAAGAAACAACAAAAGAAGAGGATATACACCAGGAACCAACCTCAGAGAAAGAAAAAAATGAATCCAACCATATCTTGTAAAGCATTGGCAACAATTACCACTCCTCAAATTGGCAAGATAGAAGGACATATCAAAAAGAAAAAGGTTCAAGAAGTGAAAGATCACATAGAGAAAGAAGAAATGAATCCGAACATATATTGTAATGCATTGGACGGAATTACCACTCCTCAAACTATCAATATAGAAGGACATATCAAGAATAAAAATGTTCAAGAAGTAAAAGTTCACATTGAGCATCAAGAAATGAATCCAACCATATCTTGTAATGCATTAGAAGAAATTACGACCCCTCAAACTCTCAATATAGAAGGAAACATCAAGAAGAAAAAGATTCAAGCAGTGAAATATCACATCAAGCATCAGCAACTAGTTCTCCAACATTTAAAGGATAACGCCACTTTGGTGCAGAATCGAATGAAACAACAGGCAGATCAACATCGTAGTGAAAGAAGTTTTGATGTGGGCGATTGGGTATTTTTACGGCTACATCTCAAGCAAGCTATTTATGAGAAGGAAATGTTGGAAATACTCCATACACTTAAGAAATGGCAACCTTACCTAATGGGAAGACATTTCAAGGTAAAAATGGATCATGATAGCCTTAAATACTTTTTAGAACAAAGATTATCTTTAGAAGAACAGAAAAAATGGGTCACAAATATGTTGGGTTATGACTTTGAAATCATCTACAAAAAAGGGAAGAAAAATGTTGTTGCAGATGCACTATCAAGAAAGGATGATGACGTGGAAGCATTGTTTTGTGTTATTTCTATTATCCAACCAGATTGGATAAACGAAGAAAGGGATGAATGGAAGAAGGACAAAGAAGTGTTGCCACTCATTCAAAAGTTGCAAAAGATCCCAGTTCAAACAATATTGCCAGAACTTGACGAGGAAGGAAAAATCATATTGGAACTAGGAGCAGTCATAGAAACAAGAACCCAACAACTATGAAATTGATCAATTTCAGAGTATCTCATTAAGTGGAAGAACTTACCTGCCGAAGATTCCACATGGGAGGACAAGAATTTTATAGAGAAGCATCAAGAACTACTTAAGCATTGAGGACAACATTTTTTGAAGGAGAGGGGCATGTTAAGTCCCTATACTACTAGTGTAACCCCTTATTGTTATTAGTACAACCCCCTTATTATATTAATGTGCCCATGCATTCCCCATATTGTTATTATTGTACCCTTACATTATTATTATTATGTCAGTTGTGATTATATTGACCCCTTAGACTCCTATATATAGAAAGGAGGTCTTTTCATTTGTATCATCCAAGAATTGTTCATTTGTGTAATTTAAAGGAGGTTGCCCCCTCAAAGAGGCTAAGTTTTAAGGCATTGATCTATCTTTTCTATCTTTTTGTGAGCTGGTTTCATAACATACTCTTTATTCCATACTTTTGAACTATAGAATTTATCTCCTCATATTTTAGTAGTAAATCAAGTGCCTCCTCCAATCTGACCGTGTGGAAATGTACCTTGGCACACATCTGCCACTGCCATAACTTGAGATGAAACTGCCCCAGACTTTCCAATGAATCCTCATTGCATAGTTGCTTGACATTGTTCACAAAGAAATAGTTTCTTTCTTCAAATTCTAATCTTTTCTCACATACTTGTATGACCTCCTCATATTTTTGCAATATCAGAAGTGCCAGTGCTTTCAATTCAAGTAACCACTCAGAATGTGGGTTGACTAACAAAGCTTCATTAACTATACTCAATGCATTTGTTTCATCTCCAGGATTTATTTCACCTAGAATCTTCGTTACCTAATCTCTATATTATGACACATCCTAAGCCTTTCTCAGATGGTACAAAGACACCATTGTTGAGCCTCCAGCATGGAAGAGGGTCGTCGTTGGCTTCTATGCCATTGGCTCAGCTACAATGGAATCTCAATCAGGTGATTGTCTTGTTTCCTATGTCTTTGGACGGTGAATACACTTCCCTTTTCCCATTTGAAAGGTCACGATAGTGATAAGGTGATGTCTGAAATTAGATTTGGTAGTTTTTTCTATTGTCATACAAACACTCTACAGATCCGCCATTCAACATGAAAGTGAAGAATGTGATAAAAAACAACCAAGTTGTAGTTGCAAAACAAGAGCTAGGATATTGTTGCTGCAAAGGCATCAAGATAAGTGTCAAAAGGACGTATGCAATGTCGAGTCCCAAACTTGCATCTTCCCTATACACCTTTTTAGCCTTTTTTTCCAGTTACCTGAACCTCCTAAGCTGTCAAATCATTGCATATTAGTTTAAAAAGAGCATATAAAATGGTTTCCTAACTATGTCTTGTGACTGCTGTTTGATTTAGATTTTTGCTTAGTCAGTTGCGGAATCTTGTCACTTTTTGCAGCCAGCTCAACTTTCCGCAACCTTTTTGTTGAAGTCTATGTTATAGATGTCTACAGGAGAATCCGGCCACATGGGCAAGTTGCAAATGATGTGGACATGGAACGTGTCCTCTTGGTTCAGCCGAATCCCTCACAGAAGGTCGTGGTCAAAGACAGTCAAACGGTGGTCAACCTAAAAGTTTTACGGTGGCAGAACTCTGTTTTTCACCACGTGAAGACTTGCGTGGCAAATTCCTAAATCTCAGGAGGTGTGCTGACACCTGTGGACTGCTCCATGAACCAAATCTAACAGCCACCCTCCTTGGATTTAATTGTCATGGCTACCATCATGCTAGATTTCCGGATTTGGTTATTCACGTGTCTGTTTATCAGCGCAGATTTTAGGAAGTAGTTGTGTCATCCTCTGTTATAAATAAAGTTTTCTCATACACATATTAGCTAGCTTTTTGGAATGTAATTGTGACTGTTTTACAAGCCCACTGTGCCGTGACTTAATCCTTATGTTATGACTGCATTTTAATACATGAGAAGACACTGTTTTTAAGCTCAATTCATGGTTGATTGCTGATTGGCCGAGGTTGTGCAAAGGGCCCCTGTACACACCAAGGTCCTATAATTGCTGTATAGTTTCATGCTTTCTTCATTTATGTTCCTGATGCCATAATTGTTTGTTTGTATATATTACACTGCTTTTGGTATTCATGTTGATTGTTGTCCATAGTTTTTTATGCTTTCTAATTACTGTTAACTGATCAGTGTCTTTATTTCAGGTTCTAATAGGCAGCCCGGGCATTTGCACATAGCTTTTTAATGACTAATGACATGGAATTATCTTGTCCTTTTGCTGATTTATTTTCTTAGTTCTAATTCTAGCACTGTTTATTTCTTTCAGTTTTGTTTTGCTCATTTACTTTTTTGCAAGATAGATATTAGATTACTCATGTCATTTTCAGTTACCTCCTATAGCCAGAGCGAGTCAAATGGTGAGGGATTGAAGTATGAATGCGTAGTCTGATATTAGTTTATTTTTCTGCAAGTTATTGATTAGATTACTCATGTCATTTTCAGTTACCTCCTATAGCCAGAGCGAGTCGAATGGTGAGGGATTGAAGTATGAATGCGTAGTTTGATCTTAGTTTCATTTTATGCAAATTAGATATCGGATTACTCAATTTGTTTATGATTATCTCCTATAGCCAAAGCGAGTCGAATGGTGAGGGGTTAGAATATGAGTTGATGTAATATGATTTAGTTTACTTTGCTTGCAGTTTTTGAATTTCTTTGAGTTCAGTTTCTTTTTTATATAGCAGCAAGGATACTGGGTTTCATAGTCACTAGCTCATGTTTGGTTTAATTAGAATTTAGGTGCATTTTTATTGTCTCTTAGGAATTGATTTCATCATTGCAAGTTTGAAAACCTTTTTGAAAACTTTGAAGTTTGGAAATTATTTTAAAGGTCACCATTGCCTTGAACACTTATATCCATACTTGACTTTTAACTTTGTTATCTCACATTATGGAATCAACAAAAGATAAACCCAAAAACAACCAAAAATAAAAAACGACAAAGAATTAAGAAATCGGTTGTCTTGCATATATAGTGCACCTCACTTCAGCAGTTTACGACTCCCGGATTGATAATTTATATAGCAATTTAGGACACACTAAATTGACCAAACATTTTGGCGTCGTTTCCGGGGAAGTGAAACTAGGTAGCCAATTTCTTTAAAAAAAACAAGAAAATTTCAAGGAAGGTAAAAATTGATAACTTCTCAAAGTATGCTCTCCTCTTGCACCTAGTGTGACCTGGAGGATCAGAAAAGAGAGTTATTGGTTCAATAATTTCTTGAGTATGCTCTCTTCTTGCACCTAGAGTGATCTGGAAGATCAGAAAGAGAATTATTAGCCCGACTTGAAGAAAAAAAAATGACATGCATAGAGCAAGAGATTCTAGGGGAAGGTTTATAGGTAGGGCCAAGAGTTCGATTTTTACAACTCCATCTACTTCAAGGTATAGACAAGGTACACCTCCATCATCTCCAACTCACACTCCTAGCCTTAGGATTCCTGGAATTCAAGGGGTAGCAGCTGAATTAGGAGACTCTCCCACACTATCCACCAAATCTGAGTTAGGAAAAGACCCTTTCTTTACTTCTGCAGGGAAACACATTGTAATCGAGGAAGTAGAATCACCTGAAGAAGAAGAGGGAGAAATTCCTCCTCGTTTGCCATTAGTAGAAGAACCAGAGGACTCTGAAATCTCTGAGGAAACTATCATGACAGAGGAAGTAGTAAATGGATTTGGAGGAGGAAGAGGTAGAGGTAGAGGAGGAGGAAACAATGGAGGAGGTAGAGGTAACAACGGGGGAAATAGGGATGGAGATAACTCATTTGGATTTCCTATAGTTGATGAGGAATCTCGAACAACAATGAAAAAAATCTCACCATCTGTCCTCCCAAACTTTTATGGGTTGCGGAGTGAGGATCCTGAAACATTTCTATTTGAGTTTGAAGTCGTGTGCTGAACTTATGATTATATGGAAGACTCTCAAAAACTCAAATTGTTTCCTTCAACATTGAAGGGAGCTGCTATAAAATGGTTCATGGGATTAGTCAGTCAATCTATTAGGACTTGGAATGATATGAAACAAACATTTTTGGATAGATACCTGGACTATTGTATGCCCACCAATCATAAGGATGAGGTATTCAAAATGGTGCAAAAAGAAGATGAAAACTTGGAGGATTTACTTGAAAGATTTCAATACAACCTTAAAAGAGAAGAAATTAATAACCTAGATAAGTAAACCTTGAAAGGCCTTCTATTAAAAGCCATTAGAGATGAATGGATAGATATTTTGAACATGATGGGAAAAGGAGATATATCTCAACTTCCACTTCATGATATAGCAGAGCTATGTGTCCATCTCTCAAGGGGAAAATCTAAAACCGGAAAAGGGCCTAGAGATCCTTCTCTCATTAGAGCAAAAAAATCTGCAACTGGATCAGTAAGTAGGGCTGAGATTGGCAACATGCTTGATGAGTTTAAAACTAATATTTTAGGGAGCCTTAGTGAGCAACTAGACACCCTTAAGATACAAAACAAGCAGAAAGCAGAAGCTGAAGCTTTGGCCATCTTTTGTCCAAAATGTAGGAAGAAACATGCTCTAAGGGAATGCCCCTTGGATGCAAAAGTTTTAGAAACATGTATGATTTGTTCAGAAATCCATGGGACCAAGGATGGTCCTTCAATTCCGGGGCTCAAGGCTGTCTTTCAAGAAGACCCAAATTCAATTGAGTCTCTCTGTTTTGTTTCAAGGAGACCTTGGCAGGGGCAAAAAAATCAAGGGTTTAACAACCCCACGAACTTTCAACCCCCACTAAATTGGAATCCTTGGAAACAACCTTGGTCCCAACCTCAAAATCCATTTCAATCATGGGTACAAGGTATGCAAAATCCTTATGGGAGATTTGCTCAATTTTATCAATATCCTCCATCTTTTCAAAACCAACAAGCTCCACAACTTCAAAATCAAAATCCACAACTTTCATTGCCATTTCCACAACAACAACAACCTTCTCAACAAAATCCAAATTCCCAACTCTTGCTTCCATTCCAACAAAAGACAAATCAACTACCTTCCCAGCCATTGCCAAATCCCAATAATAAAAACCCTCAAAATGCTTACATGGTAGAAGGACAACAATTTCCTACCTATATGATTGTTCCTCTCAATGATGTACAACTCAGATCTGGTAGAGTTTTAGAAAAGCCTTCTATAGATGCTCAAAAGCAAAGCATTTCTGAGGAAGATTCTCTTGAAGCCAATAAAGGTTCTGAAGCATCTCTTCAAAACCCAAGCACTCAAAAAGAAAAAGAAAAAGAGTCAACCCCCACAACTCCTATAGTTGAGCAACCTGCATCTTCATCCATACCTCCTTTTCCTGAAAGATTACAAATTGATAAAGGAGTGGAAAAACAAATCTTGTTCCCTGACTATGATTTTCTAGATGAATTAAAGAATGTCTGTATCAAGATTCCCTTGCTACAAGCCATTAGAGAGATTCCTATTCTAGCAAAAACAATAAAGGAGTTGAGTCTTAAAAGACCAGGAAGGAAACCAAGAGATACAAGAAGAATCAACCTGGTAGGAAAAATTGCAGATACCATGATGGGAAAAATTACCATGCAGAAGTATGTAGATCCCGGTAGTCCAATTGACAAAACGCATATCAATGGGGTAGAAATTCCAAATACTTTGATTGATTTAGGGGCTGTTATCAACATTATGAGTAGACAGACTATGGAACAGCTAAAACTTCCTAATATTCTTTTTACACCTACTCTACTGGAACTTGCAGGTCGATCAATTATCAAACCAGATGGTGTATTAGAAGACATTTCGGTCTCCTTAGATTCTCGGGAATATCCAATAGATTTCATGATTTTAACTCCCAAGAGTAATCTAGGAGGGCACCCACTCATCTTAGGAAGACCTTGGCTAGCCACAGCTGATGCTTTTATCAGTTGTAGATCTAGGGATATGTATATTTCTGATGGTAATTCAACAAAGAAAATCAATCTGTATCCTCCAGAAAAAGTTATTACAGAAGTAGGAGATAATGAATGGGTCAATGATGAGGACACTATAAAACCTGTCTTTACCATTTCTGAAATCAGTGAAGATAGTCAAATTCTGAACACATTAGAAAACATTGAAACATCTTCAGAATATGACCACACACAATTTCAATTAGATTCTGACATTGAGTATCTATCATCTAGACAAATGTCTCTTTACTCTACGGAAGAGTTTGGTAGTTCTGCCATTGAGATCTTCCCAGGTAAAACATTGAATATCAACAAAAACTTGGAAAAATCACAACAGGGAGAGCTAACCAAAATCTTGCAAAAACATTCTACTGCATTTGCATGGGAGTATACTGATATGAAAGGTATTGACACTAAGACTTGCATTCATCACATCTACATCGAGGAAAATAGTAGACCAATCAGACAACCTCAGAGAAGGATGAATCCAAACCTTAGGGAAATAGTGAAAGAAGAGCTCCAAAAACTACTCAATGTAAACTTCATTTATCCAATTTCAGATAGTCGATGGGTTTCCCCTATGGTTATAGTACCTAAAAAGAATGGTAAATGGAGGGTATGCATTGATTACAGGGAATTGAATAAAGCAACTTTGAAGGATCACTTTCCTTTACCCTTTATCGATAAGATATTAGATACTCTAGCAGGCAAAAAGTACTTTTCATTTTTGGATGGTTTTAGTAGCTATAATCAAATTCAGGTAGCACCTGAAGATCAAGATAAGACCACATTTACCTGTCCATGGGGAACTTTTGCTTACCGAGTGCTTCCTTTTGGATTATGTAATGCACCCGCAACATTTCAAAGGGCAGTACTAGGAATCTTTTCTGATCTAATCCATGATTGTGTAGAGGTTTATATGGATGATTTTACAGTTTATGGTGATTCATTTGAAGAGGCATTAGAGAATTTGGAAAAAGTCCTTATAAGATGTAAAGAAACAAACCTTTCATTGAGTCATGAAAAATGCTTTATGATGTTTACTGAAGGTATTGTTTTGGGACATCACATTTCAGGGGATGGGATTAAAGTTGATAGATTAAAAGTTGAAGTCATCTCCAAGTTGCCTATTCCAAATTGTCAAAAAGATGTTAGAAGTTTTCTGGGATTTACTGGGTACTATAGAAGATTTATAGAAAACTTCACCAAAATAGCATCTCCATTCTTCAAATTGCTTACAAAAGACTACGAATTCAAATGGGATCCTGATTGTCAATTAGCATTTGAAACTTTGAAAACAAGAATATCTGAAGCACCCATTTTGAGAGGGCCAAATTGGAAACTTCCTTTCCATATTCCTACAGATGCTTCAGATACAACTCTAGGAGCTGTGTTGGGTCAAAAGGATTTAGTTCCTTATGCCATTTACTATACCAGTAAAAATTTGACTCCCACTGATTTGAACTATACTGTGACTAAAAAAGAGTTCTTAGTTGTTGTTCGTGCAATCAATAAGTTTAGACATTATATAACAGGCTATGAAACTTTTTTCCATACTGACCATTCTACGATTAGATATCTAATGAACAAACATGTTACTAATGGCAGAGTTACAAGATGGCTCTTAGTTTTACAGGAATTCAATATTACTGTGTTGGATAAACCAGGGAAACAAAATACAGTAGCTGATTTCTTGTCTAGGATCCAAAATACTAAAGAAGATTCTCTTGTAGAGGATAAGTTTCCAGATGAATATTTATTTGCAGTAACTACTAAGACTCCTTGGTATGCAAATATTGCTAACTATTTGGTTACAGGGAAACTACCTCCACATCTATTTCCTAGTGAAAAAAGAAGAATTATTCAGGAGAGTTCAAAATATTCATGGATTTCTAACGAATTGTTTAAAACAGGGCCAGATTGTGTGATCAGAAGATGTGTTCGGGAAGATGAAATGCCTGACATCCTCAAGGCATGTCATGATGAACCATGCGGTGGACACTTTGCTGAAAAAAGGACGGCCTATAAAATCCTTTCTTTAGGATATTAGTGGCCTTCCCTCTTCAAAGATACAAAATAATATGTCAAAATGTGTGACAACTGCCAAAGAGTAGGGAAACCGACTCTTTCAAATGAAATGCCATTACAACCACAGGTACTCATCGAACCCTTTGAAAAATGGGCTTTAGATTTTATTGGACCCATTAATCCACCATCTAAACAAAAGAAGTGTATATTGGTATGCACTAATTATGTCACTAAATGGGTAGAAGCCAAAGCATTACTTTCTGCTACTAAAAATTCAGTTGTTAGTTTTCTTTATGAGGATATTTTTACTCACTTTGGTGTCCCAAGAGAAATTGTGATAGATTAGGGAAGTCAATTTACATCCAACATGATGAAGAAGCTGATGGAAGAATACAAAATCAAGCACAGAAAATCTACTCCTTACCATCCGCAAGCAAATGACCAAGTGGAGTCTACAAACAAAGTTACTGAAAGCATCATCACCAAAACTGTTCATCTACACAGAAGAGATTGGGCAGAAAGGCTTCCTGAAGCCTTATGGGCCTACAAAACTACATGGAGGAATACAACAGGACATTCTCCCTATGAACTTGTTTATGGGAAAGAAGTCCTGCTCCCCATTGAGTTTCAAGTCAAAATTTTCAAGATGGCAGTTCAGTTGGGGATGGATCTATCAGAAGCCCAAAAGCACAGAATGGAGTACATCAAAGAGAAAAAGTTTCAAGAGGGAGATTGGGAATTACTATTTGATTCCAAGTTTAAAGACTTCAAAGGTAAATTTCAGACCCATTGGCTTGGGCCATATGAGATTGACAAAGTCTTTAGCAATGGAGCAGTAAGAATCAAGACCATTGATGAATTTCAAACTCCTCTTATTGTGAATGGCCACAAATTAAAGATTTATCATAAGCCACTCTCAAAAGAGGAATTTGTCAAAATGTTTCAAGAGAATTCTGCAATAAGGCTGGTGAAGAAGAATCCTTCTTCCCCACCAGCCTAGCCTTTGTTCCTTTCTGTTGAAAAAAAAAAATTGTATAAGCTTGAAAAGCAATCACTGGTTGGCAGTCTTATACAAAAAATGTAGAGTGAAAATCAAGGACACCTCACACTCTATATTTTCCAAGAAAAAAATCTCTCTTTCTTTCCCATTTTCACTTCACTTCATTTCCATCCCACTCCATTTCATTTTCATTTCACTCCACTCCACTTCATCTCACTCCATTTCATCCATTTCATCAATAAAGTCTTTTTCATGAGCATTTCCATTTAGATAGTTATTATCTAACTATCTTTATTCAGCCAAGTGGCTGTTGTGTCAGTTTCCGCAGCTGGAATCATTTTTTGCAGCCAGAAGCAGTTTCTGCAGCCACCACTCTGTTTTTCAAATTTACAGTCAAGATGTTAGTGCAATAATCATGAAAATGCAAGTATGACTGAGCATATGCTATGAAGACATGGAGCATCTATAGACATCAATAAGGAGCAGTTGATTAAGGGCTAATGAACAACAAATGACAAGGATTCCAAGGTATGAGTAAAATTTTCTTTCAAATAGCAATCAAAAGCACAATTTCGCATAGTTATTAAACCTTAAAGCTCCACTATATGCAATGATTACCACGATAGCTCCATGAACCATGCATTTATTCCCTAAACGGTCTCATGATTAATTTTCGGGTTTAACTCGTAGTTTACTGCACTTTCACACTCCACTTGTACTCATGAGATGTGACCCATTTAATTACGGCTCCTCTCCACCATACTTTTCGCAGCCATTTCATAAACGTGTAACATCTCCTACGCAGCCGTTCAATTCAAAAATTCTGACTTCACTTCATTACCCTACCATTTTGTTAAAGCCACACCTCGTTCATATACGTCTCCACTCCATTTCGTGAACTCACCTCAGCTGCTCATCCTCTATTTCCGCTTACAGTTCCTGAACACTCCCGTTACCTGTTATCCATCTTCCAATTTCAGCCACTGTTTTTTTCTCCATAAACCCTGCAACCTAGCCATCTTACCTCTGCTAAACCCTCACACGCAGTTGAATTTCAGTTGAATTTCAAACAGAGGAAAGGATGGGATGGTTATTGAGGGCAGAACCGGAAGGGCCTAAGTTCTTAGAAGGATACCCTCAAGTAAAAGACTTGCTGAAGAAGGCAAAATGGCTACGTTTCATTCAAAAATTTAAGGGCCACAATAAGGAGATAACAAAAGCCTTTGCAAGGTCTTTCAATGGCTAGGTGGTGGAAATTGGAGACCTTAAGTTCACGGTCACTGAAGCATCAATAGCAGCTGCTACAGACCTGCCCCAAGAAGGTGAACGTTGGTTTAAAAACAAAAGTTTGGACGAGCAGGCATGGAGAGTTATATTACGTAACCCAAGTATGGATGTTACTGTATTCACAAAAGGAATTCCTGTTCATGCATTAAAAGAAGAGTGGGCCAACTTACTGTTAATCATTCAAAAGTTTATCACTTGTGAAGGCCGTTTTGGAGCAATGTACATGTATCACACTAGGTTATTGATGAACTTATTAGAGAACCAAACCCTTAATCTGCCCTATTTCTTATTGCTGAGATTGAAAAAGATGAGCACAACAGTCCAGAAGAACATAGAAGACATAGAACCTCATTTATATCATCATGGGCTCGTGAGGATTCTAATTGAAGACCAATTGAAGAAAAACAAAGATACCTGGGAACGGTTTTTAGTAAGAAACTACTTTCAAGAGCCATCTGAGGCACCTGAAAGCAGTACACCAAAGACACCAAGAAGGAGTAGGAGAAAAGAAAAAAGTGCCATAATCCAAGACTCTCCTATTAGCAAAACTAAAGAAGTTGGTCAAAAAGAGAAGGAGGAAAGAACTAAGGATAGAAAATAGAGGAAATTGAAAGGAAAAAGGAACATAGAAGATGTCTACCAATCACCAAAACCATCTGTAGAGGAAGACTATCAAGTGTTGTCTGAGAGACTAGTGCATCTTCGAAAACAAGCTGCTACAGCCAAGAAGAAAGAAAAAGGAAAACAGAGCATGGAAGAAGAGAGTACTAGCCCACAGTATTTAAGAAGAAGCAGCAGGCTTAGAGGAAAGTGGAGGAAAACACAAGTAAAAGGACCCCACTTCATCGACTTGGGTGGGGAAACACCCGAGAAACCTCCAGCTAGCCGTAGCCCACCTCATTCTCAGCCAAATATTGAAATCAGTCCTCCAGATGTTGATGTAAGTCCTTCTCGGCCAGAATTAGAAATCAGTCCTCCTCCTCAACAAGACTTTGAAGTCAGCCCAAGGAAAACACCCGAAATAGATCCAAGTCAGCAAGAGGTGTATGATTACCTCGAATCCTTAGAGAAGACAGCTGCAGGCCCGAGCACATCATCCACTATGCCTGACATAACACAAGAGGCACAAGTCCAATCCTTAAAACAAGAAGTGTTTGAATTGGAGGTTTTAAACAAGCACATTAAACAAGAAAATGAAGCATTAAAGGAGCAAAGCAAAGTGGACAAAATCATTCATGATAATACTATGCTACATCTGGGACTGTGGTAGAAAAAGAACAAGAAATTAAAGAAAAAGTGCAGAAAGTTGAGCAGGGAATTAATCCATCTCAAATTCAGATGTTTGATAAGGAAGCCTAGGATGGTGGTAGCACCAAGAAAGAAGAGAAGAGGATTGGATGTACTAGTAGAGGCTTCAGAACACATGGACTAAAGGGGGATAACCAAAATTTTGGTTGCATGAGGACATGCAACACCTTCACAGTGGGGGTATGTTGAGTCCCAAACTTGCATCTTCCCTATACACCTTTTTAGCCTTTTTTTCCAGTTACCTGAACCTCCTAAGCTGTCAAATCATTGCATATTAGTTTAAAAAGAGCATATAAAATGGTTTCCTAACTATGTCTTGTGACTGCTGTTTGATTTAGATTTTTGCTCAGTCAGCTGCGGAATCTTGTCACTTTCCGCAGCCAGCTCAACTTTCCGCAGCCTTTTTGTTGAAGTCTATGTTACAGGTGTCTACAGGAGAATCCGGCCACATGGGCAAGTTGCAAATGATGTGGACATGGAACGTGTCCTCTTGGTTCAGCCGAATCCCTCACAGAAGGCCGTGGTCAAAGACAGTCAAGCGGTGGTCAACCTAAGAGTTTTACGGTGGTAGAACTCTGTTTTTCACCACGTGAAGACTTGCGTGGAAAATTCCTAAATCTCAGGAGGCGTGCTAACACCTGTGGACTGCTCCATGAACCAAATCTAACAGCCACCCTCCTTGGATTTAATTGTCATGGCTACCATCATGCTAGATTTCCAGACGTGGTTATTCACGTGTCTGTTTATCAGCGCAGATTTTAGGAAGTAGTTGTGTCATCCTCTGTTATAAATAAAGCGTTCTCATACGCATATTAGCTAGCTTTTTGGAATGTAATTTTGACTGTTTTACAAGCCCACTATGCCGTGACTTAATCCTTATGTTATGACTGCATTTTAATACATGAGAAGACACTGTTTTTAAGCTCAATTCGTGGTTGATTGCTGATTGGCCGAGGTTGTGCAGAGGCCCCCTGTACACACCAAGGTTCTATAATTCCTGTATAGTTTCATGCTTTCTTCATTTATGTTCCTGATGCCATAATTGTTTGTTTGTATATATTACACTGCTTTTGGTATTCATGTTGATTGATGTCCATAGTTTTTTATGCTTTCTAATGAATGTTAACTGATCAGTGCCTTTATTTCAGGTTCTAATAGGAAGCCCGGGCATTTGCACATAGCTTTTTAATGACTAATGACATGGAATTATCTTGTCCTTCTGCTGATTTATTTTCTTAGTTCTAATTCCAGCACTGTTTATTTCTTTCAGTTTTGTTTTGCTCATTTACTTTTTTGCAAGATAGATATTAGATTATTCATGTCATTTTCAGTTACCTCCTATAGCCATAGCGAGTCAAATGGTGAGGGATTGAAGTATGAATGCGTAGTCTGATATTAGTTTATTTTTCTGCAAGTTAGTGATTAGATTACTCATGTCATTTTCAGTTACCTCCTATAGCCAGAGCGAGTCGAATGGTGAGGGAATGAAGTATGAATGCATAGTTTGATCTTAGTTTCATTTTATGCAAATTAGATATCAGATTACTCAATTTGTTTATGATTACCTCCTATAGCTAGAGCGAGTTGAATGGTGAGGGGTCAGAATATGAGTTGATGTAATATGATTTAGTTTACTTTGCTTGCAGTTTTTGAATTTCTTTGAGTTCAGTTTCTTTTTTATACAACAGCAAGGATACTGGGTTTCATAGTCACTAGCTCACTGTTTGGTTTAATTAGAATTTAGGTGCATTTTTATTGTCTCTTAGGAATTGATTTCATCATTGCAAGTTTGAAAACCTTTTTGAAAACTTTGAAGTTTGGAAATTATTTTAAAGGTCACCATTGCCTTGAACACTTATATCCATACTTGACTTTTAATTTTGCTATCTCACATTAGGGAATCAACAAAAGATAAACCCAAAAACAACCAAAAATAAAAAATGACAAAGAATTAAGAAATCGGTTATCTTGCATATATAGTGCACCTCACTTCATAAGTTTACGACTCCCGGATTGACAATTTATATAGCAATTTAGAACACACTAAATTGACCAAACACGCAAGAAAATTCTTGTCAGAATTCATTGCTTTAGCTGACTGAAATTTTGAAATGGACGTGTACCGCAACAATTGGAAGCTAACGAAGGGATGTTATCTAACAATAACAATATAAGATAATTTATTATTCTGCATAATTTAGTTCAACACACTCTATGAATAATATTGTAATGGTATGTAATCACTGACGTTCGATACACTAGATGATTTGCCTCGTCACGCACTTGTAAATTTAGGACAACCCTACAAATAAACAAACAGGAAGAGCATTATTCCAACTACTCCATGTATGGTTATTCCTCGACTATCCTTCGAGGCGTGTCGTGAAGCTTTCAAATACCTCACTTCGCCCGGTGATCTTCTTTTCATACTTATTAGATGAACTAGTGAATGGGAGAGTGAGCATCGACATCCTTTAACAAAACGACTTAGATAAGATAATTGTTCTTAATTGGGGGAATGAAGTGCAATGAGTGACAGCGATGGAATGGAAATTAACGAATTGTTGCTGCTACTCCTCAGAAAACATGGAAATTAACCAATTGTTGCTACTAATCCTCATAAAACAAGAACTATTCAGAATCCACTGGCACAAAACAAAAAAAACTTGCTTTCATGTGATCTAAATCTTCAATTTCTTGGTTCAGAGATCGGGTGGCCTCCATGGAAAAGGTTAGAGCGCATCTTAATTGAGTTATTACATACGTAATGAGACTTTCATGTAACAGGTCCGGAGCAGATCGATCGACAGGGAGAGGATAGTTCGTTATATATGGAATGAGATTGTCATTGTCATGCATGTTGTCGAGAGTGTTGAAATGCACTTGCAACCTAATTCTTTCTCGCCTTAGACTGAGTTAATGAACTAAAATCTAGTTTGTTGTCATACCTCTTTGGAACGTTGATCTAGCGTTGTGATTAATACATTTATAATAGACCTGGTTTAGAACAATTTTGATTCATACATGTATGGTTTAAAAAACTAGCGAGATCAGTTTAATACAAATAAAGGTCCATACCATACATAGTTTCCCCTCTCCCTCGTTTTCATCAGTTAAGCTTGACCTTGAAACAAAGACATTTTGGGTTATTACATACATAATATTGATACATATCATACAAGACACATTAATGAATCGAATATATTAAATATGGTATCTACCGCTATGTTCCAAAATACTTCGAGCATACATTAGCATTGCACCTCCCCAGCTAAGGTCAAACCCTCTCCCTATCTTAAGGTTGAGCTTTACTAATGAAAAGGTCAAATGCCTTTCAAACATCAACGCTACACTAAAAGAGAAACACCTCGACCTATTGATTGTTTCCACTTGTCTGATCCAAAGGTGAGTTTGTGCACTTTATGCGAGAATTAATCTCAGTTGGAATTATTTTTCTTCAAAATAATATTCTCTTAACACTGTGGGTGAGACAACGGATTCCAACCCAATCCAAATACCCATAAACCGATCCATTCATGTTTTATATTTAAAGGCTTAACAGGTTCATATCTACTTTGTACTAACATTAGTTTTGGAAATCAAAGTAACAGTCATGTATGGGTTCCAAGAGTTGACATTCAATATCCATGGATCATACTTGGAGGCAATTGTGTGAGGATACAGGTTGGGCCTCTTGACAACGACCGACTACAAGAATCTAAGCCTATGCGAGACCCTAGATGACATCAAAATTCACCTCTCTGCCACTGAATATGGCCCTTATTTTCATAATGGTAATGCCCCTCTTGTAGTATTGATTTTGGAAAATTAAGTGCTCCATTATATAGTATATTCGTAGATTTGAATTTGAATCAATTGAATAAAAAAGAATGGAAATTATAGCAGTTGTTGTAACTCTCTATTCTAAGCACAATTTGCAGTAGAAAATAAATAAGTGGGAGCATCACCTGTGATAGAATTGATCTATAATGAATCGATAAGGCATGTGAAAGTAGTAGTAGTGGGTGCTCCTTTCGAGAAAATGAACGCAAATGAGGAGGTGGGCCTTGACGGTGGTTTGTGTGGGTACTTCCAATCATCTATTCCCGTGTGATCTACTTTCTAAGAAGCAAAATCGTTGCCTCCCTTTCCACCTGAACACATGACTATTGGAAATAAACGAGCTTCAGGGCTAAAGCATCTGGGTCCTTCTCCTTGCAGATGTTTATCAATGCCTCTTCCTGGCCTCTCTGCTCATTGTCTCTCCTGAGGTGTATTATTAAAGATCAATGTCATAGAAGAGGGTTTTTATAAACCCCTCTTGTAGGCTTAAATATGTAATAAGTTCTCGCCTAAAGTTCGTTAACTTTTTATCCGAATGACTAATTTTTATTTGTATTTTTGGGTTGGGTTTGGTTTTTTTGAGTTCATAGTGTAAGCCCTAAAAGCTCTTTGCATAAAATGAGGCTTAAAATAACATTTATATTTTAATACATACTAAATCAAGTGAAAGGTTTGTATTTAAACATGCAAAAGGAAAACTCCCATATTCTTATGGTACATCTTTTTCAATCTTTGTGATGATTTATTAAAGCATACTTTCTTAAATCTAATTTTTCAGTTATAATATAATTATAATTTTTAAAAATTTAAATCATATTTATCTTTTAATATATTATCTTATGATAATACATTTTAAATGAGATAGGATATGATAATATACTATATATGAAATTTGATTAGATTTAATGTATTTTTGTAGAAATGAATATTGATTATGTAAAATACATATAAATTTTACTTTCAAATATTAATGGTTTTTTTTTTAACTATGTAAGCCAATAGGTGGTTTAGATATTTAAGTATTTAAAAAAAGCACATTTTTTAAAGAAATTGTGTAAAATATTTTTAACATAAATAATGTATTTTTAGTATTTTTAAATAAAAAATATTATGATATTTTTTTTTATTATATTTATTTTTTATATTTTCGAGTTTGTTAGAATTTTTTAAAGAGATGTATAATGCTTGTGGATTATTATTGTTTTCATAGTTTTACATAATTTTTTTCTCTTATTTCATTATTCTTAAGGTGCTAAATCTGTAATTTGTTGGAGTAATTTGGACGAGGTCTGTGGTCAAACAAGATACTACTACTATAACAACAAGAGTATATCCAACAACCAATAAACTAGATATACCAAGAATTTATCCGACAAGCATGTGCAAATATCCTAAGAGTCTTCAACAATAGAATTCAGTTGATAACAGTGGCAATCGTGAGAATCAGACAAATGGATGGGTGTACATCATGAAAAATGTCAAATGGAGATGAAATGGTATTAGACAATACTTAGCTTGACCAATTTTAAAAACAGAGACCTTCGGTGTAATTAAGGATTTTCATATACAATGTATTAAAGTAGGGAGGGGAGATTATGGCATTGAGCCAATTATTTTTAATTAAAGTTTGTAAGTCATCTAAATATAAGTAAATTATCTAAAATAATTACTGGTAATTTATGTCTATGGGGCATAAAATAGATGACGACAGGGTGTATTGTTAAGGCATTCTGTGGTGTTAAGGTCATCGATTTGAAACTCCGTAGGCAAATATCTGGTCATGTTAAGGGCAGGTGTGGCCCGGGCTAAGTGCAATCCCCTGGTGAGTTTCATGGCCTAGATGTCCCTGGGTCATGATTACTGAAGCCAACGGTTAAGTGTGAAGTCATCTCAAGACTCACACAACTTAGCAAACCACAAAATATTAGTGGTAATTTATAAGGAAGTCAGTTTTCCGTTTTTTTTTTTTTTTTTTTTGGATTTTCAATAGTTAATCCATTTTTTTATATTAAAAAAAAAAATTCAATCAATTAAAAATCATTTTAGATTACGTTTTCAAATTTAGAGTATTTTTAATTTTTGTCAACAAAATAAAAGTGGCCCTTAGATGGAGTATATTACCAATTTTGTTTAATGTTCAAAAATTTCAAGGATATTGACAATTGTGTTCAATGTTCAAGTTAAGGTAGTAGAATGAAGAATGAAAAACCTCCTAGGAGCACAAGAGGCCATGATTATGTGATATCTACGATGATAAATGTTATTAGAATATGTGAAAAGAGATCAAATAATATGCAAACAAATCAAAAGGGGTTAGGCCTCCTTACTTACCTACAATTTCATCATCCTCCTATAAAAGACAACGAATGTATTTACATCTCCACACATACATAAAACAAAAGGAAATGAGAAAAATTAGGGAAAAGATAAATATAACTATGATATAAAATATGTCTTTGGTTTTTGGTCGAAGGATATCAATCTCACGCCTCACAAACACAACTAAAGCCTTCTTTTGAAGTGATAATTTAAGGATAGGATTAAACAAAGTGTTATAAAATTATGCTTCTCAACACTTAGATAAGCATGTGAGTGAAATGTGTCACAATAAACTTGAATATAATTCTTCCACTACTTACAGGCTTTGGCAATAGAATGCAACTCGTTGTCACAGGTTGGGTATCTATGAAACCTACCATAGAGTGTATGTTTATGATAGACCATCTAATGTTCATGTCGTGTGGGCGCTACATCGACAACATGAACAATTGGCTCATAGGGTCCCTTTTGTGTAGCAATTCATTGAAGAAAGCTACTTCCCTATAGGAATAATGGTGTCGAAGATAATATTGTTGACATAAAGAGGAGAACCAAAAATAGGCTCATGAACGCCATGAATATCTATTGGAGGTGTTGCAATGAAAGTAATAATGAATACAAAGTTTGTGTTCAATAGGATAGGGATAATTATCAAAGAGATATAGAACAGTTGGTGAAGGAGCACGTTGTTAAGGCACTCCGTAAGCAAAGGTCACCGGTTCTACTATCGACGATACCAAAAATCCAGCATGGTTTCCACTAGTGTAGCTTAGGCCGGATGCGATCCCCGGGTGACTTTGACGACCTAGATGCCCCTGAGTTGTGGCCTCTCATCCGCAGCGCAAGCGTGATTTTCAGGATTCACCCACTTATCAACCAAAAAAAAAAATAGGATAGGGATCATCAAGATGTTGAAACATCCAATGTAATGATGGTTTTTAGTGCTAGTGATATAGTCGAATAAAAGACTCCATAAATTTGTGCTTTGGGATACCCCCAGGATTCAATAACCAATCCAAAGTGAGAGGATTAATTGCTAAGGTGATAGTGGAAACAATACTAAGTTGACCCAAAGTGGCACCATTACTATTCTTTACATAATAGGAATTAGTATTAGGGAAGGACAAAAAGGCCTTTACTTCTAAAATGAAGCCTCTCATGCTCAAGGGCCATGAATTTGGCATTGAACAACCTTATAGATCCTCTCTAAATAATATTAGGCATATATGGGATATTGATTCCATCAGGAATTTTTTCATGCCATGTATAGGAGTCAAGGAATGTACCATGGGTAAGGAAGGTAAAAAAGGGCATGAATCCTTACAAGAAGCATTTTAGTCTCAAGGGCTATGAGCTAGACTTAAAAACCACATAGATATTATTTAAAGGATTTTTGGGTCTTAAGTCAGGATATGGGCACCATAGGAGGTGTTTCTCACCACATATGGGAGTTAGTATCTATTCTATGGTTAGGAAAGGAAACCAAGGGCCTTAGTCCCTAAATTAATCTTTCCCATGCTCAATTTCCATGAACAAGACCTCTAGTTGGGACTATGGGAATTTAGTGATTAGGGAGAGATTTGTGGGAGGGTTGTAGTCTCAATTAGATGTTTAGACAAGTAATTTAAGAACCATGAGAAGTTGTGAAGAAAAATTAAGACATTTGACAAGATGCACGTCGAAGGAAACATGGTATTACTACTAACTGAACATTCCTTGATCAAAGTTCACACCCTCTCCTTAGCACTACCACTTTGCAAGACGAAGAAGAAATGTGAGATAGATGTGAAATGCACTAAATAAGTTGGAAAGGTTGTGCAATATATATAGGTGGTCATGTCGTGTTGCAAAAGGAGGTGTTGGGCGCCCACTCCCATTTTTGATAATTTGTTAACCTTTGAATTTAATTCCCTGTGAAAGTGATCAAATGATATAACCCTAAAGATTATAACATGCTCCATAATTATAATCATCCTATAATCCAATAAGGAAGTGTATAAGGAAGTATAACCTTTCATCCACTCTATAAAATCTTTTGAATCCCCTATCACTTGTAAGTTTATATGGTTGAAGTGACATAATTAAAATGGCTAACATAAACGACTAAGTCATATTATTGTAGTTCTTGTTAGTTAGTCATATTTTTGTTCCTAGAATAAATTAGTCATTCAGGTTAATCATTTTTAGTAGTATTACTTATTAGCCAGTCATATATTTTAACTCGAGACTAAAATAGTCATTTATGTTAGTCATTTTTAGTTGGGTCTCTTAATATTGTTAATTTTTGGTAGTATTTTAGTTGGAAAAGTTGTGGTGACTAACTTTTTTAGTCACTTAGTAACTAATTTCACCATTTTATACTAGCACTTGACTTAGTTGAAATAATTTAGATTTCCAAATGATAAACCATTGTAATTTAGAAATATATTACAACTCTATTTCAACTAAGACATTTTGTTACAAGACAATTTTTGTATAATCTCGATTTGGATCACATGAATATTGAGAGATTCTCATGATGATCCCACTTTTCAAAAACAGGAATGCAATCTGAAATTATAAAATAATGTATTCCCATCCCACGGCGCATGCATAGATAGAGATTAGAGGGGGGAAGCACCATCATTGTAATCATGTATTACAACTTTCATTAACGAAGTATTTATCGTTCATGGCTCCATATCTCTTTCTTGATTAGCTTGTGTGTTGCAAAAATCACCAGCCCCTGCTAAGGAGGAATTTCCCTCATTCTTAGAAAGGATCACTGGTTAGAGAGGTATCATAGTAGTACATTAATTTCCTCTCAGTTGTGAGTTATGTGTGATTTACTGTTATTGTTACAAATCTTGTTCATGTATTGAATAGTTGCAGGATTGTAGCCTTTATCATTATGTAACACCATAGGTCTTGGACTAGTTTTTTCATTAAGTAGGATAGTTGCCTGGTTACTATTATGGTTCTTTGGCTTGTTTTATTGATTAAATGGGTGTTACAACAATTGTTTAAGTGTTGAATGGTTTCCAAGAGTGTTGTTTATCTTGAATAAGAGTGATTGTGTGACAAAATGTGTTTTATTCTGCAACACATGTCTTTTCTTTCTAAATTGTGAGCAATGTTTCAAGTGTAAAAATAAGTGTGTTTGGAGCGCTGTTGAGGCCTCAACCAACCCCAATTTTTTTTTGAAACTATAGGTTCCTCCATGTAAATTTTGTAAAGATTATTTTAAGGATTCTTTAATTTTTCTAATTTTATGTGATTTTCACTTTTCTCATTTTTCATTTTTTATTGCTTCATTTCTTTCGATTTACTGCTAGTTTCTCAACGGTTCAAGTTTCACTTCATTCTGACTTACGGTTTGAAATATATCCTTGGTCAAAGTTCGATCAATTTCAATGTTTAGACATTAAAAATATGTAAATATGTATTTTACATAATGTTTTCAGAATCATATAAAATTTTATTTAATTAAAACATGTAAATTGGACTAATTTTAATAAATTAAGTTGATTTCCTCTATCTAAGTTGATTTCATTAAATTTGATTGTAACTACAAATTTTAATTATTTAATTAGTTTTGTAATTTATTTTTTATGTAAATATAATAATAATTTATTTTAAAATAAAAACCACAGATTTCAAGCACTTATGTATATAAGTTTAAATCATATATATTAGAATTATCTTAAAACATTATATAATAAAATGGAGTTGTCTATAACGCGACTTTTTGAAAGCCTTTCTGGCGGATTTTTCCGGTCGAAATCCGGCAAGAATTATTGGAATCGCAAGTTTGATAGCTAGTTTCTGCACAATGAAAGCGTCCCAGGGGTTTTTCAGGGTGCTGAATCCAAATATGCAGTTAAAAAACCATTTTAACTGCAAGAAATCAAGATTTGACCTCAATTTCTTCGCCGGATTCTGTCACCGGAATCTTCAAAAAGTCGCATTATAGACAACTCCTAATAAAATAAGTTTTAAAACAATTGGATTCAAGAGGGGTTGACATCATTTCAGATTTTGATATCCGGATTTTCTTATGACGCTCCATTAAGAAATCTTGAGATCATAATCTCCCAGAGTCGTAAGCAATATAAATAACATGACGTGGAAGGGAGAATAGTGTATAATACAACAAAATGGGGGCGTATATGGAAATATATTAAGCTTCAATGATAGTGGAGAGAGAGTCCACGTGGGTCCCCTTCTCCACTAACTTCCTCCACCATTCTCATCATACATACGTCTTCTAAACTTTAACATAGACCATGATCCATTAATTGTGACTACCCATCCTCCCCCACCTTTTTATTTCTTTTTATTATATCCTTTTTATTTTTTTATTATTCAATTTATTTAAAATTTCCTTTCTAAAATATGTTTCTTTTTCTTTTTTTAAGTCAAAATATAAAAAAATGATAGTACATGCCTTTAAATTTTCTAAACAAACCAAAGTTCAAACTATTTTAACACTCCAAATTCACAGTGATATCACGAGATTTACTCCACGAAAATGAGGCAAATGAGGGCTCGTTGGAAAGGTATTTCCATAGAGAACAATCTAAAAGAATTAATTGAAGCAGATGTTAGCATTTACTCTTCCAAAAAATCAGCATAAATTAAGGGTTCAAAATTGTAATAAAAAATATTTTTTTGAGATTGTTTTCGAAAGTTTTCATTTTCTAGGAGTTTCTTGTTGTCACCAATTCATTCCCAGCTTTTTGAGTTGCTAATAATAGCTCCATAGGAAAGTAAAGAGAAGCTTTAATTTGGTTTTGTTAACTTGTTTTACTTTTTTAATAGTTTTTTTGACAAATTCTCGGAATTTGAGTTGTCTCAATTTTAATTTTGTTATTTTGTTTTGGTAGAGTTTGTTTCAATGGATTAGGCCCAAGGGATTTTGATAGATTGGATTAGAGAAACAAATAAGAAAAAGATATTTTCATAGCTCCAAATTAAAACCTCCTAGAGACAAAGTCCTTTTTTTTAGATTGATTTGTAAATTATAAATAACAGTTTGGAGAATGAAACACGGGTTCCTTTTTGCTGCAAGTAGTGTACCCTTTGCACTTGTATGAAGAATATTTTTCTAGTAGATTTAGAAGGAATAATCAGATCTGAGTTTGGGGTTTTTCCATTTAAGATTAGATCTTTGTTGTAGAGGAATGTCATGCACTATTTCAGCTCCATTGTCTATTGGCATAGCTGAATGTCTTGGGAGGAATGTTGGAGAAATTCATTGTAAAGATAAAGCATACGATCCAGGTTTATGATTGTATTTTCAAGTACTATTATTTGTTAATATAATATTATTCTTTTATGACATATTTGTGCAATGATTCCATGTTTTAGCACTATTTTTGAACATGTGAACGTATATTTCTTGGATCATCCATTAATATTTCTATTTCTCTTGCATTTAAATGAATTTCTAAGTAACTATTTACTCATAAATTTCTCATCATAAATCAATTTAACAATCATTACATTTTTTTGAACTAATTCCCTATTTGATTGGCTCATATTTTATCCTTTAATCTCTAAACAAATCATGTCCTAAATTAATAATATCAACTGTTAGAACTATTTCAGCAGGTTGATATTTTGAGAAAACACATGTTATTTAATCTTCACACTTGGTATTTAGGAACTATTTCCTATGTGCCAAGTTAGAGTATCATTTTTTTGTTTTTCTGCATTAACAAGTAGGACTGCATTTAGATTAATTCTTCTCATTTTTATAAGTTTCCTTACATAGGAGTGATTACAATGGTGGTTTGGCTAAGCCCTTATGTTAGCTTAAGGACTACTTTCTTGCAAGTGTATTGTACGAGGGTAAGCCTAATTTCCTCTTCTTGTTGATGGTAATTACAAATATCACAAATCAACAAGAAGAGTGAGAGGTAATTGGACCCATTTGAACTAGTCAGGATCATCATCCCAAACGTATAAAGGCTTAATTGGGGTCTTGACCAGGTGATCTCTCCAGTGTTGATTATGGTCTTCTTGGGCCATCAAAATGTTTGGAACTAGAAGGAGGGTCAATGACAAGTTATCCTTTTAGAGTTTTGTATTTTAAATTTTTTTATTTATATGCAATGTCTCCTTCTAAACTTCCAATTTGGAGTTGCATCTCTGGACATGCATTTGCCACTACTCCAATGAAAATTGTAAGACTCTTTTCGAAGGTAAAGTTTGATGCTAAGAGTAATGCTTCCACATATGATCATGTTTTGCAATTTATTTGAAATTTCACAAATTCTTATTTCTCTGATATTGATGAAGGTGTTTTGTGCAAAATATTTACTCTAATTTTCACAGGAAAAACTAAAAAATGGTGTGAATCATTACCAATTTCCTCTATTGATAGTTGGGAAGATGTTTTAATTTATTTGCAATGGCTCCTTCTAAACTTCCAATTTGGAGTTGCATCTCTGGACATGCATTTTCCACTACAATGAAAATTTGTAGACCCTTTTTGTTATAGACATTTTTGTGCCTTACAGCTTTAAGCATGAAATGTCCATAATCCAAGGGATCCAAAGTCCCTAAATGTGTTGTTCCTACCCCTAAAGGAACAAGGTCAACCAATGACAGCTTCTCCCAGAAGTTCTCCACCAGAAACTACTCAGAATCAGTCAAATCAGGATCATTTCAAGTGCTCCACTAGCTGCCTGCGTTGCAAAGCACCCAAATACACTGGCTAGGTGCGTTGCAACGCACCTAAATGCACTACCAGGGTGCGCTAAGCGGCAAATGACAAATGGCAGTGTCATTCCGTGAGGTAGACAGACAATGGAAGCTTCCAGAATCTTCCCCAATGACACTTGCCTCACTGAGTTCGACCAAGGATGAGTAAGAGGCTCTCAGTCTCCAAGTGGAAGCAAGAACTGACAGAGAGAAGCCACAAGTCAAAACATAAGCTGACTCATCCTCTTTGCATACATCTATATATGGATCCCTCATCCCAGAGATCCAGGGGCTGGAATTTTGTACTTTGCAGAGAATTGTTGTTGGTTTTGAGATTGAGATTAGTGCATTGGGTGATTTATGCTTTGTTGGAGGTGAAGGAGGGATTCCTTTGTTGGGAGGTAGATGCTGGATCGGGACTCACTTGGTTGTATCTCCTCTTGGATCTTCTTATTATATCAATAAAACTATTTGAGTTTCTCCTACTTGCTTGTGTATCAATGATGTTTTGTTATATTTGCATGTTTAGCTTAAATCTGATCCTAAGCTATTTATGAATGAAAAATCTATGTCTTTGTGTAGTTTTCCTCTTCTGTGATCTTGCAGGGACTTGGTGAAGCTGGGCAAGTAAAGGAGCAGGTAGCGGGAAGCAAACAAAGAGGAGAGCGATTGGATCAACAAACTAGCGCAAGACACTGGTTAGTTCATCCTTCCTCTTCGTTTATATTTCATAAAGAAGAATACGAAAGTAGTTTTCCTTGTTTGTTGCTAAGGCACTGTCACACCTTAGAGTGGGATAGGGGCGTTCTGAGTAGATACTTTTCACAACAACAAAATGGCGACTCCACTGGGGATCGTGTCTAGTTAGTTTGTTTGTGTTTCTCTTGTTGTTTGTTTCATAAACACAGAAGTAGCAATCGAACTGCATTTGCCATTATCAAATGCAAAGTAGCTGCTACTTCAATCCATTCACTAGGATTTGTTTATGATTTGAACAACTGATCCACAAATGCTCTAATTTCCCTTTGTGATAGCTCTTAGTCCTCCTTTAAATCATCCCTCTGATTGTACCTTACTGATAGCTTTTACTCGGCCAAAAACCATAGATTAAACTGCAAACCGTGACCCAGAACCCGGATAGAAGTCTCGTTTCTGCCCCAGCGCAGGCTCTGTGAAGAGGTTCTGCATTTCAACGCATGTCCCGAGAGGGCTACCTGCACTGTAATTCAGTTTCTCTGTGCAACAGGTGCGCTGATCAGCCTTTGCATTGTGCAGCTGAGGTTCTTTGCTTCATTTTGTTCAGTTTTATCTCTGTTTTTTGCAGCCTGTTATCAGTGTGTGTACCTATCTAAAAACCCCTTTTCTTTGCCTTAATTCCGCCTCAGTTGTATAAAAGAAACTGTATTTGTTTTTGTGTATTTGTTACGTCATTTACAGTTTCCCATTGCAAAAGTAAACTAGTCATACTGTCGCCCTTAGATCTAGATCTGTCGTAAGTGTCGTTTTGATCTTAGGAGTAAGTCTGTTTGCTGTTGACAGTTGATTACGCTTTTACTTTTGTCTTTGGTTTGAATTTTTGAATTTCTAGTGTCGAAACAAGTGTTTACTTCAAAATCATAAAGTTTCGTAATCGTCTTTTTGATTTCGAAAAGAAGCTTGTTTGTGTTTTTCACTTGAAATCGAATTCAAATTTGTACAACAACTTTCTTTTTAGGCATCAATATTAAGAAAGTGAAAAACAAATACATGCACAAGTGCATTTGCATTTTGACAGTTTGTATGGTTTGATTTAGGAAAAGTGCATTTACAGTGTGCTCTTTGCTCTTTGAGAAAAGATTGTGTCTTTCTTTTCCCCTTGTAGCTAGGATTTTCATTGTTGAAAAGAGATAAAAGCTTGCTTATCATCTTTAGACTGCATTTAGGAATTACATCTACATCTCGTGGTGATCCAAAAAGGCAAACTTCTAAGAAAGATCAACCTAAAATAAATTGAATGAACTTAACAACGCTTTGTAACTTAACGCACAACATAGAGGTCTAGGCTAGAGACGTGTTCCGACATCGTAAAGCCTGGTAACTGTTGTCCTCACTGTTGGTTGGGTGATTCCTCCACTGTGAGACGATAAGTGCCAGTACGGATTGTGCTCCCACGTACCGTCGAGTATATATTGGGAGACCCCTATAGGCATAAAACCTTTATCCATAGGAAGCCGTGTCGGCCGCCCTACTGATCGCAATGCACTGAACACAGCATTCGGGAAGACTGATCGCCCGTACCCTAAAAAGTATTCTGCGGTTTTGTGATTGGTTTGGCACACCCTCTACCTAGATCTCCAGAGCAGTCCCTTTCGTTCCTTTTCAGACTCCTTAACAGAAAAGGTCCATCTAAGCACTTGTCACTTCAGGCTCATTAAAAATCGAAGGAGACTAGAGTCATCTTTTGTTTTTTCTCGACTCTTTAAAATTGAAAAAACAAGTTGTGTCTAAAGCGTCTAAAATTCATTTAATTCGGAAACATATTTCCCCTTTTGTATTTTAGTTGATCGAGTAATCCGCAATCGTGGAAGAAAGTCAATTGAAACCCCGTCGTTCGCGGAGGCTTACGAGTCAACCGTCTTTGTCTCCGGAATCGAAAACAGTACGGACAAAGCGAACTCGTTTAACCGGTTCGAAATCTCCTATTAAAGTTAGAACAAGTGTTCCAACAACATCCGAGATTCCGGTTACTCCAAACATTTCTGGAAACCCTGCCTCTACAGAAGAAGTTCAACAGCCACAGAGGGACAGTGATACTGATCCTAGTCTGAGAGTAAACACTTGTGTTACTGAACCAGTTCCATCTGCAACCGGTTCAGAGAGTCTTGCTCTTCAAACATCTGTCGTTGTCGATTCAACCCCTTCTTCGGCACCAGAAATATTTTACGGACCTGACGGTCTTCCCCTTCCACCTGGTTTGATTGCGATCGAAGAAATTGTAGAAGATCCTCAAACAAGTACTCCAACGCACTTTGGAGTCGGGGTCACTCTATTTCCTTCTTCATCAGAAGTTGGTCTACCACCAGTGGAAGTTCCTGTAGAATCGCTAGGTAATCTTTTGGATAGACTACAAATGTCTGAACAACCATCAACATCTAGGACTGTGTCTTCTGACACAGCAACGGCGGAGCTCCCTGCTGTCACTCCCACAATGTTTGCCGGTGTACCATCTGTCCCGACTAGCTCACAACCGCTAGAAGGAGTCCATCTAGGGGTTATTTCGACAGTCTGGTCCGTTCCTGTTTGTTCATCCGGAATTATACCCGGGAAATCTTATGTTGAATCTCAACAAATTGATCCATTTGGAGGTCAATTTGGGCAGTCCGGTCCCCAAGGGCAAACAATTCCCTTTAGTTCCGGATTACCACCGTATGGGGGGCAGTACGCCCTTTCATTACCACCTCCGGGAGGATATCCATACGGGAGTTCACAACAGTATTCAGGTTATACTGGAGTTACATCAAGTGGTTGGGTACCTATACTACCCCAACAACCAAGGGTTGTATATTCGATGCAACAATGCGTACCTGTGTCGAATATACCTACTACACCGGCTATTGTGACAGTGTCACAAGTTCAAACGCTGCCTGTTGTATGTCAACCTCAGATTTCTCAGGTTGTAATGCAACAGCCCCTTGACCCTGTGACTCAACCACAATCGCCAACTGGTGGGGCGACACAGGTCCAAACGGGTACAATTACCCCACACCTTGGTCCAACGGTTAGTATAGCGCAACAGAACATGGCTTCACAACCGTGGCTGGTGCAATACCAACAACCACAATTCCAACAAGTATACCAAGGTTCTGAGCAGCAGATCTTTGCGAACAGTGGACAACCGTACATTCAAAACGGTCAAAATCAACCATTTTACAATGGTCATGTCCACCAACCGTATCAGTCATACCAGCATCAACTGCATTATGCTGGTATGCAAAGGCCAACTGCTCAGGCGATTCCATCATATCCTGGGTATGCTTCACCTAACCTAAATCAACAGTTACCATTCGTGGCAACTTTAGAGTTACCTGATTTACACCGGTTAACAAACGATCCAATTGCTTACGCCCCTTGGTGACCAGCGATTCCGCATAAACTTCCTTCAGATATTCCTAAATTTAATGGAAATCCGGGTGAAGATCCATCGAATCACGTGATAACATTTCATCTATGGTGTTCATCAAACACCCTAAACGATGATTCGATAAGGCTTCGCCTTTTTCAGAGGACGTTAACGGGTCCAGCGGCAAAATGGTATATTGAATTGCCTAGAGCTTCGTTCGACAACTTCAGTACCTTAGCCACAACCTTTTTAACCCATTTTCAATTACCGATAAGGTACGAAACGGGAACGGAACTCCTCACCAACTTCAAACAGACAACGACCACTCACATATCTGATCATATACATGAGTGGCGACGTCGTCGTAGGATGGTAAAAACGTACGTTCCTGATCAGCTATTAGTTGAATGGTTTATCAAGTCTTTACTACCTTCCATCACGGAAGATGTGGCAAAGGGGGGAGTCGTAACGGAAGAGCAAGTTATAGCTCGTGCGCAATATCTAGACTTGATCTACACTCAGTCCGGCACGCTCTACGACAAAATACCCGACGCCCCTAGACCGGAATCCTCAATTCCTCCTCCTCCTAAATCAAACAATGACTCTCACGCCGGCGATGGCGTGATTGGCACGACAAATGCGAAATCGACAAAGGCTACGTCCAAGAAAGCCCGTAAGATTTCAGATCAAAATGCAAAAGATGAAATTCTTGCTTCGGAAGTAAATGCCGTATCAGCAGATAAGGGCAAAGAAACCAAACAACCAGGAAGCAAGAAGAAACAAGGCAAAGGGAAGAAGAAGAAACAGGATGAGTCATCTCCTGAAAAAACTTCTTCAAACCCTCCTGGAAATAGGAAACCCCGCTCAGGGTGTCAGATATGTGATGAGGATCACTGGACGAAAGAATGTCCATACAAATCCGAGCTTAAAATATTCTTTAAGAGTTCGAAAACCTCAGCCGTGTTAACTGATCCGTTTCCAAATCCAGGAACAAATCTGGTTGATAATGGAAATGCTTCCCCGTCTCAAGTGCTAATGTTGTCAGTTTCAAAACAGCAAAATGATGCTTTGATTTCGACAAGGAACAAAGATTACGGGAATCTGCAGCTGTCGAACGACAAGGATAAAGATCAACCAAGTAGTTCGACAACAACTTCGACAGAAGTTGTACCACCCATCATTCCTGAATTAACGATAAAACCGCCGAAGGGAGTAGTACACAAGTCGACATTTAATCCTCGCGCTAGAGCGGCGCAACATTATAACATAGTGGAAGATTTGGCCCAATCGCCATCTGCTATGTCGACTCTTGAAGTACTACAAAATTGCCCATCCCAAAGGCAGGCTTTGTTATCAGCCATTGGTGGTGTAGATCCTAAGGATTCCAATCTTGTATCCTTCAACCACAAAGGATACGATCCTCAGTTACCAGCTCAACTAGCTTTCCTGGTTCAAGTGAAAGCCCTCAACAAAACTGTTCATCGAACAATTATTGATGAGGGGGCATCTACATGTATTATGTCGATGAGTTGCTGGAAAACTTTAGGATCTCCAACCTTGTCATGATCTTCAACAACGTTAAAAGCATTCGACGGAAGGACATATACCCCATATGGTATCCTAAATAACTTGAAAGTTGAACTAGGGGGAAAAACAGTAGAAATAGATGTTGAAGTCATCGATGGGAATCTTGATTACAACATCCTACTAGGAAGACCATGGATATATGCCATGGCAGCTGTTGTGTCGACCTATTTTAGAAAGATTGCATTTCCCTTTCAAGGAGGGATTACAATCATCGATCAACAAAACTTCCTCCCCAACGGTTCTCAAGTTACAGGAAGCATTCCCATGATCCATGGAAGCCCCCATTCGCTTCAGAATATCGGAGTAGGCCTACTAAAAGATCCTATACTAATGGGAACTTTTGCTCTTCCACCTCCAATCAATTTGGCGCAAGTAGCGTCGATAGGACCCTGCAATATGATATCTTCCACAAAGATCTAAGAAAACGATATCAGCATGGATCATGCAATGGTTTTGCCCCCAAGCCCAGTAGAAATATTATAGCAATCAATGTTTCTAGCATGGGAGGCAAACCCGAATCAACGCTCATCAAGCGTTTGGGTAGATAGGTCTAGAGAATATGGTACCCCTTCAGATCCTTGGTCGCGAGTGCATGGAACCGATGAAGGAATTGTACGATCAATGTTGATTGAAGGGGCACCATGGAGTGATTGCCACCATCGTTCCCTTCTTCCGAATTATGAAGAAGATACTCAAGATGACCTTTATCATCCTTCAGTTTTTGAATTCCTATCAAATACTGTAAATACGGTGGATTCCGAGCGAAACTTATCCAACATTGAAGAGACTATAGCCATAAATATCTCGACTAAAACAGATGTTGTAGAGAATATTTATGTCGGCAAATGTTGTTCTCCTTCAGAACTGGAAATATACAACGCTCTTTTTCACGAATTCAGAGATGTCTTTGCTTGGTCATATGATGAAATGCCAGGCATTGACTCGAGTATCGTTGAACACGAAATTAAGATGTATCCAGATGTCAAACCGGTACGACAACGGCTCAGGCAGGTGCACCCCAAGAAAGCCGCTGCCATTAAAGCAGAAGTTGAAAAAATTCTCCATGCTGGTTTCATCTACCTAGTTCCTCTAACCGATTGGGTATCGAATATTGTCCCTGTTATGAAGAAACAGGGGACAATTAGAGTGTGTGTCGATTATAGGGATGTGAATCAAGCTTGTCCGAAAGACAACTACCCTACACCCTTCATCGACCAGATAATTGATGAATGCGCCGGATGCGAAATCTTTTCATTCATGGATGGATTTTCGGGGTATAATCAAATAAATATCCGCCCACAGGACCAGTCAAAGACTGCATTCATTTGTCCGTGGGGCACATTCGCATAACGAAAATTACCCTTTGGTTTAAAGAACGCAGGGGCGACATTTCAGAGGGCAATGAATTATGCCTTCCACGACATCAAAAACATCGTTCAACCATACCTCGACGACCTTCCGGCTCATTCGCGAAAGCGGATTGATCATCCGCAGCATTTAAGAGCGATTTTTCTACGTTGCCGACACTACAAGATACGACTCAATCCGCACAAATGTGTATTTTGCTTCAGTTCTGGTCGTTTACTTGGCTTTGTAGTCTCCAAGGATGGGATTCGTCTCGACCCGTGCAAGGTCCAGGCAATCATAAATTTGCCTCCACCTTCAAATTTGGTTCAGATTCAGAAACTCCAAGGGAAAGCAAACTTTCTGAGGAGGTTCACTCCAAATTACGTCGAACTTGCTAAAGGTTATACACGTCTTTTGAAAAAGGAGGTACCCTTCATCTGGGATCAGGTTGCACAAGCTTCCTTTGATGCTTTAAAAGATTCCTTAGTAAAAGCATCATTAATGTACGCCCCCGATTATCAAAGAGATTTTAACCTGTATCTGGCTGCAGCAGATACAACCATCGCAATGGTTTTAGTTCAAGAAATCGATGGAATTGAACACCCTATATATTATTTAAGTAAGAACTTAAATGATACAGAAAGCAAGTATTCTTATGTTGAAAAACTAGCGCTTGCAGCGGTTCAAGCAATACAAAGATTTCGACACTATGTCCTCTTTCGGAAAACTACCATTCTGTCAGATTGCAACCCCATGACTTATATATTGTCGCGATAGTTGCTGGGGGGAAAGTATTCAAAATGGATAGCAATCCTTCAAGAGTTTGATCTGGAATTCGTAAAATCCAAATCAAAGAAAGCTCTAGTTTTTGCAGAATTATTATGCGATCTCCCATCGTCATCCAACGATGAAACGTCCGAAGAATCAATCGTGGATGAGAATTTGTTTCTGATATCTACAAGCAATGAGTGGTATGGAGATATAATAATTTATCTCCAGACCCAAAAGTTTAGGCCTAACACCTCTCACTTTGAACAGAAACGTATACGATACCAAGCAAAAGACTACATGATCGTCAATTACGTGATACACTTTACCGTCGTGGTATCGATACAGTTCTGAGAAGGTGCCTCACCCATGAGGAGGCCGAAAAAGCCCTGAATGAGTGTCATTCAGGGGCCTGTGGGGGGCATCAATCTGGATATGCTATAGCACAAAAAATCTTACGAGCAGGATACTTATGGCCAACCATGTTCAAAGATTGCATAACCGCAGTCAGAAGTTGCCATGCTTGTCAAATTTTTGATAGCAAAACCAGAAGACCACCCACACCGTTACAGCCAATAATTGTTGTTGGGCCGTTCGCCAATGGGGCATCGATTTCATGACATGTAACCCCACCTCGACCGGGGGGCATGGGTATATCATAGTCGCAGTTGACTATTTTACCAAATGGGCCGAGGCGATGCCTACATTAGATAACACTGGTGAAACAGCTGCCCTTTTCTTTTTCAATCATGTAGTCGCCAGATTCGGCGTACCACAGGCTATAGTCACGGATCATGGATCGCATTTTCGCAATCACATGATGCTCGAATTAGCTGCCAAACTAGGATTGTCTCACGATAGCTCTACTCCGTATTATCTGCAAGCCAACGGACAAGTTGAAGCGATCAACAAGGTCCTGAAGCGTATGTTGCAAAAGATGATCGGAGTTCACAAAAGAAGGTGGCACCTAATCCTGTACTCAGCCTTGTGGGCTTACCGAACATCGGTAAGGAATGCGACCAGGTTCACACCCTTCCAACTGGTATATGGCCTGGAAGCAGTCTTACCAGTCCAGTGCGAAATCTCGTCTCTTAAACTCGCAATCAATCTCCTCCCCGGAACTTCAGAAGAAGAGGCTCGTTTCTTGGAATTAATCCAATTGGATGAAACCCGTCGTGATGCTGCTTTGGCTAGCGAAGCCCATAAGAAACGAGTCAAGGCGCAGTTCGACAAAAATGTCAAACCCCGTGTCTTCTCAGAAGGTGACTTGGTCTTGCTTTACGACCAAGAATCCGATAAATTGGGAGCAGGTAAATTTAATTCTTTATAGATGGGCCCCTATATTGTTAAACGAGTGTTAGCAAAAGGAGCCTACGAGTTAATGGATTATGACAGAATTCCACTGGCGCAACCTCGTAATGGGTTGTACCTCAAGCGTTACTATGCTTAAATAGTGACCAATATGCTTTTGTTGTATTTTGTTTTCGCTAAAGTGTTTGTTTTGGTCGAGTAATCCACCTTTTTACATTTATTGCAGATGTCAAACCTTTTGGAGACATGTGTTGGATATGCCGACGGAGCGAGTCGTAGTTCGCGGAACCTGTCCTCCACAGCCTGGGCCATTTTTTATCCAAGCGGCGAGTTAGTAAGTTTCAGAGGTGCATGTATTGGTCAATCAACGAATAACATCGCTGAGTATAGCGCGTTGATAGAACTTCTCTCTGATGCCATCACCCATGGTATACGCCGACTAATCGTCAGGCTAGACTCACAACTCGTAATACTACAACTCAATGGTATATATTCCGTCCGAAACCCAGCCATTTATCGCATGTTCCTAAGGGTTAAGATTCCAGAAACTTAAACACATTAACTGACTCATTAGCAAACTATGTGTTAGATAGACATTTGCAACATTTATAAAAAGAATCACATCATCAATGTTTTACATGTGGATCATATAGCTCAACCAGAATAAAACCCCGAAAATCAAAATATATATATATAGCTGTTTATGGTTTACATATAATGTTCTGTAACCAAGACAAAATCGGTCACATGACCCAAAAACTCAAAATGCTAGGGGGCACCCTAGTCTAGTGATGCTCATGATAGCAAGTCACAGCCTGTGCGATCATGCGTAAGAGACGAGTCCATCGTCTAGGCACACCAGTAGTATGCCGCTGTAACTGCAAAGGTAGCTCGTCGATCCTCACATCTGGAATACCGAGAGTAAGGCTCTCAACCTGCTCCTGCACAGCTGTGAGAGTCTCGGCCACATCAAGGTCACGAAGGATAACCCTCCCGGCGGCCTCTCCTGCTAGGGCAACGGCTGGCACTCTTAGGCGAACTACTGGACGAACAGGACCAACATCTACATGCACACATGAGTTTGATTAAAGTCTTGATAGAATAAAGCACAAGGACATTATAAATAAAAACAGTAAACAGTGATATGGTCAAAGATTTTACCAATAGCGCCCCACTGCTCGCCATCCGGCAGTACTAAATCCGGATCACCCCGGAAGTCCATGCCAGCATATGGATACTCGGCATAAGTCATCTCCTGACGATCAAACCACCTGAAGAAGGTATCAGAAAATGAAATCTGAGACTGGCCAGCATGCCTAGACATATGGTCAACCCATCTCTGCATACGTGGTTCAGTAGGAGAAGGTAAGTCGAGTGCAATGTACTGCGGCTGCATCAGTGGTATCTTCTCTAAGGCAAGGGCGGTCAAAATAGAACCAAACCCAAAGTTCTTCAACCTCCCGTCCTTTATCTTGGTCAACTGATTTTTCATCACAAGAAGTACTGCATCACACCAGTTGAATATTTTCGGTTGGAGGCATTCCAAGGCATGCTGCATATAGGATCTGTTGGCTACATGAAGAGACGCACTACCGGCCATCCTACCAAAGGTAAACAGGATAGACCTAAGGGACCTGTCAGTGACATCACGGGTGATGATCTTGCCGTCTTTACTCGGCTGAGATCCTTCCCTGCAATACTGGCGGACATAATCTCTCACAGAATCACTCCCTCGGGCCGAACCTGACAAAGAGATGGGGGCACCCCACCTTGACAAGCCAGTCAAGAAGTAAATGTCTACTGCAGTCAAGGGGATATTTTTGCCCCTAATCTGAAAAACTTGATTGATAGGATCTCAAGCATCGAGAAAATACTGCAGTAGGTTGATCTGCTGTATCATGCTAGAGATGCGGAAGAACTTCAGCAAGCCACAATTCCGCAGCGCGTTCACTATAACCGGATCATGTAGGGCAATCATGTCCTCTTCTTCATGTTCTCGTTCTCGCCATGTAAGGGTCATTTTGCTCCGAGATCTCTGAAAAACAAACAAGAGAGGAGTTAGATCCTGATTTTGATGAGAAACAGGCAAAAATTTTCATCAAAAACTGTGCAACAAATTCCTTTTCTGCGCCCAACGCACCTGCACAGTGTTCCACCTGCGTTGAATGTCAAACTGCCTTCATAATGGTCAACATTCAGCGCAGGTTTCGATATGCCCAGGGTGCGTTGATGGCAGAATGAACCCATCAAACCCCAGGGGCTCAGAAAAGCAGAGAATGAAGCACAGAATGCAGAAAGGAAACCATGAAATGAAAGAGCTCAGGTTTAGCTCCTACCTGGTCCAGACGGCGCCGAGAATCGTCCACAGAATCTCCCGAAATCAGCTGATGAAAATCAAGGGGGAAGAGGCACCTCCAAAGCTCCAACAAACCAAGTTCAAATGAAATGGTAAAATGAGAGGTAAAAACACTTTTTTATTGCTTTTTACGTAGTTCAAAGTAAAATATTAGCGTTTTAATCTCATTTCCAAGTGAACGTTGCTCATTTCTAACTAGTTTGATGAAGCAATTGAAAGTACAGTACTATCTTTGAAATGACGAAGCTATTTATGGTAAAAAATCAAAACTAGACCATGTTATCGAGCAGTTTTAGCACATAGTTCAAGCTCGTTAAAAAATAAACATAAGATCGAGCAGTTTTAGCACATAGTTCATGCTCGTTAAAAAATAAACATAAGACCGAGCAAGTGTTTCAATCCGCGTTTAAGCTCGTTAAAAAATGAACTATCCTCCGGTTAATAACCACCGTGAATGTAACATTATCAGCCATTTAAGCCTTGGTCGTGTTTGCACCGTCACCTCCACTTTTCCATTGGCCGATCATTCACCTCCATTTGATTGTTTACCCATTTTGAGGAACAGCTGCGAAGAGTGATTTCACTAGCCATCCTTGTGACACTTCCGTGCTTGGAAAATTCCAACCCTTACCTGGAATCAGCTGCTACCCGTTTTATCACTCGTTCCTCAAAAGACGAGTCTTCTTTAAGCTCTTTTCATCTTACTCGTAAAATATGAAAAGATTGCCGAGTTTTGGCCTTCCAGCTCGTTAAAGCGACAGGAAGTGCTATCCCTCCTCTAGATTTTAATCTTTTTGGACTTGAGGGATTATTACACAAAAAGATCGAGCGCTTGTTTTGTTCGGCTCGTTAAAACTATCGAAAATTCATCCCTTCTGTATTGTTTTATACTTTTTCGGACTTAAGGGATTAGATGATGAAAAAGGAATTCCGGAGTTACCTTTACGTTCCTTTTTAGACTCTCTAAAAATGAAAAGGACCGAGTTATCTTTGTCGTTAAACTCGTTAAAAACATTAATAGCGACAAACTTGTCTTTAGACGAGAACGAGTTTCACTATCGCTAGGCTCGTTAAAACATAGCGATGGGTTTGCCCGAAGGGCAAATTATAGAACAAGCATATGTTATCCTCCTCAAGCTTGACAAAAATAAAGAGGTACTGGTTAGCAATGACTGGGGAAAAATTGGGAAGAAACTCAAAGAATCTTTATTGGTAGCAAGTCGCTCTTGAACATGACACTTCCACTCCGTGCCTGAGTTGGGTTGGGTTGTTTCATTCACCGGTCACATCACCATGGTCTCGCCATACCATCCACTTTTGGGGTAAATGCTACCAATCCATCATATAAGTGTCGCCGACATGTTCAAGAGAAGTCATCCAGAGAAGTCACCCGTGTCCCATCCACTACCTTACATTATACTTCATTCTTTCATGACCGCCACCCTGAACCATATATCATCAGATCATTTTCACCTCCATCAAAATCATTTGCTCCGTTCCGTGTCATTGATGTGGGATACATCAAGGCCCTCCTTTGACAGATCGCTTCTTGTCAACATCAGCTCATTATCCAAGAAGTTGATCTAGGAACACCCCTTCAGTACTTTGAAGCTTGCATGCCTCAATGGCAAGTTTCTCACTTCCGGCGACAAGTATACATCAATGACCTTCGACCGAAAGATTTTGTGTGGTGTTCGACGCCAAGTCCTTTATTCACACCACGTGAATTGTACTACAGTACCTTGAGGGTCATCATCCTTATCGGTGATTCCTCTCGCGCTTGTTAACAGTTTACATCATCGACTGGTAATCAAGCGATGTCTTTCCATGTTCGACTTCAAAACATTTCTCACATGGATCGACTTGTACTTCGAGTGAAGATCGGACGAGATTGAAGACCCCGGATCTAGTTTCATCCATCCGGGCTGCGATATATATTTAGGAAAAATAAAGACATTGAAATGTATAGCATTGCAGCACAGATAATCATCCTACCAAAAGGATGATGACTTCATCAGAATCATCAGTCTACCATCAGACGATTGTCTGTCCTATGTACATAAAAATGAATTTATAAAGCTGAGCATGGGAATGCCCACCTCAGCTAGATCATGAAAATAGTATGAAGATGATGTATTGTATTGTATCTTATTACAGGTCTCCTCCCAGCATTGAAAGAACTTCAGATCCTCCTAATAAAGCATTTCACCCGATAAATGGCCTCATACTTTAGGGGGCAACTGTTATAGACATTTTTGTGCCTTACAGCTTTAAGCATGAAATGTCCATAATCCAAGGGATCCAAAGTCCCTAAATGTGTTGTTCCTACCCCTAAAGGAACAAGGTCAACCAATGACAGCTTCTCCCAGAAGTTCTCCACCAGAAACTACTCAGAATCAGTCAAATCAGGATCATTTCAAGTGCTCCACTAGCTGCCTGCGTTGCAAAGCACCCAAATACACTGGCTAGGTGCGTTGCAATGCACCTAAATGCACTACCAGGGTGCACTGAGCGGGAAATGACAAATGGCAGTGTCATTCCGCGAGGTGGACAGACAATGGAAGCTTCCAGAATCTTCCCCAATGACACTTGCCTCACTGAGTTCGACCAAGGATGAGTAAGAGGCTCTCAGTCTCCAAGTGGAAGCAAGAACTGACAGAGAGAAGCCACAAGTCAAAACATAAGCTGACTCATCCTCTTTGCATACATCTATATATGGATCCCTCATCCCAGAGATCCAGGGGCTGGAATTTTGTACTTTGCAGAGAATTGCTGTTGGTTTTGAGATTGAGATTAGTGCATTGGGTGATTTATGCTTTGTTGGAGGTGAAGGAGGGATTCCTTTGCTGGGAGGTAGATGCTAGATTGGGACTCACTTGGTTGTATCTCCTCTTGGATCTTCTTATTATATCAATAAAACTATTTGAGTTTCTCCTACATGCTTGTGTATCAATGATGTTTTGTTATATTTGCATGTTTAGCTTAAATCTGATCCTAAGCTATTTATGAATGAAAAATCTATGTCTTTGTGTAGTTTTCCTCTTCTGTGATCTTGCAGGGACTTGGTGAAGCTGGGCAAGTAAAGGAGCAGGTAGCGGGAAGCAAACAAAGAGGAGAGCGATTGGATCAACAAACTAGCGCAAGACACAGGTTAGTTCATCTTTCCTCTTCGTTTACATTTCATAAAGAAGAATACGAAAGTAGTTTTCCTTGTTTGCTGCTAAGGCACTGTCACACCTTAGAGTGGCATAGGGGCAATCTGAGTAGATACTTTTCCCAACAACACTTTTCGAAGGTAAAGTTTGATGGTAAGAGTAATGCTTCCACATATGATCATGTTTTCCAATTTATTCGAATTATCACAAATTCTTCTTTATCTAATATTGATGAAGGTGTTCTATGCAAAATATTTACTCTTATTTTCATAGGAAAACATAAAAAACGGTGTGAATCATTACCAATTGCCTCTATTAATAGTTGGGACGATGACTATGGACATGTATGCATCAAACTTGAAACCTTGCATAAATTTGAAAATGAGTCTACAAAAGATTTTACAATTAGATTCAAATTTATTTGCCTAAAATTTAAACCTAAAGATAGACCTTCATAAATTGAGTTGATGGAATGGTTTCAACATCTACTTTCCATTACTTGTATTTCAAATGACAGCAATGAACCCAAAGAGATTATTTTTCTTAGCACATTTATCATTGATGAAGAGCCACTTCTTATTAATAGTATGGTCGATTCTCATCAAGAAAAAAATGCAGAAATTCCTAAGGAGCCATCTCAGGAAGACATAGCATATCCAATCGAATTAATTTTTATCCTCAGAGTGCTTTATATCATGCTACTGTTAATGAATCAACTATGTTACTTCAAAATAAATATGTTTTTAATAACAAAGGAGATGTTGTGCAACCAAATCACAAAATAGAAGAGAAGGTAGATCCATGACTTGAAAATTAGCCTCTTCGAGGGGGAAACCTCCTATACATCACATAAATGAACAATTCTTGGATGATACAAATGATAGGACCTCCTTGGTATATATAAGATTCTAAGGGCTGACAATATAATGTAAGTGCACAACAACGACAATATGGGGGCTACATGGGCACAAGAATAACAATAGGGTCTACACTAGCAATAACAATAAGGGGGGAAGCCCCAAGGGTTAGCTCAGTTGGTCAAAATCATTGCCTCGCCATCGGGTGGTAACAAGGTCTAATCTCCCTGAAGCTGTTGGGGTCAGGCCTTGCTAGTGGGCCACGGGGCTAGATTCCCTTCGAGGTCGATCAAACCAGATTTTTTCGTGGACGTAGTGCCACCCGTTGACCAGGGTGTCCACGAACCACAGCCTAAAAAAATAAATAAGGGGGCCACACTAGTATTATAGGGAACCTAACATGTGCCTCTCCTTTAAAAAGATGTTTTCTTCAATGCTTGAGTAGTTTTGATGTACACGATTGGGTATTTTTATGGCTACAATATTACTGAAGAAATATGGATTTGCTAGGACTCCCAGTAAGAAACCAGAAAGTTCTAATACAAAATTTTATGCAACAAGATCAAAAAACAAAAGAAAAGATAAATCAAAGACTTGAAAATTAGCCTCTTTGAGGGGGCATACATCACATAAATGAACAATTCTTGGATGATACAAATAATAAGACCTCCTTGGTATATATAGGAGTTTAAGGGGTCATAATATAATCAGAGCCTACATAACAATAATAATGTAAGGGCACAACAATAACAAATGGGGTGCAAAAATAACATTAAGGAGCTATAGTAACCATAACAATAAGGGGGGTACACTAGTATTATAGGGACCTTACAAGAGAAAATAAACAACTAGAATTTTTTGAGTTTTCTAATGCTGAAATTAATGTTCAAACACAAAGATTGGCCCAACCAAACATTGATTATCAAGAAAATGTGGTCAACAAAATACATGATGAAGAATTTGAAATCTGCATGAAGGAAAAATATTCCCCCCCTATCCTGATCGTTTCGTTGATAGCAATTCAGTTTCCAATCATTTGGTAATCCATCTTTCCATAAATGTTATTTTAGGAAATAGAGGGGCTACAAAAAATTTAACAAATGATGAATTGTTGATTAGTTTTGATAAAGAAAAGGAGTCATTTAATGGTTGTATTTTCAATAGTGCTATGAATTTTCATCAAAGTCCCTTTAATTAATCTTATTGTTCTAATTTACTTATGAAAAGGAAGATAGTGCTAATGAAATTTGTTAAGTCATTTATGATAACAATTTTGAATTTGAGAATATTAAGTTATCTCACTCATCATTAAATTCTCATGATCTCAATATTCAAAGTAATCTATTTTTCAAGATGATAAATATTATTATAATAATATTGTTATGAAAGATTCTCATCTTGAATCCCCAAAATACCATAGTGACTACAATTTTCAAGAAGAGAAATTCATTCCAATTTTTTATTATTATATTGTTCAAGTTCCCGTTCTTAGTCATAGTCCTGAACCTCTTTCACTTCCACAAGTGGATGTTGGTATTAATCCCAATTTCATTATCTTGGTCGACACTTGTAAGAAGGAAATTCCTTGTAATGAGTCCCAGTTGTCTCGTAATATCACTTGTAATTCTAATGTAGATAATGATTTAATTTTATGTTTTATTCTTCATTTATTATGGTTCTTTTCAGATTTGTATACTACTTTATTTTTCAATTTTTTGATATCCTATACCAGCATATTGAGCGATCAAGCATTGCACACTCATCCAGTGTGTTAGTGGAAGCACACCAAAATGAATTTCAATGCCTAGATCATGAGCAACAAGAACTTCACTATTTTAAATTTTAATTAATGCTTATAACATATCAACTTATTTCATCTTCAGAATTTAATTTTCCACAAGCTTTTGCACTTGAAAGTGTAGCATCACAATTTGACCAATTTTCTCATTTATTTGAAAATCTTCTTAGTTTTTTATTAAATTTCCATCCATATTTTCATGATCCATTTGAGAATTGTTTCGAAATTTCAATTATTAAGAATATTTCTGATACTTTTCCTTTTGTACATACCATTGACCTTCCTCTATAGGGAGAAATGTGTGACATTGCTTAGAAAAGTGCTATCCCAATCATGTTTTCATTTCAAAAATTACATAATGATTTTCATGAAAAAATTTAACAGTGGTTGGAAAATTCATTTCGTGCAAGGATTCCTATACAAGAAGTGTATTTTCATCTCTATATTAAAAATAAAAGTATATAACAGGTTAACTTTTCTTTTAATAGTTTAATAATAATTCTATTTCTTCTACTAATTTTTAATGCACATTTTCTTTCAAGACTCAAACTAATGGAATGGCTGCATTGGAAGTATTATTTCACTTAGTTTTATTCTCCCCTATTAGATTATATTAAAGTAGGAGTAGTTTAGTCTAGACTGTTGTTCTTTTTTTTCTTTTAATAATAAGCTTTTAATTTTTCTGGGCCGGGAAATGGTTTAAATCATGTTAACAAAATCAACTCATTCACTAAACATGTCCAGGCTTAATTTTGAGCTTCACTTGTGGAAAATAAATCACGGAAACAAAGTACTCAGTCCCTGTCTATTTTATTGAGTAATAAGGGATCTAATTAAGCCACAAGTTATGTGGAAAAGTGAATAATGTTAGGTCCCTATAATACTGGTGTATTCCCTTATTATTAATGTCATTGTATCCCCTTATTTTTATTGTTATGCCCATTTTATACCCATATTATTGTTATTGTGACCAATAGAAGCTCACTATTCTTATTTTTTTTCCCTTACATGATTATTGTTATGTTGGCTCTGATTATATTATGACCCGTTAGACTCCTATATATAGAAAGGAGGTCTTTTCATTTGTAGCAGCCAAGAATTTTTCATTTGTGTAATGTAAAAGAGGTTTCCCCTTCGAAGAGGCTACTTTTAAAGTTGTTGATCTATCTCATGCTTCTATTTTGTGATCTGGTTGCATAATAATTGGTTTCAGAGCTTTGGATTATAGGGTTTCGCTGCTTCAAACAGGCCATCGTGGCAGTTTCGCTATAACTTGTTTTCTACGAAGCTTCCAAACCAGAAACTAAAACCCATTTGAGCCAAGATAATGATGAAACTCAGGATCAAATGTCAGATCTTGTCTCGCTATATTTTCGGATATATGAACTGATGAAGCTAGGGTTTTTGTAAGCTCCTGAAATTGATCTAAAACTGGTCATCTTGGGAAAATCTTTATATCGTTCTCCCTGAGAATCGAATTGAAATTTCATAAATATTCATAGAAAGAGGACCAAATTTAGTTTTATAGGTATTGTTTTCAAGTCTAAAGGTTGAAATAGTGACATGTGGAACTTCTTACAAGTTTGCTCTACCAAACCAGTCTATAATCAGGTCATTGTCAGAGATTTGACATAACTCTTTCTTGCAGAATCCATTCTAGATTAGACTTATGGGGTTGGAAAGAGGATGCATAGGGCTATCATGGAAAAAAATTCAGACCTTGGAGATGTGAAATTACAGGTATACAACAGATTCAATATCGAGCTGCTACAAAGAGAAAAAAGGTGTGTAGCCCTTTTGAAAGAATTTGCATAAGTTTGGTTTGAAAAAAATTGTTTGAAGTGATCCAAAAAGCATAGTGAAGCATATTTATCATTAATTTATGCTCCAAAGAAAGAAAATGGAAACACCTAGAAAGAAACTTGAAAGATCTAGCATGACTCATGAAGAAGAGGAAGAAATGCAACATGATATATCAAAATTACGAGACCAAGTGCAACAAATTTCACTCTCACAAAAAGTAACAGAAGCTAAGATGAATGGTTTAAAAAAGGCCTAGAAGCTAAGATGAATAGTGTGGAAGCGAAGATGGATGATGTGGAACCTAATATGCATGGTTTAGAAGTAAACATTGAATATTTGAAGAAAGATATGGAAGGTTTGAAAGGAGGTTTGGCAAAGTTGCTACAAGAAATGCTTCCTAATGGCGAAAAGGTAGTAGAGGAAACTCATGATGAGAACAACAAAAGTGTTATTCATGATTTCATAGACTCTAACATTGGATTGAAGACTCACCATGTTCTAAAGATCGATATGAGGAAGTTAGATGGCAAGGATCCTGTAACATGGATACTACAGATGGAGCAATATTTTGATCTCCATAATGTGAAAAACACACAAAAGGGATGTATTGTGACTTTATATTTGGATCCCAATCAGTTTGTATGGTATCGATGGATTTTCTCTCGTAAACAATTTGTCACTTGGGCAATTTTTACGAATGAAATGATAACACATTATGAGGATACAAAAAGCAACACATTTTTTAGCCAATTGATAAATCTCAAACAAAAGGGTTCAATGGTGGAGCACATTGAGGACTTCCAAAAATTGAATATAAGGGTAAAAGATATTCCAGAGGAGCATAGATTGATTTGTTCGTGTGGACTTTAAAGGATAGCATCCAACATGAGTTTTGCCTTTGGGAACCTGATTCAATAGAGAGGGCATTCAGGTTGGCAAGAAAAATTGAATAAAAATTATGGCAACAAGGAAGTTTACCAATCACAACTATAAATATGGAAGTGTTGTTGCCCCTAGCCTTCCACAACCTATAAGGTTGACACAAAAAGAATTGGAAAAAAAAGGAGTAGGGCTTTGTTATAGTTGTGATAGAAAATACACTAAAGGTCATAAGTGGGCTGAGAAGAAATTATTTTACATAGATTGTGAAGAGGAAGAAGAAAAAGAACAAGAAGCATCAAAAGAAGAGGATACACACCAAGAAAAAACCCTAGATAAGGAAGAAATGAATCCGACCATATCTTGTAATGTATTGGCAAGAATTACCACTCCTCAAACTCTCAAGATAGAAGGAAATATCAATAAGAAAAAGGTAATAGTGTTGATTTATTTAGGCAGTACCCGTAATTTTATTCATTACAATATAAAGAAGGAATTGAATTTCTTCCTATATCTAGCACCAGAGTGTCAAGTGATGGTTGCAAATGGAGGAACCATAAATTCCTCTAGAAAGTACCATAATATCAAGCTATCCATGGGAGAATATGTGTTGAATAGTCCAATTCTTTCCATTCCAATAGGTGGTGTTGATGTTGTACTAGGAGTCCAATGGCTACAATATTTGGGTACAATAGCTTTTAATTTTAAAGAACGTTTCTTGAATTTTTTTTAGAAGGAAACGAAGTTGAATTAATGGGTATCACAGGGAAACCGGGAAAGATAATAAGCTCTAACGGCATGACAAAGCTTCTAAGGAAATAACAACGTGGTGTAATTACACAATTATGTTCGCTAGAGGTTCCCACGTTGAAATCATCTATTTCTCCATATCTCCAAAAAGTCTTGGGCAATCATTCCAAGGTATTTAAGACTCCCAAAGGCCTCCCACCTATTCGTGATCACGATCATGCTATTCATTTGATTCTAGAAAGTGTTCCTCCAAACATTAGGCCTTACAGATATCCCTATGACCGAAAGAGTGAAATTGAACGTATGGTTGTAGAAATGCTAGAGGCTCGTATAATTCAACCTAGTCAAAGTTCTTTATTTTCTCTAGTAGTATTGGTGCACAAGAAGGATGGATCATGGTGCATGTGTCCAGATTATAGGGAGATCAACAAGCTCACTATTAAAGATAAATTTCCCATTCCTGTCATTGATGAATTATTGGATGAATGCATGGAGCAATTTACTTCGCCAAGTTGGACCTTCATTCAGGATATCATCACATTAGAATGAAGACTAAAAACATTCTAAAAAAAACATTTAGAAATCATGAGGGTCATTATGAATTTTTGGTCATGCCTTTTGCCCTTACCAATGCACCTTCTACATTTTAAGGTTTAATGAATTCCATTTTCAAACCCTCCCTTAGAAAATTTGTGCTAGTATTTTCTGATGATATACTAATCTACAACAAGTCTTGGAAGGATCATGTTCAACATGTTGATAGAGTGCTCAAACTATTGGAGGAGAAACAATTATATGCAAAAACCACCAAATGTTTCTTTGGAGTACAAGAGATGGAATATTTGGGTCATATTGTATCTCATGAAGGTGTTAAGATAGACCCTAGCAAATTTAAAGCCATTAAGGAATGGAAAATCACCACATCTATAAAGCATTTGCGAGGATTTCTCAGGTTGATAGGATATTATGGCAAGTTTGTTAAGAATTATGGGAGAATATCAATACCTCTATCAACATTACTGAAGAAAGATGCATTTTATTGGACTCCAAAAGCAACGGAATCCTTTGAACATCGTAAAGAGGTAATGTGCCAAGCACCTGTCTTAACTATGCCAAACTTCACAAAAACCTTTATTGTGGAATGTGGTGCCTCAATAAATGGAATTGGTGTTGTTTTAATGCAAGAAGAAAGACACATTTCTTTTGAAAGTCATCCAATTACAAAAAGTGGCGACCTTACCTAATGGGAAGACACTTCAAGGTAAAAATAGATCATGATAGTCTTAAATAATTTTTAGAACAAAGATTATCTTCAGAAGAGAAGAAAAAATGGGTCACAAAGATGTTGGGTTATGAATTTGAAATCATATATAAAAAGGCGAAGCAAAATGTTGTTATAGATGCACTCTCAAGAAAAGATGAGGATGTAGATGTATTTCTTTGTGCCATTTCTATTATCCAACAAGATTGGATAAACGAAGTAAGGGATAAATGGAAGAATGGCGAAGAAGTGTGGGAACTCAGTCAAAAGTTGCAGGAAGATCCCAATACATCTGATACATTTAACTGGAAAAATGATTTGTTATGGTACAAAGATTGCTTATAGCTCTGTAATAATTCTCAACTCAAACAAAATATTCTTCTGGAATTGCACACATGTCCCTTAGGAGGACATTTAGGATTTTTAAGAACTTACCATAGGGTTTAGAAGGAATTTTTTGGGATGGCCTTAAATCTAATATTCAAAAGTTTGTGGAAGAATGTTTGGTTTTCCAACAAAATGAAGTTGAGATAAGTAAGACCCCAGGTCTATTACAGTATTTATCTATTCCAAGTCAACATTGTGCGAAGGTTTCAATGGATTGTATCATAGGTTTACCCAAGTCCGAAGGAAGAGTGTCATAATTATGGTAGTTGATAGACTTACCAAGTATGCACACTTTTGTGCATTATCTCATCCATTTAAATTCAGTACAGTTGTTACTGCATTTATGGAAACAATTCAAAAGGGACATGGAAGCCCAAATATTATTCTAAGCGACAGAGATCCTATTTTCACTGGAAATATTTGGACAAATTTATTTTCTTGTCTCGATACTCAGTTAGCTCATAGCTCATCTTATCATCCTCAATTTGATGGGAAAACTGAGATAGTGAAAAAATGTCTAGTAGGATAACTTTGTTGCTTTGTATCTGATAAACAAGCACAATGGGTCAAATGGTTGCCTTTGGCTAAATGGTGGTATAATACTTCCTTCCATACTGCAGCAAAAATGACCCCATTTATGGCACTTTATGGATATCATTCACCATCCATCACATCATAATTAAGAGAAAATTGTAAGGTTCAAGCAGTGGAAGATCACATTGAGCATCAAGAAAAAGTTCTCAAACTCTTAAAGGATAAGCTGACTTTGGCGCAGAATATAATGAAACAACAGGCATATCAACATCGCAATGAAAAAGTTTTGATGTAGGTGATTGGGTATTTCTATGACTACAACCATACAAAAAAAATTCTGTCAAGCAAGCTAAGAAGGATAATAAATTATCACCAAAGTATTATGGTGCGTACAAGGTCTTGCAATTAGTACTTGGCATACAAATTGGAACTTCCTGCATCATCCTGAGTGCACCTAGTTTTCCATGTTTCATGCTTAAAGAAGGTTATAGGTGACAATCTCCCAGTTCAAACCATATTTCCAAAACTTTACGAGGAAGGAAAAATCATATTGGAACCTGAAGCAGTCACTGAAACAAGAACTCGAAAACTATGAAATCGATCAATTTCACAGTATCTCATCAAGTGGAAGAACTTACCTGCTGAAGATTTCACATGGGAGGATGAGAGCTTTATACAGAAGCATTCAAAACTACTCAAACGTTGAGGACAACACTTTTTTGAAGGAGAGGGGCATGTTAGGTCCCTATAATACTAGTTTGTTCCCTTATTATTATTGTCATTGTAGACCCTTATTATTATTGTTCTTCCCTTGTTTTCCCCATATTGTTATTATTGTGCCCCATAAAAGCCCACTATTGTTATTATTGTTCCCTTACATTATTATTGTTACATCGGCTCTGACTATATTGTGACCCCTTAGACTCCTATATATATAAAGGGGGTCTTGTCATTTGTAGCAACCAAGAGTTTTTCATTTCTGTAATGTAAAGGAGGTTTCCCCCTCGAAGAGGCTACTTTTGAAGTCATTGATCTATCTCATTCTTCTATTTTGTGATTTGGTTTCATAACAAATAATTGGAGAAAAATATAAAACAACGGAAAGAGCTGAGAATTCTTGGAAAAAATCTATCAGTTGACAAAAGTAATCCCCTATCCATTGTCATACCTAAGAATAGACTAAAAATCCCCATTCACAAAATGTCAATATGGGAGAAACTATTTACATGTTAGTTGTGGTTGATTTTTATGTTAGCTTTTCCTATCCTGAGAGGTCACCCCCGATGTTTCTCTAAGCACTCCCTTCATTTTCCATGATATTTTGTCTTTGAGATGAGTTAGTTGTCCACGAAGACTAAATTTGAGATAGTGATTTTTGGGTCCCACCTTCCACATCATCTCAAAAATTATATCGTAGATATTTTTCACACATCTCCACTCATAAATGTAGAGATGTAAATCTCGAGATATGTATTTCTCCCAACAACTAATGAAATATTTTCCCATCTATTATTCTCATATTAGAGTTATGTTCTTAGAGGTTTTTAATGAATGCTCCTTTAGTTTTCCTTAAGACATTATCCCCAGGACCACTCAACCAAGACTCATTGAATAATCCTGCGTGTCATGCATTATATGGGCCCCCCAAACACATATCCTCATTAGCTTTTGTTTCTTTCTCCTTATAAATAATCTCATATATTTATTCCTAGAAGTTTTAGTGAGACTTTCCTCTTGTTTCTTCTGAGATTTTATTCCCAAGATGACTCACCTTCCCATGTGTCTTTTCTTTTATCCCATGACTCGTCCCTTTTTCACACAATACACTTACCTATGCTTTCTCTCCACATCATCCTAGAAAGAATAATCTTGGAGATTTCTGATGGAGTCCCTTTTGGTTTTAGCCAAGGTGACACTTAATGCAAGTTAGGTGACTCAAGCACGTTGTTATACAAATGAGCATATTTGCAGTAGGCAAAGGGGCCGCATGAGACCAAAATTTGAAGACATGATCTCAACCATTGGTCACATAACTTCTCTCTACCAGTGTTGATGCAAAGATACATAATCAACAACCTTTTCATTATCTCTTGCATCATATGAAGAACATAATTCAAATTATAATTTTGAAAGAAGGATATCCACAACTGCAACACAAAGAGAAGTGAATTTTCCCAATTTTTTATTGTTTTCAATCCTGATTTAAAGAAGAAAAACTAAAATTTCTGTTGATTCTTATTCATTGTTGATATCTTGAACATTAAACCATTTTTTTCTGGTAAATATTTTTCATAGGCCTAGTGACCACCTTATTTTAGGTTCAATAAACTAATGATCATAGGCATATGTGAAATTTGTTAAAGATGCATATTTTTCATTCTCTTTATTTTAAATTATAAGAAAAAGGTTGTTTCTTTAAAGCATGAAATTTGGAGGAAATCAAGATCTTTAAGGTAAAGCATAATAAGATTCTTCAAGGTAAATTTGATATGCTTATTTTCATCTTCTAATATTTTTCATTATCATTTTATTTTTAGTTTTGTTCTAGTATTTTCTAATCTAAGTTCTATTTTTACAAGTCCTCACTGGTTAATTGAAGGTTTGATTTTGCTGGAAAAATTATTTAGAAATCCTTTAACTTAATTTGCATGCCTTCTAGTTCAACAAAGTTGTTTTTTTTTATGATCAAATTACAAATAAGTTACAACAGGAAGACTCTATACATTACCCTATTTTCATTCAGTATATTGTTCTTTATTTTTTCAGAACTTATTTTAAAACAAGATATTCACTAAACAAAGGAATTTGATGCAACTTCATCTTTTATTCATGAATGCCCATTAGTTGTAAGATTCATTTTTCAATAAAAAGCCCAATTAGTTATAAATTTGCGAAACATAACATATTAAGTTCTCAATTGAAGTAAATCACACATGCTTTCCTCATATTCACTCTTTTGTTGAGACATGTTTTCATATATTGTATTGTTTGAAATTTTCTTTTAATCGTGGCTTTTCTTTTCTTTTGGCTTTTCATTTTCTTTCTTCTTCTTTTTTTGCTTAAGCAAGAGTCGATCCTTCTATTTCATTAAATCAAAAATAAAATTACAGCATATACAAAAACCATGACCCCATCATGGACTCAGGAAAACCAAGGGCGTACTGCCATAGATATGACCCTTCCCTTTACAACATACAATGCTAATCTCTCAAATAATACCTTAGGTTGAACTTTATAATTCATTAACCTAATGTAATACTCTGCTAACCCCCCACGTCTCTGTCGCGAAAAGCCTGAAAAGACCAGTGGCCCCACAAAACAGCACTTTCAAATCTGACCGTCGTTTCAAACTGTGAAATCGAACGGCTCGGTGAAATATCACACAGCCAAGATGTCCGAACCTTAATGCGTGATGGAGGGTGGTATTCTTTACCACTCCCTTGCCACGTGTTGGGAGCCTAATGGAATCACTCCCAAAATTCCATTACCACTTACCATTCTGAAGCCATGCGATCATCTGGTAACCGCTTTGAGCCTGGTTTTCCGATCCGTGAGAGGATTGTAGGGGAATAGCCTCCACCGGAAAATTCTAACCACCCTTTCTGCACAAGCACGCCTCGGAACTTGCACCAGAGACTGTTGCTGACTATGAATTGAACCCTGTGGTGTAGTCCGAAAGAAAAGGGGACTGGTCAACTTACACCAGGGTATTATATGACCGCTTTGTGCTTGCCCTTCTTCCAGGTGCCAACCAGAGTACTGAGATCGAACTTGCTTAGACATCTTCATTCTGTGCCTTTCACTCTGGCCCAATATCTAAAAATTTCTCTATCCTCTGCACTTGTTCATCGCAGAGAGCTTTTACTCTACCCTGAGGCATCTCCTGCCACTTCATCTCAAATCTGCATTCTGAATTAATTACTCCTTGGTTGGCCAGAGTATCCACTAGTTTGTTGGCTTTTCGTCTAACATGGCTGAAACTAATAGTTCGTAGACTCAGGAGATGTTTTTGAATTCTTTGGTACACTTGTATTAGTCTCCAGTGTTTTGAGACCTTCTCCGGCACTGCTCCGCAACTGATTCTCTTAACAGCTTTTATGGAGATCTCTGAGTCTGCTTCTATAATGACATTTGAGCTATGATTTAGTTTCAGCAGTTCTAGACATTGTTCTAAAGCCATTAATTCAGCCATATTGTTGGTGGCTTTACCTAAATGGTAGTGGAATATAAAGATTATGTTTCCTTCTTCATCTCTTAACACCCCTCCATACCCAGCTATTCCAGGGTTGCCTTTTGAAGCACCATCAATATTGCATTTCAGATAACCTTTCGGTGGAGGATGCCAGAACTCCTTTTCCGTTTCCAAATTTCTTTCTTTTCTACTGAGTCCATTGGGAATGATCTCTTGCATTCTCAGTTGCCTGAGAGTTCTCATCTCATTTTCTGTGGGAGGGTTCTTGGGATAATTGCGAACAGAGGTGCTAACTGTCTCCTTAATCTGCTTCAAGATCAGATCCAACAGGTGAAGAGGAATAGTTTTTTCATCCTTGAAAATTATTTTATTCCTTTCTTTCCAAACATTCCAGATAATGAAGCTTGGCGTAAAGGCCCAGGCCAAATTAAGGAGCTCATTCTCCGAAAAGTTTCTTCTCCACTTGTTTAGGGTATTAGTGATACTTCCTTTATCTCTGTCTGTCTGTTGAAAAATGGTGGCAAAAGAATCCCACAACCAGGTGGTATAGGTGCAACTATTGAGAATATGCTCCATTGTCTCCTCTTGAGCTTCACATAGCTGACATCTAGAAGGCCCAATAACACCTCTTTTCCTAATATTGTCCCAAGTTAAGATTTTCTTGTGATGAACTAACCACATGAAAAGCTTGATCTTCATCCACCCTTGGTGGCTCCAAAGTTGTTGCCAGGATTTTGCCGAATCACAGGAATCTAGGTTCAGGATAATTCTTTTTGCTTCCTTAAGATTAAAGGTGCCTTCTTTATTGAGGCCCCATCTTAACTGATCCTGCCCCTCTGTTACCAAGATTTTCCTTTTTTTAGCATATCCTTGATTGCCTCTGCTTTTATTTTTATGGAGCTGTCATCTCTGCAGTCTATGCTTCTCTAGTTTCTCCACTTTCCAGAGTTATGAGGAAGATTCCAGAAATCTTTAACTTTGATTAATCCTTGGGAGTCTGTTTCCTGCTTGAGGCTCATAAAGTCCTCTCTTAACAGTGTTGGTTCTTGTTGCCATTTGTCTTCCCAGAAGAGAGCGAGATCTCCTGCTCTGATTTCCCAGAAACTGTTGTTTTGTACTAGGCTTCTGTTTTCCCAGGCTTTATTCCATATGTAAGAGCCCTTTATGTTTCCAGACATTCTTATAAGATCATTTGTTTGCCACGAACTTGCATATTTTTCTTTCCAGGTCTTAGCCCATTGAGCTTCTGGTTCTTTAACCCATCTCCACTAGAGCTTGGCTCCTAAAACTTTACTTAGAATTTCCTGATCATCTAAGCCTAGACCCCCGTGACTCTTGGGTTTATAGATTTTATCCCAAGAAAAAAGGGCCCATTTCTTCCTTGTTTCCTCCTTGCCCCAAAGGAAGTCTCTTTGGATATTCCTGAATTGCTGTAAGACACCTTTGGGTGCTAGGAGGGCTGATAAAAAGAAAACAGGGATTGACTGTAAAACGGCTTTTGTCAAAATCAATCTACCAACCAAGTTCAATGATCTAATAGTCCATTTTTTGACTTTTTCTTGCATCTTGTTGAGCACCGGTTCCCAAATACTTTTGTGTAAGGGTCTGGCTATAAGGGGAATTTCCAAATACTTTGAAGGGAGGGAATCCCTTTGAAAGCCCAGAATTCTGGAGATGTTCCTTTGAATTGCAATGTTAGTATTTAAGAAAAATATTTTTGATTTGGAGAGATTAACTTCCATACTTGTAGCCAAGGCAAAGTCATTTAGGATTTGTTTGTACGCTGAAGCTTCTTTGACTGTAGGAATTCCTTGTAGCATGGTATCATCCACAAATTGTTGATGAGTCATTGTCTGACCATTCTCTGTTAATTGAAGGCCCTTAATCTTTCCCAAAGCTTTAGCCTATTTAATGGACCTGCCTAGTCCTTCCATCATGAGGATAAAGAGAAAGGGAGAGAGTGGGTCACCCTGCCTGAGGCCTCTAGAAGGAGTGAAGATCTCAGAGGGTGAGCCATTCACCAAAATAGAAAAGCTGGAAGAGGTTACCAGAGCCATAACCCATCTGACCCAGTTGTGATCGAACCCAAAAGCAGTAAGGACCTTCTTGATATAGATCCATTTCACCTTGTCATAGGCTTTGGCAATATCTAATTGCATGATCATACCAACCTGCCTCTTGCTGGTTAGCGTGTGAACTACCTCGTGGGCTTGAATAATGTTATTTAGGATTTGTCTGCCTTCCACATAACCAGATTGTTCCCCTGAAATTAAAGAAGGAAGAAGAGGTTTGAGTCTGCTAGCCAAAACCTTGGATATAATCTTGTATACCACATTGCATAAAGCAATGGGTCTGTACTTATCAACAGTCAGGGTTGAATCCTGTTTGGGGATCAGGGAGATGAAGGAGGTGTTGAGGGCTTTCAGAATAGTCATGTTTCTTCTGGAGTCCTCCACAACATTCAGAATGTCCTGCTTGACAATGTTCCAGTAGGCCTTAAAAAAGTCTACATTGAAACCATCTGGTCTTGGAGCTTTGCCATTCTGCATGTCTTTAATAACCTCACTGACTTCCTCTTCAGTTACTGGTTTATTCAGGTTAAAATTGTCTTCTCTTGACACTAGCTTAGGGATATTTTTTGTAATTTCTTTGATGCATTGCTCTCTATCTGGATTGTTTTCCTTAGTGATGCCTCTGAAATGTTGTACCAACACAGCTTCGATATTCTTATGAGAGGTCTGAAGCTCCCCATTGTCGTTCAATATCGAAGAGATTCTATTGTGAGCTCTATTGGCCATGGTGGATCTATGAAAAATTTAGTATTACATTCACCTTCTTTGAGCCATTGAATTCAAGACTTTTGTCTCCAAAAGATTTCCTCTTGTTTGCATAATTTCTCCCATTCTTGATGGTGTTTATTAGCTTGCTCACTTTTGACTTTATCAAAACCATCTGTGATCAGTGCTTGATTGAGTTCCTGTAGTTTGTTTTCCACTGATTTTTTGTCCACAAAAATGTTACCAAAATCCTTCTTGTTCCATTCTTTGAGTCTGAATTTCATATGCTTAAGTCTTTTGTGTAGGAGGAACATTTTAGTGCCCTGGATCTGCAAATCTTCGGCCCACCATTTTTCAATGTTGCTGATGAAATCTGGGTGGGAGAGCTAGATATTCTCAAACCTGAAGGGTCTATTCCTGGGAGAATCAATCCCCTTGATTTCTAATTGAATCGCCCAGTGATCAGAGCCTCCAAAGGGGAGAACTCTAGTTGTTATTTCTCTATTTGCGAGCATAAGCTCCTCTGAGATCAAAAATCTGTCTAACTTGGAGGCAACCTGAGCCTCACCTCCTCTTTTGTTGTTCCAAGTAAAAAGGCCATTATGTGTTTCTGAGTCAACCAGTTTCATATCTTCTGTGAAGGTTTGGAACGCTTCGGAGTCTTTACTTAGCAATCTGGTACCTCCTTTTTTTTTCCGAAAGAGATTTAATCATGTTAAAATCTCCTCCCAAGACCCAAGGTATTTCTTCATGTCTGCTTCTAAGCTCTACCAGGGAGTTTAAGAATCTGAGTTTCTCATCTATTCTTTGAGGACCATAAACATTTGTGACCAGGAAAGTATCCACAACTCCCACTGGTTGAATAATTACAGATAAATAATTTCTTGATGCCTCCGCATCTATTATGCTAACTTTTTGGGGGTTCCATAGAGTGAGGATGCCTCCCGCTGTGTTCTCTGCTTTCACTTCGAGAAACTCAAATCTATTAAGCCATTTGCTATGGATTTGTTTTAATTTCTGAATGGAGCATTTTGTTTCCTGAATGAAGATTATATCCGGCGTTGCTAGTTTCATTCTGTTACTTAGCATTCTTTGTTTTCTTTTACTACCTAGACCTCTGATATTCCAAGATATGAACTTCATAATTAAAGATTTGTAAATGAGTAACTGGTTAGGTCTTTCATCTTACCTGAATCTATCATTAGCTTTCCACACTCCATCAAGAGCTCATTTTGCTTTTTCCTGCCCCTCTTCTTTCCTGGATTTCTAGTTGCTAATCCTGGAGTTGATTTCATAGTTTTCACACCTCTGTGCTCCTGCTTGTGAATATTTTTACCTTTATCCAACCCTCTTTCCTGAGTTTTCCATAAAAACAACTGTTGTATTCTATTGCATTCTTCTTGAGGTAGTGAATCTATTCCTCCCTTGGTTCCCTGCCTCAAGAATCCTTCTAGATCCAGGTTTTCCTTATCTAGAATTTCCTGTAATTCATGATCTTCCAGATCTATTTCACTTTGGGTCATTTCCTGGTCCATCTCCATTTCTGTTTCACTCATCAACATCTCATTTTGATAACCAATATCTTGAGATTGTTTGTTGTTTTCTTCTTTCTCTTTTTCATTAGGACCTTCCTCCTGAGATTGATTTTCCTTCGTGTTTTCTTCATTCTCTTCCAGCACTTGAAACTTGTTCTGACTGACCTTCTGCCCCTCGTTATGTTGTTTCTTTAGCCCCTTTTTCCCCCTTTTCCTCTACTTGCCACTTTCTGAAAGCTTTTTGTGTCCTTCATTGTATTGAGTTTCCCTTTGTTGTCTGCTTTACTGAGAGGGCAGTCTCTGAACAGATGTCCATGCTCATGGAATCTACGACATCTGAATGGGATATGCTCGTAGTCCACTGTCTGCACCCACTCCTCATCAAAAACTTCCAAAATAACTTCATCCGGAAGAGCTCCTGATAGATCCATTTCCACACATATCCTTGCAAAGGAGGTATATTTCCCTCTTCTTGTGGCTTCAGAAACTTTGACAAAATACCCTAGTTTGTTACCAATGGCAGCTAGCGATTCAGTTTGCCAATAATCAAGAGGTAGAGAATAGAGCCTTACCCAAACTGGAACCGAAGTGAAGGTCTCCCGCTCTGGGACAAAGTTCATCATCCAAGGCCTCATATAGAGACCGACTGCTGCATAAAAGTAGGGTCCTCCTTTGAATATTCTGTCTTTATCTTCGATGTTTGAGAACACCACTGTGAAGAATCCCTTTGACCCAGGATGTAAGTAAATGCTTCCTTTGGGTTTCCAGTGATACTTGATCCACGTCTGTAAAGCTTTTTCAGTGGGCCATAGCCCCATGAATTTACAGATAATGGCGTAGGTCCCCATGTGTTCCCTATGTGCTTGCAGAGCAGGATCATTTAATATTACTCTAGGAGTGATTTATGCTTTTGGTCTGCAAGGTCCCTTTTGTTTTTTGTCTCTTGAACCTTGATTTTTGTCTTCTTCCTCCTTGTCCTTTGTGCTACTGTTTTCTTTGGTCTTGGTCCCATCTGTCTCCTTTTCATTATCCTTGTTTTTTTCCTCTGCCAAACCTTTGTTGTTCATCACCGGTGTTTTACCTTTGCTAGTTACAGCGTCCTTGTAGGAGGGAGTCAAGCTCCCTCCTCTGCCGCCCTCCATTAGAAACGATCTCTGCAACTTTCTATAACCCTAGTTGCTCGCTCCCGCCGTTTTTTCAGCTTTGCAAGAACTGTTCATCAACCAAGCTTAAAAAAAATCATCACTCAGAAAATTCTAAACACATTTCTCGGTTTTCATTTTCTTTATTTATTTTCATTCTTTGTAGTGATTTTATTTCACTTGTTTTTCTCTTAATTTATTTTTGTGATATTAGAAAAATATATATGGGGAATATTTCCTACACAACATGAGTTGGTTTACAAGGGAAATATTTACTTTATCATTTACATAGGATTTCATTTATCCACTAATAGAAAATGATGAAATTAATGACTAGGTGACTAAAAAAGTTAGTCATCGCAATTATTTCAAGTGAATTACTACCAAATTTGAGCAATTTTAAGTGATGTAAGTAAAAATGACTAACTTAAGCGACTAATTTAGTCTAGGGATAAAATATACGATTAGATAATAAGTGACCAGACTAAAAGTGACTAACTTAAATGACTAATTTAGTCCATGACTAAAATATATGACTAGATAATAAGTGATAAAATTATTAATGATTAACTTAAATGACTACTATAGTCCAAGTATAAAAACATGACCAAATAACAAGTACAACAAGTATATGAATTACTCATTTATGTTAGTAATTTTTAATTATGTCACTTTGAAAATGGAAAATTTCAATTTTGATATTGAAGTGTTACATTTCACTACATGGGTCTCTAAACCCATCTGCATTGTTTAAATTTAGAGACAAAGGGGTCTCTGAATCCATATGTAGTGTTAAAACTATGAATGCCCTTTTTTTTCTAAATTTTATCACTACAAATGGATTCAAAGATCCCCTACTTTGAATCCATCGGCAGCATTAAATTTAGAGGCAAAGGGGTCTTTGAGTCCATCTGCAATGTTAAAATTTAGAGACCCCTTTAAGAGGGTCTCTAAATCCATCTGCAATGTTAAGTACATAAAAATGACTCAAAATGACTAAAATTTTCTAGTCATAACAACATCTGACATAAAAATGACTCAAAATGCACATGCATTTTCTTGAATCCATTCTAACAAAAACTATTATCCATTGCATAGTGAATAAAAGGTGATATGAGATTACTTTTGCTATGAAATGTTTGATTTAAATCATTTAATTGTAATAGTTCATGAATCTTAATGAAGAGAATTTTCATAAATCCTTTGGAGTTAGGATGTTTCACATTACCTTCATTTTGAACATATTCTAGAATATTGGCCTGGTTGAAATCTCCTTGAAACATAACACATGATAAAAAAGAAATTCTAGTAAAGGAACAAAATTGAATAAAAGTTTTTCTCTCTTCTATGCCATTGTTTCTTATTCTACCACCTTACAACGTTTACTTTGAAACATGTGGTTCAATTGCTAGTTTTATATGTTTGATGAATATAGTGTTTAGAGTTTATATAGACTAATTTGTTATTTCCTTCTTGGGTGATATTCTTATACACTCCAAGACAAAAGAGGAGGATGAGTGACATTTGAGGATGGTGCTATACGTGTTGCAAGAGAAATAATTATATGCCAAGTTGAGAAAGTGCACTTTCTATCAAAGAAAAATCCATGATTTAGTTCAAAATGTCTTAGAGGAGGGCATAACAATGGACCTAGGGAAGATGAATTAATCCATCAAAGGTTGGCCATCACCAAATAATATTTCAAAGGTGAGATTGTTTATGGGTTTACCTAATTACCACATGATATTTATTGAAGGTTTCTATAAGATTGTACATTCAATTATTTCTTTGCAGCAGAAATGAGCATAGACTGAATGGACTACAAATTATGAAGATAATTTTCAATATCTGAAATACTTATTAGCCAATGCAACTATTCTAAAGAATGCATATCCAAATGAGGATATTTTTGGTGTGCATAAATGCATGTAAAGAAGGAATTGGTGGACCACTTATGCAAGATAGCCATGTCATATGAATTGAATAAAATCAAAGAACATGAAATAAATTATGCTACCCATGACTTGGAGCTTACAATTATTATCCATGCATTGAAATGTGAAGACATTATCTTATGGGATGAAATTTTGGGTTGAAAATAGACCATAGAGGTTTGAAATACTCACATAGACAAATTATGTGGTTGGAATTCCCTAGTGAATCTGAATTTGACATCAACAACATTAAGGGAAAAGAGAATAAAGAGGTTAACAATTAAAAGGGTGCATGTAATGCATGATGCTATAGCTATTAGCATATACAACATAGACTTAAAAAGAATAGTTTTGGAAGATTAGGATCAGACTAACACTATTTACAAATTAAATAAGGCTTACAACAAGGTAATTCACACAAAAAATTTAAATACTACATGCTAGAAGAGGATGGAAACCTCTTGCAAAGGAACACAAGTTTATGTTCCTAATTCTCAAGAATTGAGAACTTTAGTAATAAGAGAACTATGCGATGCACCATATGTTGGACACTAGGGTACCAGAAAACTATTGTAGCTATAAGATTCCAATATTTTTGACTTAGTATGAAAAAACATGTGGTTTATTACATAAGAAAATGCATGTAATATTAGAAGGTAAGGCTAAACATAGACATCCAACATGATTTCTATATCCATTGTCCATTACTAAATGTAATGACAAATTGTTACCATAAATTTCATCACCAAGCTACCAAGGATAAAAAGGTGATATGATTCCATCATGGTATTAATGGACAAGCTTACGAAAGGCACACATATTATTTCAATTAAGTTGATTGATAAAGAATCCAATATTATGGAAATTTATATAAAAAGGAAATTGTGAAGTTATATTTTGAGTTCAGATAACCTAGAAAACAATGTGATTGTTGGGATATATATTATAAAAGAGATGTAAGAACATATGTTATAGATAAGTAAAAATATAAAGGATACATAAGATAGGTAGAAAGTTGCGCAAACAAAGGAAAAATGCATAGATTTTTCAGATTGGTTGGGCATATGTTTTTCAAAGTGAAGGTTAAAAAGAGTTCACTAAAATTGGGAAGCTACCCAGAATCGGTAGCACAATATTGTGGGACATTTGAAGTCCTACATAAGATAAGGTTGGCTATATATATTCTTGCATTACTTGCATCCATGAATATTCCTAAAAGTGTTTCATGTATCTTTATTGAAAAAGTATGTGCCTAATCCTAACCTCGCGATTGATTAGACTATGGTCTAGGTGGAGCACAAAGGGGACTTTTGGGTGGAGCCAATATGCATCTTAGACTCAAATTCAAAGTGCTCTTGTACAGAGCCATTATCTTGGTAAAGGTTCAATGGACCTACTGCAATCCTAAAGATACCACTTGGGAGCATGAAGAGGATATGTGGGAGGATTAACCATAGCTTTTGCATATTTTGAGGAAATATGAATGTACATTTGTGCATAAATGACTAAAGACTCCATTTTTTATAGCTAGGATTATTAAATTCCATAGCTTGGATATTTTAATGTCCAACCAGTGGTTGAGCCCTCAAAGGTAAGTGGGACAACCTAAAGGATTGTGATGGAGAGAAGGGAGTACTCTTCCTTGGATTATGTAGGTTGAGGGCAGTGAGAGTTCGGCATTTGGAATTTATATAGGAGTTACTAAATTTTCAAATTATAGAATGTTAAGATGTAAATTTTTTTATGTATATGCATGTAAACCTATATGGTGATGTGCATCAAATATAGTGAAAAAGTGTAGGGGGTTGGGGAGGGGGGCGGGGGAATGTGTAACACACCAGTTTTGATCACTAGATTCGAAATGTATATTTTTAAATATGATGATTGTGTAAATGCCAAGATATATAATATGTGGTAATGTAGTAAAATATCCTAGAATTATTGGATTTCAATGGTTTCATTATGTAAGGTGACCAATGTGAGTTACTCACAATAGTCAGGAGGAGACATAAAAAAATTATACATGTTAAGGGTTAGTGTGGTCTAGGCCTAGTGTGATCATCAAGTGATTTTGATGGCTTAGATGCCCTAGGCTATGGCTTCTTATATCACATGCTAGTCCCACAAGTCATGGACACAATATCAAACAAAAAATTATATGTAAACATTTATATTGAAAATAATAATATAAAATACATCACTGGTTATAAAATGGACAAGAACATACTCATGAAGGACCTATCATTCCATAAAGGAGGGGGATAAAAATGGGTGCAAGGGTAAATCTCACATGCCTAAAATCCCATGTTATTAGCATAAATTAAATGCCATTACCATTTAATTCCCATTTGACTTATTAAAACTAGTCATTGAATGCATTTTTGAGGTTGTTAGAAGAGTCGTATAAATTAGTTACTGAAACATGGGCTAAGTACACTCATGAGGGGAGTGGTTTTATTAAATGCATGGAAGAGGTGGGTGAGAGAGACATCTCACCTAGATGTGAGAACATGTGATTATTAAAATTATCTTTTGAATTGTCTGAGTAAGAACATGCATAAGAAAAGGAATTTGAGTAAAGGAGATAGCTAACTTTCCAAAAACAAGAGGACAAAAAAAACTAGAGTTTTGGTGCTACAAGAGGAGAAAATACAATTTGTGTTGAAAACCAATCTCAATTGTTGATATTTATGATAAGAACCATCTTTACATGTTTCCGAGGGTTTCTCATTTAGAAATCACTAAAGTGATTGGTAAAGGTTGACGTTGTAAGTGCTCCATTAGTAGCTAGATTTCCTAAATCCCATAACTAAGAGATTCCTTACCAATCTATGTTAGAGCCCTAGAAGGGATAGAGATTGTCTAAGGGACTATGATACATAGAAATAAATATCATATTTAGATTGTGAAAAATGATGGGAAAGAGAGTTGGCTAATAGGAATTATTGTAGGAGTCGCATCACTCTTAATTTACTAGGTATTGGTATCTTAGTGTTCACTATAGACATCCATAGGAGCATGCTCACCTTTGTGGAATCATAGCCATAGATTATGGGTGGCCTACTGTAGAGAGAATTAGTCCAAAAATAACTATGCTTGGATGAAATATTTGACATCTGTAGCTAGTTGTGTAAAACATTTCATTTATAAGGATAAATATTCCAATCACTCTATTATTTAATACGTAAATGTTATGCTTGAATGTTATGTTCAATTTATGTTATGTATGTTTAAATGTTGTTGTGCATGATTAATTCATCTACATTCTTGAATTTTAAAATCATGAACAATCACATGAGCCTATATGTCAGACAACATACATTCATTTCTTTCAAAATGGTATTAGAGTTGGATTTATGGTAACATGCCTTAGATTAAGGGTCTAGGTATCTCACTCTTCGTCGTATTGGTATGTTGTCAAAACCTAGAAAATTTTCAAGTAGAAGAATAAGTGTGATGAGGTTTAATCATATTTATCTCAAATATCCACAAAGAAATGTAAAAAAAACTCCGATTTAAAAGAGAAAGTAAATCATAAATGAATCCCAAAGAAAAATTGTTGGTTCTTATTCATCTCGCAAAGGATTTTTTATAGTTTCACAAAGAGATCGTCAATTGAAGAGTCAATCCTTAAATTTGGCATGCATACAAATTAAAGGCTAGAAGAAACAACAAAATATGCAACTAACTAACAAACTAGCATTTAAGATCTAGAAAGGGATCCTTCATGGGAGGTGAACTACTAGTGATGATGCTCCTTGGCAATCATGACCTAATATGTCATATTAGGTCATCCCAACTTAGATGGTCATCCCAGCTTAGATGGGTGTTTTCCCCACTTTCTTCTCAATTTAGTGATGGAGCTATGTATGTGAAATTGCTATTAGATAGGCTATCACTAAATTTATGAGAACTACTAAAAATGATATGATGAGCAAGGTTACAATGATGTGCACGAACATATGAATGATGTGCACGAGCATATGAATGAAACCTTACTCAATGTGTAAATGAAAAAAACTATGCTATGAAAAAAAAAATGAAATATATGTTGTTGTAAGCTACCAAACACTACTAACATCATAGCATGCCCATCAACATGTAAAAACTCATTGTATCTCACTCTTTCACCAAAAAATATTTAAGCTCTAAAAATCTTTTGACCTCCATGACGATTCACATGCATACTTTTGTGAAATTTCACAATAAAAAAAATTATTATTTTCCAGACCATTTAAAAAAAACAAATGTCAAAAAGAAAACAAATACCGAAAATCTTCAAATAAATTTAAAACAGATTGCTCAGAATTAAGCGTCTACAAATATATCTATCCATCCATAATTTAACACATTTCTCTCAAAATTGGGCGTGTTCGTCGCCTATTTTTGTATATCCCCTCATCTTGCGAAGCTCCACCACGAAGAACGAGGGTGTTACTTCGAAAATCTTGGCATCGATCGACAAATGCCCCTTCAGCCCCTGCTCATGTCTCTGTAACTTCATCTTGCAATCCTCAGATTTCTTGACTCTGAATCTCAGTATTTTGGCAATCTCCTCCAGCTTCGATATTATGCTCCAGGCCGGCTGAGTCGATGTGAACCACAATTTCGACTTTAAGGTTTTGTCCTCGAATAACCCTGAGAGGTCGAATGCAGGGGACAGAGCAATAATGTTGAAGGCATTGAAGTGGGCTGGCTTCGGAATAAAGAACGCCGAATCGACGTCGTCAAGGAGGCCGACATCGACATCGCAGTCGGGCTGCGGGGGTTCGAAGCCCTGCCGAAACCAGGGGACCTCCATTAGCTCGGCGAGGGTTATCCTCGTCTCAGGGTTGGGATCCAGGAACTGCAGAATGAGCTGCCGGACATCGGAGGAAAACCAGGGCGGGAATTTGAAGTCCCCCTTGTGGATCTTCTTATACAAGGCCATCAAATTCGCATCATGGAATGGCAAGAAACCCGCCAGGAGAACGAAAAGTATGACCCCGGAAGATCAGATGTTGCCCTTCGACCGTCATAGCCATCGTTATGACCTCCGGTGCCACATACGCCGGCGTGCCACACGTTGTGTGGAGAAGACCGTCCTTCCTGAACTGGTCCGGCAACGCGCTGAGGCCGAAGTCGCAGACCTTCATGTCGCCTTTGCTGTCTAATAAAAAATTCTCCGTCTTCAAATCCCTGTGGTTACACTCCCCGGCCGTGGCAGAAATCCACTGCACATATCAATTGCTGAAAATACTACGTGGCTTCGTCCTCCTTCAGTTTCCCCTTTTCGGCTACCCTGTTGAAGAGCTCCCCACCCTTAATGTACTCCATAACGATGCAAATCTTGGACTTTCTCGCCATTACTTCATAAAGCTGAACAGAGATTTTCCATTTAATCTGCTTCATCATCCTGACCTTGAGAATTTTATTCCTGTCCATGCTTTAATGGTGACATCCTCGCCAGTCTTCAGGATTCTCGCATGGTAGACCTTGGCAAACGTCCCTTGCCCCACTAGGCACCCCAATTCATACTCGTCCATTAGAATATTAGGCTTCATCTCAATCTCTGTCCCAAAAGAACTATGTCCCAAAAAAGAAAGTAAAATCAGAAATCCGTGTGGATTAAAGCTGCTGCTCATGTCTTCGCTGTATCCCCTCTGTGAAGCTTTTCTCCGACATCCGATCCATTCCAGGTAGCGTTGTGCAGATGTGCTCTGTTACAGTCCGGGATGGCCTGCTTACCTCAGATCCGAATGAACTCTGGTTGCTTGCATTTTATTATCCAGCAAGTACTTACAGTAGACATTTTCATTCCCATCCATACTGAGAACCGTGGATGCAGAGTCCACATAGTTCAGACTCAAGCCTGAGTTTATATTTGGTGAAAAACATGTGTAGGTGTCAGAGTGTATTCGTAAGGTGTATACAGGGCCCATTTCCGGCAGGGTCCCTGAACCCAGTGAACTGAAAGCTGCAAGTCACATTAGAAATTGCGATTTCGACCAGGTGAATGCCTTCAGAGTTTCATTATTTGGGATTTTAACCATGTGATTTATGGTTCAAAATAACGATTCGGGCAATGCGAAATTGCAGCAATAGGTTCTAATAAGGTAGATTTTCCATGCCGCAGCTGCAGATTTGTTCTACGTTTTCACGCAGATTTGTTCTATGTTTTTACAGGGAATGCGGCAGTGATCCACCGGCAATTAGGGTTTCAGGGTTGAATTTCGTTACTTTCAGGGATCGGCGGATGGAGGAGAATCTCTTCAATAGCTCGCCCCACAAAACATCCAAAGATGAGTGCTTATTTTCGTGAATAATAGTGCAAGAAAGATGAGCAGAAGAGGAGATAGAAGTGGCCGACCTTATAACCCTAAATTATGCTCTGCTTATTTCTCAGCGTTTTTGCTTCTCAATGTCTTGATAGTAGAGCGGATTCGATCATCTTGCTGTGGCTACAGTGAAAGTTTCGCGAATTAACTACCATCGTTTCAGACGTGTATTGCATTGTGTATAACTTCAAAGAAAAATGGCTTATATATGAAAATCTCAGGAAGCTTGTTTTCACAAAGGTTGACCAACTGACACCTGGGTCATCTGCGTACAATTTGGTTGTGAAGGTGCTGAGCGCACAACTTGTTCTTGAAAAAGGCCGAAGTGATGCTCCAATCCATGCGATTCGTAGTCTAGAGTCCCTGGTAAGAGATGAAATTGGGACAATTCTCTTCACTGCAAGGAATGATAAAAATAGATTTTTAATTAGTTTTTAACAATAAATTTGGGTGTAATTAGTTTTTAACAATAAAAAGAGCTTTTTATCTCCAGAGTTGCGTGGTACCGTTATAGTAATATTAATGGCATTTTATAAAGCCCTTTTCCTGCCTTCTAACACCTCGCCATTTCTTTCTCTTTTGGAGATCCAACTTAATCTTTTTTAAAGCAAAAAAATCATATATTTGATATTTTTTAGAATGAAATTAGAATATACATTGTTCAATCTCGTACAGACTCAAGCTTTTCTTGTTCTCTGCATTGTCACCTCAGTGAAAAAACTAAATCCACAATGTTAAGTCTTCTTGTAGTGTATTATAGACAATTATTCCATCAAAAAACATCAACCAAACATCTTACTTAACCTGTGAATTTAAAATTCACGGTTCTTACAATGGATCTGAAAAACCGCTACAAAAAATCACCATTTGGTACCGAAAGACCAGTTAAATACAAATATCTTTTTGTAGCTGAAATGAGGGTGCCTCTTCTGAATTCAAGTTAAGTTAGACAACCCTTCTGCAAGAGGAAAGCTTCTTTAGACAACTTATCTTCTTGTGTCTTGAATTCACGATATATATGTGAAAATGAAGTAATTTCAAAAGAGGATTATATCTCTTGGACAATCTTCATATTTGGGAGCAGATTGAAATTACCAATGTTTCGTCTCCACAGACATGAATTTTTTTTAGTCCTCTTTCCTCTGCAATTTTTAACAAAAGCCAAGGGGTACATAATTCAAGTTGATTTTTTGAACTTGGCCAGCAGCATACTTCAGCTTAAGGTAGTTCATAGAGTCAAAGTAGCCCCTGCTCCACATATACCACTGTTTCCTTGACTTGCTCCATCAAAGAAGCCTCAAGGCCTTTCATGTTCAATGCATGGCATTAATAATATTCCAGGAGGAATGTATTTGAGAAGTACTTCATTATCAACTCAAACCATTCTAATCTTGCATGCTAGCTCTGTAGATGTGATAACCAAATCTTGAAAGATCATCTGATTTCAGGTCCCCCAAATCCCATAAGCAAATAGGTAGGTGAGAGCATTATACGCTGCTATTGCCTTATCATATAACAAGTCAAAAAGAAAATCAACCAAATTCATTCCAGACTTCTTTAGAAAAACAATAAGTCACAGATAACTGAACCACAATTTTTTCACTACTCTTGTAAAATATACATCTTCCTGTCCCTACTTAGTTCCTCTTTTTTTCATTATCCAAGGTGAACATTTTATTTTCTAGGGCTAACCACAAGAGAATGATGCAAATTATATCCGGTGAAGAAATCTTGGAGGAGAAGAGTTTAAAAGAAAGAGCCAAAATAATAAAAATCCTATTCAACCCAACCACACTGGAATAGGTGCAGAAATTATATAAGGGCGGGATTTTCCATAAAATATAAGAAGTACCTAATCTATTGGAAGGAAGAGGAAAACGTAATGAAAGGAGAAATGCATCAACAATACCTTGATTTGCAAAGGATTATTTAAACGATATTAAATAACATGCCAGAATAGGAATTTTGGTGGCCTTGATAAAATACTAGTGGCACTGTTGGCCATTTCTGATCCATTTAGAAGGGAGGAAGTTGTTGTCATAGAAGGTCTAAAGAAAATGGGCGTTCACCTAATCATGGTTACAAGAGATAACTACACAACAACTCAAGTTGTTTTGCAATAGTTGGGTACTTAATATGTCAAGGCTAACATCATTCCTGCTGGAAAAGATGAAACAATTAGTTCTCTTTAGAAGGATGGAGTTTATGATATGCAATGGGAAGCCATATATAAATCCTAGGAACTCAATTGGGTGAACAAGAAGCACTTCTCATTCTTAGTTTCTTGGATGAAAACTTTCCAAAAATTAAAAGCAATCCACCATTGAAATGAAACACAATAGCCCACATCAATATCATCTGCTGAATATGTAAAGTTGACAGTTTTGTAGTCATCTGAAGTGCTCTCAAGAAAATGAAATCAGAAGGCTTCTACTTGAATCTCACATTCACAATACTTATAAAAGATATGGGTGATGGGGGATGTTAAAAAACACATCGTTGGTTCTGCACCAGATAAAATCCTTTAACAAGACATCGAGATCATCCAAATAGACATCTTAAATTGGTTCGAACTCTAGATCGACGAAATGTGGTCCCCTACCCCTGCCATACACCTTGCCTTAGTATAAATAGGTGCCCTATAAGATTGCTTTTTTCTCATCATAGGAGAGCCAAAACTAACCACTGGTTGTGCTTTTCTATCATCGGTACTTCTAAGTTAATCAGAAAAGCCTTGCAACCCAATTGGCTACCTACAAATGATGATCATAGACATGCAATAGAATCTTGATATCATTCTTCCCTTGCCCAAGGGAAACTTTAGACTTCCAGTTCCAAATAGGGAATCAACCCAAGATTCTTCTTATCCATTTCAACAGCCAACTCCCTCTTTCATTGGGGAGTCAAAAACTTAAGGAAGAAGATTTCCATGTTCATCCATCACAACCTTGACATGGAGGTTGGAATTAGTTTTACCGAGCCTTGATAGGTATGCATCAAGTGTTCCATTCAGAAGGTCTCATCAATGCAGCAGCGGAGACGTTTTCAAGAAGATGTCCATGGACATACAATCCATAATGCCAAATCTTAACAACGCTCATAGAAATGAATCAACACCATTATGTAGAAGATAAAATGGTCTTTAATGCTTTAGTCTTTCTTATTCTACCTACTCCCTCTAAGACTAGTGTCTCTCTGTTATGATCTTAAATCCTGTCATGCTTCCCAAGTAATCCATATACTTTTGAAGAGAACTTATTTTGTTGCAACTCAAGACATTGATATTAATATTGAATTTCGTTTCTCTATATATATCTCCATTAACAAATTTATTTTGAAGGTTGTGCTACAATTTTGGAAAAGATTTAATCTGAAGATTACATTATGATATTCTTTGGCATTGTTTCATGTACCTCCTATAGGCATATATATATAGCTGAATAAATACTATTCCTCCTATCCGCACCCTCAAGGGATAAGTGACCACTATTCTATAAACATATGTTAGGGATTTTCACTCACACATTCTTTCATTTTCATGGAGAAATTTCCTTCGTCAAATATTTAGTTGTGTGGCATAAAAGTGATGCAATATATATGGAAAATGGATTTCTTCTGAATAATGTTCATAACTTTTGACCACACTTGTAGAGACATTTAAATGTTTTGGTGAATCTAAAATTAAAACAATACTTTAGAAATGGGTTTTCTTTCTATTTTCCATGGGTCTTATCATTCTTATCCATTGTCTCTATAGATTTTGAAGCAACAATTCTTAATCCATCTACTTCTATCGACGATACAAACTAGATAGATCTTTGACTCCTTAGGAATCATTGTAAACTCCACAATATTCACCTTGGGAACTTATATCTTGGACAATATGTGTATTTCTTGACAACCAAGAATATTTTTATAAGCCAATATTATCACATAATAAGGCAACGAAAAGTAAAAATTTTACTTTTGAAGCAGAATCATATCCTATTGAAATTTATGACATTTCTTTATCCTTAGGTTCATTAACTTTATCCAAATTGATGCAATGATATCACAATACAAAGCATCAATTAAAGCTTCTATCCCCAAAATTTTCATTGGGACGAAGTTAGAGAGCATATATTCCAAGCTCCCATGAATCCCAATACAATATAGGAGCATTGTTTCTGAATCCATGAAGGGATTTACTACACATTCCTTGGACTTGTTGATCTATGACCTTACCTTAAACATAAAAGACCAACACTGGGTCCCTTAAAGTACCATAGAATATTTATAAAAAATTGGGTGAAGTTTGAAAATTGAGGATTATTAAGGTCACACTGTGGCTAGAATAATTCAACTCCACTTTTTCATTATGAACAAATATGTATGTGTTGAACCATGATTGCATGTGCATGAGAAGCATATATTTTTCATTTTGTTCACTAGAATGCCTCTGCTAAGTTTGATATAATACCGATACAAGACTTTAGATAAGAAATCATTAGCATTTAGACAATAAAGAAAGGTATTTTTTCATATATTACAAAGTAAATGAACTTTAGATTGGAAACCATTAGTGTTTAGATAGAAGTTAGAGAAATATTATAGATATATAGTTAAATATTGATCAGAGCTATTTTATTCCAAAATATCTACATGTGTGCATGCGAGGGTAGATCGATGAGGAATCCCCTCCAAGCTTTCTTATGGATTATTCTTAACTCCTTTCTCACTCTTGTATTCTCCTATTATGAAGGAGGATCTACGCAGGTGTGGCTTTGCCTTTTAGGGTTGGGCCAAGATCTTTGATAGATCACAAATTGAACCCTTTTGCTTTGGTTGTGGTACACAAATTGATATAGCTTTTCATAATAGTAAGGTTCCTACACTTCATGAAATTCATTGTATTTTATTCTTTAGACGAATCCAAAAGATACATCAAGCACTTCCATCGCCAATCCACATAGTTGTGAAGTATTCAATCACTGCCACAAACAGAAATAAACTAATCATGATATCCACTACCAAGAGAGATGAAAACTTCCTTGCAAAGTGCTTCACTATATTTGAAATGATGTCTCAATGAAATTTTCTTTCTTAGAAATAAATCACCATCTCCATATTTCCAAGACCTAAAATGTTAGGAATAAATTGTGTTTAAATAGCAAGGTAAACAACAACTTGTATTCATTCAATTTGAAAACTTTGCATGCTCTATCCAACAAAATTTAAATCATGCCCTTACAAATTTGAATATCAAAACCCCAAGCAACTTTTTTGGCATATCTGCAAATATCTTAATGTCTTGTGTAGTTTTCCCTATTTTAATTGATACAATCGAGATGCTACTAAACTTTGAGGATGGATAATCCTTATTAAAAATAATCATCAAGGAATTATTATTTCTCTTGAAATAGATAGATAGAACATTCTTTTTCGAAAATATGACCATTCAGTCCTATTCCTTAGCATTCGTAAACTTGTGTGAGGATCAATTTTAGGAAGTCACTTAAAGTAGAAATTGTTCAACTTAGAGTCTGCATTAATACATGAAATAACTCAATAATGATCCTCAACAAGCGATTAATTAATTAATTGTCTAATTCATTGTATTCCAGTAATACATACATTTCAGGAACCAACCTGGAGACCTACTTGAAGCTTTCTTATTGACTCTTCCTAACTCCTTTCTCACTCACCTACTCCCATAATATGATGGATCATCTACTCTTTGAAGTGTTCTTTCACCCCTTGTGATTGGGCCAAAATCTCTATTATATCTTCAACCATCCTCTTAAATAGCTTCAATTTTCTCAATAATCCAAACTATTCCATGAATATGAATCAAGTTGAAATCCCCCCTTGTATCTTCCCTTAGGAAAATCCAACTTGAAAAAATATTTCTTCTAGAATAAATTATGTTCAATTTCCTATCATTTGGGTGGTTGTAGTTGAAAATGAAGTATGCCAAAGTCATTGGAATATGTGGTTTAACATAGTTTTCCAACTGGCAGAGAAAGAATTTACCCTCTTCACCCAGACTGACATAGACAATATAGCTATCTAACCAAACTTTGGTTCAAGGTTAGATAGGAAGAAATGGCAATAAATATGAATAAGAAAAGGAAAAATGGAATTTTGTACTAATAAGCCACCTAAGAAATATAAACCCCATCAAGTATATGTGTGTAGGGTAGACCATTTTTACTCTTGTCGAATATGCAAACACTATGACATATGTTATGAGTGAAAATTCATTGAGATTTATGGCTGAAGCAATAACCTAAGCATTGGTATCACAAGACTAGGAGTAGAGCTATGTATTTTTTCCTTGAGGTTACATCCAAAGGATGAAACCACCTTTGTTAAGTGATATTGAAGTAATGCTGGAAAATATATGCAGTTTTCCAAGACTCTTCATGCTCAAACCATACGGGGAAACCCCTTATCTCTTTTTCCACAATGATATGGACAATATCCTAGGGTTCAGAGCCCTTTCTGAATCTAGGAATTTCATTCAACTTAATCATGTCCCTTTCATTCTTTTTTCTTTTTGGTGAATGAAATATTTTCATTATGAATGTTTTTGGAATCTAATAATTTACAAGTTAACTTTCTCAGGTGAATTTTCTTTATCCTAAACTCATTTATTTTGATCTTTGGCATGTGATAACTGAGATTCACTCGTTTATATTTGTTCAATTTTATTTATTTGTAGATAAACAAATTATGTTTCTTAAATTTATTGGATTATGTCCCCTTTATTTCCCTCTTTCCTTGTCCCCTACCTGTTAGTTTCCCATTTCATAGTTTCTCCACCATTCGTCTCAAGCCATGTTGTATTCTTCCTTCATTTTTTCCCCTTCTTGTCTAGTTGATTTTCATACTATCCCCATGCTTTCTTTCCATGTCTTGATCCATCCCACCCTTTCTTTCCATCCCTGCAACTACAAAATTACATGAACAATGAGAGGAATATGACATTGAGGAAGTTCCAAGGTGTTATTCAAGTAGCCAGGCCTCACTATAAGATATTCAATTACATTTATGGTAAGTAGTGTGGCATAGAATCCTTACTCTACTCTGTGCAGATGGATGATATTCCTTTTAATAGAGTTGAAGGAAACAAGTTGTTTTAAGCTCCCTCAACTTTAGCATTGCCTATCCCTTTGACAAAATATTTATTGACTAACTACTAACAAAATCATCCTATAATCCAATGTTCTCACATGAAGAATATACATTTTATATGTGTGTCTTCAGATTAACTGTCTAGAAATTTATAGTTCAAATCTAGCCATTTTCTCCATCTTAAACTCACTTTTTTCACATGTTTTCATCTTTAGCATGTGATTGAAAGTCAAGAAAGTCTCCTTCATATACGTTCAATATTTTTATCTTTGCATATAAACAGATGAATAAATTCCTCATTTATCATCCCATTTACCTTCCAGGCACAATTGAACTAGTTTATTCTACTAAAGAAATTCATGTGAACTAGTTTCTAAGCATGTATTTCTCTTGTTGTTTCTCCTTAGAAAAATGAATTTGAATAAAAATTTGCCTCGAGAATAAAACAAGTGAAGATTTCTTTCACATGTTACTTATTCTCAAACTCAATGTCTCTTATTTATATGAGTTTCTTCTCTTGAGGCTAATTCCTCTACCGCCAATTATAATCAGTCTACGACCTAAGACAACCAAGTCAAACAAGATTATAGACACAACTTGTGAAGAACATAAAATAATATCTGACCCAATTGAGTTAAAGGTATTGCACATTGTAGCTAAGTTTAAGAGTAGTGGTAAGTTGTATGCAAATACACCCTCACTAACACGAATCGATGAAGATATTTTAAATTTAAATAATAGGTGTAAGATTTCTTGAATAAAGGTAATAACTTTCAGAGTAGCCACTTATGTAAAAATCCATATATAAGGCTCCAGAATCTTACGGGCTAGTAAAACACAAATAATTTACTCAATGAAAATTGCAAGAGAGAAATATGAAGCCTAAACTCAGCTTGGACTTTGTATGCATCCAACCTGGAACAAATGTATAAAGTCAAGTTGCAATTGAGAGCCTTGATAGGTCATGCTTTGTCCTTGTATAGTTAATCCAAAGGAGAAACATTTCTTTGGTCTCCCCACGATGCAAAAGTTGGATGCTATCATTAAAGAGTTGCTAATTCTCTTGAATATTTGGCAGGTTTCAGCGAGTCTATAATAGACAAGGTTTGCATACTTAGAAATATTCAAAATATCTGGAATATGGTAATATCCACAATACAACAAGTAATATTTACATATTAGTAATATTTATATATAGGAATGTTGAATGTACAATTCATATCATTGGTTCCAAATGAGTGTTGAAATTCGATTGCAAGTTGAATTTTTGATCTTGGTAATTACTTCTGAGAGAATTATTATTCTCTTAGAATTCTTTATTCTTCATCAAACAATTATACTTTAGAAATTTTAATTGTAAGAGAGTACTAGTTCCAATGGTTTGTAGCCAATGTGGATGAGTGCTAGGATCTGAAGATATTGGGGTTGTCTTGGTTTTTGAAATGGATATTTTTTAAGATGTAAATAAATATGAAAGAAGAAATTCAAGTAGGTACATTTGGTTAGATACATTGGAAGGGTGTGTAAATGAAATAGTTTTAGAAACAACTCCAAGATGCCATTTGTTTGCCATATTTGATATTTTTGGTGGGTATGTGGAGATAACATGTGAAAAGGATACTATGAGGTACATCAAGTTAAGAATGGACCAATAGTGGAAATGGTAATAACCTGGATTTATATATTTCTTTTAATAGCAAATTTACATCATGGTAAACATACGAATATCCCATTAAGTATTACCTATATATGATTCAAAGAATCTCACCTTTAGCCTAAGTACATGGCAGAATAATTTTTGAGGTGTAAAGTTTTATTAGAGGCACTATTTGTTTGTTTTGGTTATAGAAAGGTTTCCTCTTGGTTTTATGTGACTTTCAATTTATCATTTGTAGAATGTTGAGATATGGGAATGAATAACGCGTGACATTTATTTTCCAGAAATTGATGCTAAATGAAAGGATATAGAGTTTAGCCAAGCTACAATCTACTTTGGTAAAGGAAGAGGAACATCTTAAAAATTTGCCTAAGAATACACAATATACAAAGTTTGAACACAAGTAATATATGGTTTTTTCTTTTACATATATGTTCTTTTTCCTACCTCATTAAGGTCAATTTTTTTGTTGTCCTACTTGATTAATACCTTCTCATGACAAGAAGACTTTAAATATGAAATAATATGTTCCTGAAACAAATCAGATCCAAATTTTATAAATATAAAAGATAAAAAAAATGTCAATGCCTTCATTTAATTGTTACTTGACTTCGATGTGGGCAGGTTATAGGAAATGAGATTTAAAAAAGGATGGGGAGACAATGTAGAGCATGTCTTGGATATGAGTAATTTTTTGTTGGAGATTCTTCAAGAACTTGTGCCATCAACTTTGGAAATGTTTCTAGTAGGAATTCCTATGTTTTTAAATGCTCTGATTCTTTCACCTCATGGTTATTTTGAGAAAAAGATGTTTTAGGAATGCTAGACAAGACACCGGTGGACAGGTAAACAAATATTTTATAATTTCAATGTCCATTCCATGATATCCTGTCATTATTGTTTGATTGGATTTTGAACATTTCCTTTGATTTTGTTTTGTTTTGTAACCATGAAATTGAAAATACTTGGTATCATGTCCATTTAAACATCCAAAGCTTGAAGACAAGATTAGTATTACATGATATTAATTGAAATCATTTTCACTATTTTGTGTTAAGAAAATTCCATGACTATTAAAAAAATTATTTTCATGTTGTTTTTTGAGCACAAGTTGTCTATATACTTGACCAAGTTCATGTGTTAGAGAATGAAATTTGTTGTGAATAAAATGAAAACGATTAGACATCACACCTTAGATTATTTGCTTTGACAAGTTATCTACAGTCTGAGCTTTTTAACATGTAACTTCGTTGGTTTGATTGTGCGTAAACTTTCTCTAAAGGTTGAGTACTAAGTTACTAAGTTGTTCTTTTGTATGTTGAGGTTTTAATTTATTTGTTTATATAGGTCATTTAATCACATAGTGTCCACTATCTGGCCCAACCGAAGAAAACTTGTACGAGTTTCTTGCTTTTATGGGGAAAAATGATATTGACATTGTTGATGTTCATTTTCAGGAGAGGAACTCAATATTGATGGTAAGAAGCAAGAATTGAAGAAAGAGGAGAACAATAACACTGTAGCGACAAATGAAAAAATAGAAAGAAGAGAACCAATCTAGTGATACCCTTAGAGCCAATATCTCTCATAAGACACATATATAGAGATTGATGGTCAAGTCTTCAAAGTTGGTAATTTCACTTGCAATGTCTTGGAAACACAGTGATAATGTTTTGAAGTTTGGTAATTTCACTTGCAATGTCTTGGAAACACAGTGATAATGTTTTGAAGTGATGAAACAATATTTCATGTCTAAATTGTAATCCAACCAATATTAAGTTGGAAACTCATATTTTAATACTTGACATTTTATATAATATAATTTATGGTTGAAATTATTGATAGTTGCATACGATATTATTTAGTATTGTAATTAACATATGTAACTTTGTGTTTTCATACTAGATGAATATGTACATTGTATGACATTTTTTTTATTTAGTCGGAAAATCATACTAATTAATTTGTGTTGATTAATAATGCATGCATAAAATCAATCTAAAACTACTAAATTAGTAGTGGATATTGATTAATGATGAACACAAATAAAATGAATACACGACTAAATTAGTCATTTATAATGATTATTAATAAAAGTGAATGAAATGAATATAAAATACTAAATTAGTCGTTTATATAATGAATATGAAACTACCAAAAAAATATAAATGATTACAGCAACTGATAAAATTTTTATTACAAATGACGACTAAAGTTTGCATTAATGGCTATTAGTAGCTAATTTATGGTATCTTATAACATGACCAAAAATTAGTCATATTTCTTTGGTCATTAATTGTTTTCAAATAGTGTCTAAAATTTACATATATATGAGTATTAGTAGTTAATTTATAGTATCTTATAACATGACCAATATTTTGGTAATATTTCTTTGGTCATTAATCAGTTTTCTAGTTGATCATATAGTAATATATTTGGTCATTAATTGTGCGAATTAATGATTAAATCAATGACCAAATTTATGATTAAATATACTACTAGATGATAAACTTGAGACAACTAATTAATGACTAAGATAAAAACGACTAAGTTGGTCGCATTATAAGATACTGTAAATTAGCTACTATTAGTCACCGACTAAAAATGGTCATTTATATGCAAATTTTAGTCATTTTTTTAGTAACTAAATACCCATTTTCTACTAGTGAGTTAAATGTCATCCTTGCAGTTTTTTCACTTTCTTGTATATCCACCACTAACTATGGGGAACATTAAGATATGATTCAAGTATGTAGATTCACCTTTATAAAAGAATGAATTTTCTCCAGGGTTTTCTTTGAATCCATCCCATATGCCTCCACAATTAAATCCTCTACTTTGGTAGATGAAGAAAAGACTAGTGGGGTCGAACTTAACTAGTATAATATCTATTTCTTTAAATAGAAAACCTCGTACCACCTCACTCTTTTCACGCAATTGATAAAATAAATTCTTCAAATATGTTAATAAAAAAGGTAACACATAATAGATTTGAAATAACATATGTGTGAGAAGTACAAGCAAACTTGTCAGGGATATGGACGCTCGAGGGAAACAAAGCAATGTTGGAAATAATATGTAATTATATTCTCAATAGATGCGAGCTAATATTAACAAATATCTTAGTTTTATTTTCTATCTAATAGTAGAGAGATGATTAATAAATAAATAAATATTCCCTATATTTGGATTCATTGTGGGCATTTAAGTATGTTCTTTTCTTAGGAGATATTCCTACTTTGATTCATCTTATGTGGGATATTTGGAAATGTTGTGATATGTGAGAATCTTTTAAAAATATTTTATTTCAATCTTTGGTAAATGTGGCCCTATTATCTAAACTAAAGAAAAATGCTTCGTCATCATGTGTCACCAATTTCTGAGGCCTCAACCACCCTCCATAATTTTTTCGAAATTATAGGTCCCTCTATATAAATTTTGCAAATATTACTTTAGGGATGTTTTAATTTTTGCTAATTTTGGGTGATTTTTACTCAGTTTTTAATTTTTGAGTGTTTCATTGATTTTTTTTTTAATTGCTATCTTCCCAATGGTTTAAGTTTTGCTTTATTCTGACTTATGGTTTGAAAGATATCCTTGATCAAAGTTTGTTTAATTTCATTACCTATACATTAAAAAATAAGGAAATATATATTTTACATAATGTTTTAAACATTCTATAAATTTAAATTAATTAAAACCTGTAAATTTAATTAATTGTAGTAAATTAACTTAATTTAATTATTATTTAAGTGTAAATACACTTTTTTAATTATTCAATTAGTTTTGTAATTAAATTTTTATGTAAATATAATAATAATTTATTCCAAAATAAAAACCATCAAGTTCAAGCATTTCATGTTTATATTATAGCTAAAGATTATATATTATAATTATTTTAAAACATGATATAATAAAATATAATAACAATATATGTTTTAAAACCATCATACTCAAGAGGGGCTCACATCATCTTGAGATTTTCTTGTGGTGCTCCATCAAAAAATCCCAAGATCATAATATCCAAGAGTCATAAGCAATATATATAATATCAAGTGGAAGGGGGAATAATATATCATTCAAAAAAAGAGAAGAGTGTTTGAAATGAAATGACGAAGGGGTTGTTTCAGGTGGTATGGCTTGTTGAGATTCTATGACAGGATGATATCCCCCCAATTATGCCTCGCTAAATATGGAACGAAGACTCCATTGACACTACTATTATAACACCAAACCTATTTTGGATACTCTTCTCTTATACGATTAGCAACAAATAATGCCATGGGTAGACACATGGATAGACACACGGTTATAACTAGTTTGACCTTTGAAATGAGACACTCATGGAAAACATAGTTGACTTATTTGAAACAATTCAAATTTCCAAATGATAAACCATTATAATTTAGAAAGTTACTACAACTCTGTTTCAATTAAGACAATTTTTTACAAGAGAAATTTTGTATAATCTTGATTTGGATCACATGAATATTGAGAGCTTTTCATGATCATCCCACTATTCAAAATAGGAATGTAATCTGAAATTATAAAAGAATGTACGCCCATCCTGTGGGGCATGCATAAATAGAGATTAGAGGGGGGAAGCACCCTGAATGTAATCATCTATTGTAACTTTCATAAATGCAACTAATTATCGTTCATGGCTTTATATCTCTTTCCTGATTAGCTTGTGTGTTGTGTAAATCACCAGCCCCTGCTAAGGAAGAAGTTCCCTTGTTCTTAAAAGGGATCACTGGTTAGAGAGGTAGTATCATATTAGTACATTAATTTCCTCTCAGTTGCTAGTTATGTGTGATTTACTGTTACTGTTACATATCTTGTTCATGTACTGAATAGTTGCAGGATTGTAGCCTTTATCATTATGTAAAACCATAGGTCTTGGACTAGTCTTTTCATTAAGTGGTATAGTTGCTTGATTATTGTTTTGGTTCTTTGGCTTGTTTAATTGATTAATGGGTGTTATAACAATTGTTTAAGTTTTGAATGGTTTCAAGGAGTGTTGTTTCTCTTGAGTAAGAGTGATTGTGTGACAAAAGTGTGTTTTATTCTACAACACATGTCTTTTCTTTCTAAAGCGTGAGTAGGGTTTTAAGTGCACCAATAAGTGTGTTTGGAGTGTTGTTGAGGCCTCAACCACCCCCGTACATTTTTCGAGACTATAGGTCCCTCCATATAAATTTTGTAAATATTATTTTAGGGATTTTTGAATTTTTCTAAATTTATGTGATTTTCACATTTTACATTTCTCAATTTTCATTTTTTTATTGCTTCATTTCTTTCTATTTACTTCCAGCTTCCCAACGGTTCACGTTTCACTTTATTCCGACTTACGGTTTGAAATATATTATTGGTTGAAGTTCGGTCAATTTCACCGTTTAGGAATTAAAATTATATAAATATGTATTTTACATAAATTTTTCAAAATCATATAAATTTAATTTAATTAAAACATGTAAATTTAACTAATTTTAGTAAATTAAGTTAATTTCATCTATCTAAATTAATTTTGATTAAAATTGATTGTAACTACAAATTTTAATTATTTAATTAGTTTTGTAATTAATTTTTTATGTAAATATAATAATAATTTATCCTAAAATAAAAACCACATATTTCAAGCACTTAATGTTTATATTATAACTAAAACATATAATATATATGTACATACGTTTAAATCATATATATTATAATTATCTTAACACAATATAATAAAATAAGTTTTAAAACAATTGGATTCAAGAGGGGTTGACATCATTTCAGGATTTTGATCTTGGGATTTTCTTATGACGATCCGTCAAGAAATCCCGAGATCATAATCTCTAAGAGTCGTAAGAAATATATAACGTGACGTGGAAGGGAGCATAGTATATAATACAACAAAAGGGGGGCATGTATGGAAATATATTAAGTTTCAATGATAGTGGAAAGGATTCCACGTGGGTCCCGTTCCCCACTAAATTCCTCCACTATTCTCATCATACATACACCTTCTAAACTTTAACATAAACCATGATTCATTAAATGTGACTACCCATCCTCCCCCCACCTTTTTATTTCTTTTTATTATTTTTTTTTTTTTTTATTATTCACTTTATTTAAATTTCCTTTCTAAAGTTTCTTTGTTTGTTTTTGTTTTTCATGTTTTTTTCCTAAGTCAAAAATTAAAAAAATGATGATGATGATGATGATGATGGTTAACGTCCACTCAGACCAAATTGGTCTATCGGACCTACAATTTTCTTGATTTTTACTTGTCTGGCTCCTCGTCTTTCTTGGCGAGATTGGTGTTGTAGCTTTCTTTCTTTTCTCTACGGTCTTCCAACTTCCTTTGTCTTGCATCTCCTTCATCTCTTCTTGTTCTTGGGACATTGGTGTCTTAGCTTCGCGATCTATTGTGTTCGTTCTTTTGAAAATAGTCGGAGAAGAAGTTTGGTTTAGGAGATCTGCTTTGCTGTTAAATGAAGATTTATTTTCTGCGGTATTCAAATCCTCATAACTGTTGATTTGTTGGGGCGGGCTTTCTCCTTGCTTGTTTTGAGAGTTGCTTCCTTCTTCCTTGATTTCTTGTGACTCATTTTCTCTAGAATATTCTTCTTCTTTGATGACAGTGTAGTGTTCTTTTTGTGCTCCTTCCCACCATGTAGATCTGTGGTGGTTTTTTCTAGCAAAATTTTTCTCAGAGGCTTTTGGGCAATTTTTGGCTAGATGCCCAGTCTCAAAGCACGATCGACATCTGAAGAGGACACTTTCATAATCAAGCTTCTGGTTCCACACATAGTCTTTACTTGTTAGGTTTATTTCAGCTGGGAATCCGGCGCTGAAATCCATTTCCACACAGATGCATGCATAGGTGGTTCTGGCATATTCCTCTGTTTCTGGGCACCTGCAGTAAAATTTCCCAATTGCATTTCCGATGGCTTTTAGCGAGGAGAGATTCCAGAGATGCAAGGGTAGGCTTGGAAATCTCACCCAAACTGGTGCTGAGGTTATCACTGCTGTAGAGGGATCGAATGATGGGTGATGGGATATTACATGCCTATAAATGTTCTAAACAGAACAAAGTTCAAACTATTTTAACACTCCAAATTCACAGAGTGATATCTTGAGATTTACTCCACAAAATGACACAAATGAGGGCTCGTTGGAAAGGTGTTTCCATGGAGAACAATATATAAGTGTTTATTGAAGCAGATGTGGACATTGACTATTCCAAAAAATCAACATAATTCAAGGGTTAAAATTTGTAATCAAAATTATTTTTCTGAGTTTATTTCTGAAAGTTTTAATTTTCTAGGAGTTTCTTGACGTCACTAATTCATTCCCAAATTTTTGAGTTGCTAATAATAGCTCTATAGGAAAGTAAAGGGAAGATTTAATTTGGCTTTGTTAACTTGCTTTAATTTTTTAATAGATTTTTTGACAAATTTTGGGAATCTTAGATGTCTCAATTTTAGTTATGTTATTTTGTTTTGGCAGAGTTTGTTTCAAGGGATTAGGACCAAGGTATTGTGAGAGATGAGATTAGAGAAACAAATAAGGAAAAGAGATTTTCATAGCTTCAAATTCAAACTTCCTAGAGAAAAACTCCCATTTTTTTAGTTTAATTTGTAAAGTATAAATAACAGTTTGGAGAATGAAACACAGGTTCATTTTTGCTGCAAGTAGTGTACTCTTTGCACTTGTATGAAGAGTATTTTTCCAATAGATTTAGAAGGAATAATCATATTTCATTTTGGGGTTTTTCCTTTTAAGATTATATTTTTTTGTAGAGGAAGATAATGAATTATTGCAGCTCCATTTTCTACTGGCATAGTTGAATGTCTTGGCAGGAATGTTGGAGAAATTCATTGTAAAGACAAAGCATGAGATCTAAGTTTATGATTGTATTTTCAAGTCCTATTATTTGTTAATATAATCCTATTCTTTTATGACATATTTGTGCAACGATTCCATGTTTTAGCACTATTGTTGAACATGCGAATGTATATTTCTTTGATCGTCCATTAATATTTCTATTTCGCTTGCATTTAAATGAATTTCTAAGTAGCTATTTACTCATAAATTTATCATCGTAAATCAATCTAACAATCATTAAATTATTTTGAACTAATTCTCTATTTGATTGGCTCATATTTTAGCATTTTAATCTCTAAACAAAGAATGTCCTAAATTAATAATATCAATTGTTAGAACTATTTCAGTTGGCTGATATTGATTGAGAAAACACGTTATTTAATATTCACACTTGCTATTTAGGAACTATTTCCTATGCGCCAAGTTAGACTAGTTTTTTTTTTCTTCTGCATTAACAAGTAGGCCTGCATTTATATTAATTCTTTTCATTTTTACAAGTCTCCTTACATAGGAGTGATTACATTGGTGGCTTGGTTGAACCCTTATGTTAGCTTAAGGACTTCTTTCTTAAAAGTGCACTACAGGAGGGTAAGTATGATTGTCTCTTATTGTTGATGGTAATTAGAGACATCACAAGTTAGAAGGGAGAGGGAGAGATAATTGGACCCATTTGAACTAGTCAAAATCACCATCCAAAACAGATAAAGGCCAACTTAGGATATTTACTAGGTGATCTCCTCAATGTTGATTATGGACATTTTTGGCCATCAACAAGTGTTGACAGTTATATTTACATTATTGGTTTTAAAATTATACTAGCACTTGTTTCTATTTGTCCCCACATATATTTTGCACAATAGCCTTGAAACAAAAATCCTATCTAGATTAATAATTTATGTATGAGTCATATTGATTGGTCTAAACTAAAAGGAAAATTGATTCATCCAACACTTATGGTGAAGAGATCCAATGGCTAATTATTCTTCTAAATCTTATGTTGAATAGATCCCATGACCTATGAAGTTCGTTTAGTATCCGTAATTAATAAGATTTTTGGTGATTTTTTTTTTTTTTCCATAAGTTCCTCTATTTACTCTTAACATCTATTCCTCTTTTTTTTCTAGGAGATGGAATTCATTAGAAATTTTGAGATTGTTTGGGTTGAAGGACGTCCGTGATCAAGGTGATTTGATTAGACTTGACAAGTATATCACCTACTTCCTAGAGTAGTTGTAAGTTGTAATTGAGATATCTTTGTGTATCCTCTTTAAGGTTTTTATTGCGGTGCTCGAATTTTGTCAAAGGAAACTCTAAGGCCCAATGTTGATATGGAGGTAGTCGCTTTTGTGGCTGAAATTTTCCTTCAAAATTTGAGACCATATTGGATTCATTGAATATGGTTTGGAGGAATGGATTAAATGTCCTTCATTTATAAGCTTCCTTGAATTTATGTATATCTATATCATCTAGTTCCATCTCTTGTCCATGTTGATCCTATGGAATATATCATATTATTTCCATTTTTACATCCATATTATTCTCTAGAGGAGGGGGAGTTTTTGATATTTTCCTTCTCTTGCATTCATAAGGTTCAAAGGACAAGAATGCATGAAGGTTTGGAACATGAGGGTCATAGTGGGAATTTTCGGGGGTTAGATGGAGGAGGATATTTTATTAGGGATGATAAGGATTTAAAACTTATATTTATAGGGATATTTGATGGGCTTCCAAAAAAGTTAAATTGTAGGGCCCACCAATGCACTCATAAGCACATAAAAATATGTTTGAATCCACCTTTTGCACTTAATGATATGCTTTCCTAGCTTAATAGCTTCCTATAAGATTTCAATGTGGTTTTCATATTTTTATGTGCATTGACATGTTTATTATGAAAGATTTACATATATATTTAGTATATCCCAAGAGATCCAACACTGGAGATATTTTAGGGACTTGTTCCTTACAGTAGGAAGACCTAAACTTGATTGACTCAGGGAATTTAACACTTGCTCCTATTGTTGTAAGGTGGATCTAGAACAAGATTCCCTTTTATAGGAATTTTTAGAGGGAAATGTAACCTTCCTCTGAAGGAGGCTACTCCCCATTTTATGTATAAATTAGAGGCTCAAATAAGCCCAATAGAAAATAGATAAGCAAGTAAGAAGTAGAAAAAAATATTAGGATTTTTGTATTTTGCATAAAGTTTTGTAGTCTTTTAATGTAAGAAATGAATTTTAATTAATGTAAGTAGTGTTTTATTCCAAATATTATCTTGGTTCTCCATTAAGGACTGTGGGAATCCTTAGTCTAGGCCCACCTTAGGAGTTTTATATCCATCCTATACTTATGTTGGCATTATGCTTTGCGTTTGTTTATTAATTTCTAACATTACCAATTTTCTGATGTTACATTTTAATGGTTTTTGTGCATGGTTAAGTAGGAGGTTATTTGAAAAATTATTCATTGTAATTTATTTATGTGATTTATCATAAATTGTAGCACTTACTGATGCAATTTCAAATCTTTCTGTCTTCCATTTCTCTTTCTATTATAGATTCTACAGTTCATTATTTTGTTGTGTAATTGGCTTCACAACCACATAAGACAAACATGAATTGGTTTCATAATGATTAATATTGAATCAAGTTTCCTTGAGATCTGAATAGTCGGATAACATCATTTCCTAGCATTATCACCTCTTTCCCTCATCTTAGATTCATGTTCTAATTTATTTACAATCTCATTGGATTATTTTCTATAGCAAAACAGAGTGTTAGGTCCCTATAATACTAGTGTATTACCTCATTTTTATTTTCAGTGTAGCCCCCTTATTGTTATTGTTGTGCCCAAGTAGTCCCCATATTGTTATCATTGTGCCCCATAGAATCCCACTATTGTTATTGTTGTGCCCTTACATTACTATTGTTATGTCGACTTTGATTATATTGTGACCCTTTAGACTCCTATATATAGAAAGCTGGTTTTGTCATTTGAATCATCCAAGAATTTTTCATTTGTGTAATGTAAACAAGTTTTCCCCCTCAAAGAGGATAATCTTTAAGTTGTTGATATATCTCTTCTTTTATTTTTTGAGCTAGTTTGAATAACATTTGGTATTAGAGCTTTGGATTCTAAGGCTTTGTTGCTTCAAACATTACATCGTGGAATTTTTACTATAACCTTGTTTCTACGAAGCTTCAGAAGTTGAAATTGAAACCATGTGGAGATGAAATCTTGGTGAACCTCGTGTATGAATTTCAGATCTTGTCTCGCTATATTTTCGGAGATATGATGCGAGGACGTTAGGGTTTTGGCAAGCTCCAAAGTTCCATCTCAAACAGGTGACCTTGGGAAAAACATTATAAATTTCTCCGTGAGCATCATATTTAGATCTCATAAAAAATGAAAGAAATAGGATGGATTGTAGTTTGTTGGGTATCATTTTCAGGGCGGAAGGTCGAACCAGTGACACGGGGCACTCTGTAAAATTTCTCTCTACTGAACTAGTCTATAATCACATCATCTTGGGAGATTGGGCATAACACTTTCTTGATGAATCCAATCTCAATCAGAATTGTGGGATTTGAAAGAGGATTACGAGGGATAATATAGACCAAAATTTTAGACCTTGGAGATATGAAATTATAGAGATACAACAAATTTAATATCTAGCTCTTACAAAGCGAAAAACAAAAGTGTGTAGTTTTCAAAATTTGCATAAGTTTGTTTGAAAAATTAGCTGGAAGTGATTCAAAGGGTATAGTGAAGCATAATTATCATTAATCTACTCCCCAAAGAAATAAAATGGAAACACCTAGTAAGCAACCTGAAATATCTACTATGACACATAAAGAAGAGGAAGAAATGCAACATGATATATCAAAATTGTGAGACCAAGTGCAACAAATTTTTCTCTCACAAAAGGTAATAGAATCTAACATGGATGGTTTGAATAATGGCATGGAAGCTATGATCGATGGTATAGAAGAAAAGCTGAAAGAAAACATGGAATATTTGAATAAAAACTTGACAAATTTTCTACAAGAAATTCTTCCTAATGGCGAAAAGGTAGTAGACGAAACTCATGATGAAAACAAAAGAAATGTTAATCACGATTTCATAAACTCCAACATTGGATTGAAGACCCACCATATTCCAAAGATAGATATGAGGAAGATTGATGGAAATGCTACCATAACACGGATATTATAGATGGAGCAATATTTTGATCTCCATAATGTGAAAAACACACAAAAGGTAAGCATTGCAACTCTATATTTAGAACCCAATCCGTTTCTGTGGTATTGATGGCTTTTCTCTTGTAACAAAATTGTCACTTGGTCAATTTTTATGAAGGAAATGATAACACATTATCAGGATAAGAAGAACAACACCTTCTTTAACCAATAGATAAATCTTAAACAAAAGGGTGCAATGGTGGAACACATTAATGACTTCCAAAAATTGAATATAAGGGTAAATGATATTCCAGAGGAGCATATGATTGATGTCTTCATAGGGACTTTAAAGGATAACATCTAAGATGAGGTTCACCTTTTAAAACCTGATTCAATAGAAAGGGCATTCAGGTTCACAAGAAAAATTCAAAACAAAGTTATGGGAACAAGGAAACCTACCACTCACAACTAAAAGGATGGAAGTGTTTTTGCTCCTAGCCTTCCATAATCGACAAGGTTGACACCACAGCAACTGGAAGGAAAAAGAGAAAAAGAGTTGTTTTACAGTTGTGATAGTAAATACACCAAAGTTCATAAGTGTGCTGAGAATAAATTATTTTACATAGATTGTGAAGAGGAGGAGGAAAAGGAACAAGAAACGTTAGAAGAAGAGGATATACACCAAGAACAAACCCTAGAGAAAGAAGAAATGAATCTTACCATATCTTGTAATGCATTGGTAGGAATTAACACTCCTAAAACTCTCAAGATAGAAGGACATATCAAGAAGAAAAATGTAATAGCATTGATTGATTAGCGTAGTACGAATAATTTTATTCATTGCAAGATAGCCAAGGAATTGAATTTCTTCTTATATCCAGCACTAAAGTTACAAGTGATGGTTCAAATGGAGGAACCATAAATTTCTCTGGGAAGTGGCATAATATCAAGCTAGCCATGGAAGAATATGTATTGAATATTCCAATGCTTTCCATTCCAATGGGTAGTGTTGATATTGTACTAGGAGTCCAATGGTTACAATCTTTGGGTACGATAGATTTTAATTTTCAAGAACGTTTCTTGATTTTTTTTTGGGAAGGGAAGGAAGTTGAATTAAGGGGTGTCGCAGGGCAAACAGGAAAGATAATAATCTCTAATTGCATGACAAAGCTTCTAAAGAAAGAACAATGGGGTATAACTGCACAATTATGTTCACTAGAGGTTGAAACATCGAAATCATCTATTTCTACAGATCTCCAAAAAGTTTTGGACAAACATTCCAAGGTATTTGAGACTCCCAAAGGCTTCCTATCTATTCATGAACATGATCATGTTATTCATTTGATTTTAGGAAGTGTTCCTCCAAACATGGGGTCTTACATATATCCCTATTCCCAAAAGAGTGAAATTGAATGTATGGTTGCAGAAATGCTAGAGGCTGATATAATTCAATCTAGTCAAAGCTCTTTATCTAGTCCAGTAATATTGGTGCACAAGAAGAATGGATCATGGCACATGTGTCCATATTATAGGGAGCTCAACAATATCACTATTAGAGATAAATTTCCCGTTTCTGACATTGATGAATTATGTGATAAATTACATGGAGCAATTTACTTCACCAAGTTGGACCTTCATTCAGGATATCATCAAATAAGATTGAATAGTAAATACATTCCGAAAAGAGCATTTAGAACTCATGAGGGTCATTATGAATTTTTAGTCATGCCTTTTGGCCTTACCAATGCACCTTCTATATTTCAAGGTTTGATGAATTCCATTTTCAAATGCCTCAGAAAATTTGTGTTAGTATTTTTTGATGATATACTAATCTACAATAAGTCATGGAAGGATCATGTTCAACATGTTGACAGGGTGCTGAAACTGTTGGAGGAGAAACAATTATTTTCAAAAACCTCCAAATGTTTCTTTGGAGTACAGGAGGTGGAATATCTGGGTCATATTGTATCTCATGAGGGTGTTAAGGTAGACCCTAATAAAATTAAAACCATCAAAGAAAGGAAAGTCCCCACATCCATAAAGCATCTACAAGGATTTCTCAGGTTAATAGGGTATTATTGCAAAATTGTTAAGAATTATGGGAGAATAGCAGCACTTCTAACAACATTACTGAAGAAAGATGCACTTTCTTGGACTCTAGAAGTAGCTAAGACCTTTAAACATCTTAAAGCGACAATGTTACAAGCACTGGTCTTAGCTACGCCAGACTTCACAAAAACCTTTATTGTGGAATTTGATGCCTTAGGAAATGGAATTGGTGTTGTTTTAATGTAAGAGGGAAGAGCCACTGCTTTTGAATGTCATCCAATCAAAGGAAACTATTTGCAGAAAGCTATTTATGAGAAGGAAATGTTGGCAATACTACATGCATTTAAGAAATGGCAACCTTACCTAATGGGAAGACACTTCAAGGTAAAAATGGATCATGATAGTCTTAAATAATTTTTAGAACAAATATTATCTTTAGGAGAGCAACAAAAATGGGTCACAAAGATTTTGGGTTATGACTTTGAAATCATCTACAAAAAAGGATGCAAAATGTTGTTGCAGATGCACTCTCAAGAAAGGATGAGGATGTGGAAGCATTTCTTTGTGCCATTTCTGTTATCCAACTATATTGGATAAGCGAAGAAAGGGATGAATGGAATAATGATGAAGAAGTGTGGGCACTCATTCAAACGTTACAACAAGATCCCAATACATATGATACATTTAGTTGGAAAAATGATTCATTATGGTACAATGGTCACTTATATCTTTGTAAGAATTCCCAACTCAAACAAAATAATCTTCTGGAATTACACACCTCTCCCTTAAGAAGTCACTCAAATTTTTAAAAACTTACCACAAGGTTAAGAAGGATTTCTTCTGGGGATGGGCTTAAATCTGATATTCAAAAGTTTATGGCGGAATGTTTGGTTTTTCAACAAAATAAAGTTGAGACAATTAAGACCTTTATTATGTTACAACCTTTATTTATTCCAAGTCAATATTGGGAGGAGTTCTCAATGGATTTTATCATAGTTTTACCCAATCTGAAGGAAAGAGTGTTATCATGGTGGTAATTGATAGACTTACCAAGTATGCACACTTTTGTGCATTATCTCATCCATTTAAAGCCATAATAGTGGCTAATGCATTTATTGAAACAGTTCAAAAGCTACATGGAAACCAAAAGATTATTGTAAGTGACAAAGATCCCATTTTCATTGGAAATTTTTAGACGAAATTATTTTCTTGTATGGGTACTCAATTAGCTTAGTTTATTTCCATTCTGTACTATCAGATACAGAGAAACAAAGATGCTTACATAGTACAGAATGGAAATAAACTAGCTCAGGCAATGGTAGCTTATCTCGTAGAAGAGATGTGGCGGCTATATGCCTCTAAACTGTGTTACAATGAGGCTTTAAGGCCTATTTATTATTGAGAAACAACAAAAACCCTAAATATCCAAAAACCTAACCCTAGGAGATGAAACAACAAACTTTACGTTGGTACATCAACTTCCCGAGGCCGTAACTTTGGTGTACGATCTTCATTTGACGCACATGATACCTTGTTAGAAAGATATATCTGAGGACTAAAACTGATGACAACAAATAATTAGTTGAATTTTTTTTTTTTATCCACCGGTGGTTTTCTGAAAAACGTTAGTTAGGTCCTCAAAACGGCTCCAAAATTTCAGCAACCAAAAAACTGCCAAAAATAGTAAACTGTGCTACAATTAAGGAAACTAAAAAAATGAAAGAAACAATTGTGGGGGTCCCATTGGGATAGGCGGGTGGCCACCAATATCCACTTGGATCATTCCTCCTCCCTTAGGAAATGGTCCCCATTGTGTTGAGTTCCTCCATGAGATGAGGAAACTTCTGTTGAACTTGTTCCCCGGTGAGCCACTTTACCTAGTGAAGGAGTTGGCTTGCTTTGACAACTCAATATAGTTGGATCCTTTTCTTTCGGTTTTTCTTGGTCTATGTTTCCATGATCTAACCAGTTGTGGCTCACTCCATTCAATCTGGGTTTAACTCTATTGGTGTGAGTTGTTCTGCAATGTCGGATGTGTCTAACAATGGTGGAACGTAGGGCCAAAGGATGTCCACATTGAACACTAGGTGCAGACCATGGAATAGTGGAATACTGAGCTTGAAGGAATTGTGCCCTACTACCTTGGTGATGGTGTATGGTCCATATCGGAGTGGGAAAAGCTTAGGGTGGGGCTTAGTGAGGCACTCCTTTTGCAAATGTAGCCAAACTTTGTTGCCCACCTAGAACTTGTGTGTCACTCGATGTTGATCATGACGATGCTTGTACTTAGCATTGGCTATATCCAATATGTCATGGACCTGTTGGCATATGTTTTGAATGTGCTCAATGAAGTTATTTTCCTTGTTGGCTTCAGATTAGACATGAGCTGAATTTGCCTTAGTAGCTGCAAATGGTATAGTGAAATAAATGGGACATAGTGGCTAGAATCCCAAGCCCACCTGAAGAGGTTTGTGGCTAGTCAAGTTGTGGAGAGCTCGGTTATAGCTGTGATGGACATAGGGGAGGCTCTTATCCCATGTGTGTGGATGCTTTAATTTATACATGCGCATAATGTGTACGATCATCCTATTGATGTCCTCTATCTCACCATCAATTTGGGGATGGAAAGTTATGGAATTAGTGAGCTTGGTGTCTAGAATCGACCAAAGACTGGACCAAAATGTACTGAGGAACCTACTATTCTGATCTGAGATGATAGACTGTGGGATCCCAAAGTGTACCCACATTTGTTCAGCAAGAGTTTAGCAGTGGCTTCTGTTGTGATATTCTTCTTGCAGGCCTCCATAATGGCCATCTTCGAGAATTTGTCGAAAACCACAAAAAATAGTTGTTGCCATACTTAGTAGAAGGAAGGCCCGACATGTAATCCATTGAGATGGATTCCCAAGGTTGACTAGGGGTAGGCAGCAGAGTATAGAGACCTTTCTTCTTGATGATCGGTTTGGAAATGGCGCATGAAGTGCAAGATCTAATGTACTTCCCGACATCATATCAAAGATTCAGCTAATAGAAATACTTCTGTAGTACTGCCACTGTTTTCTCAACCCAAAAATGCCCAGCGACCTGATTGTAGTGTGCTTCCCAAATCATATTGGCACGTTGCTTGAAGGAACACAAAGGTGTCATAGGTGCCATAACAATGCATCTTGGAGGTGAAAATTGGGAACTTACCCTCCAAGAGCGTCTGGTATGTGTGGCTGAATTATGGATTGCTTTTAGAGAGAAGTGGGTAATTAGAAGTCTTATGCCCACAATATTTGAGCACGGTGGTTAACGCCATTATCAAGGGTCGTCTGGGGTAGTCTGAAAAATTATTGGTGCTGCCCTTCTCGTACTTGATATTAAAATGGAATTGTTGCAGGTATGTGGACCACTTTTGACGATAACCACTATGCAACTTCCCTTGTGTCTGTATGAATTGCAGGGGTTAGTGGTCTATGTGGATGATCATTTCCTTCCCCAAAATGTAAATCTTCTATTTTCGGCATGCCTGCATAATGGAATACATCTATTCATCATAAGTGGGATACTTCTAGACTGTGTCTAAACATGTCTCACTGTGATATTCCATTGGATGACCCTATTGAGTAAGGACTGCCCCTATAGCATAGTCAGAGGCATTTGTCTCGATCTCAAATGGTTGTTGCAAGTCTGGTAATGTGAGCACTGATGCAGAGCAGAGGCGATGTTTCAACCTACGAACACCTTCTGTTGAGATTCAGGCCAAAATAATTGTTGGGTTGTGTTATATTATTTCCACAGCTAGCCTCAGTAGTGAAACCGGGGGGTCAGAGGGGGGCTTTGGGTGTAGTGGGGGTGGTCACAGGGGGGCGATAGCCCCCCCTATCTAGGGGTTTGAGGGGGGTGGTAGCCCCCCTCTACGGGTTCTGGGGCAGTGCCTCGCGGAATTTTTTTTTGAACCATATATTAGGTGGGTGAACCTACCTACGGTTTTGTGCATGGATTTCGCACATGGTTTTGGGCGCGATGGTTTTCGGTCCATCATATTTTGTAGATCCGATCAAGGGAACTACGGTTATGTTCTAATCCAGGGTCAATGGATTGGGGTTTATGAATGCTTTGGCATGTATATATATATATATCTATCTATCTATCTATATATATATATATATATATATATATATATATATATATGTATTGTAACATTAAAATTAACATAATGAAAAATCAATCTGGTAGTCCTGGTTTTGGGATCTAGGGGAAAATCTCTGTGTATAATTGTTTTATGTGTTTTGCTCTCGCCATTGTTTATTTTATGTTTTTAGAATGCGTATGCAGGTAATTTATATATTGGTTTAAAACCTACAAGATTTTTTCTTTCGCTCCTCCCTTGCCGACTTGACTCAAGGGCCAAGTGATATGAGAGAACCCTAACAAGAAACTACAATATAAATTGGCAAGACCTAAAAAGCTATGAAGCTCTGTCAGAGTGGTTGGGGTTGGTCAATCCCGAATGACTTGGATCTGGGCTGGATCCACATGCACCCCCCATTCATCAATAATGTATCCCAGATGCTTAACCTAGGTCATTCCAAAAGTGCATTTCTCCAAATTAGCACACAGCTTGTGTTGCTGCAGTGTTTGGAGAACTTGTCGGATGTGGTGAAGGTGCTCTTCCCAACCCTGGCTAAAGACATGATGTCATCCAAGTATACCACTACAAATGAGTTGATGAATGGCTGCAACATGTCATCCATAAGTCTCATGAAGTTTGTAGGAGCATTCGTCAAACCAAAAGGCATAACCAACCATTCGAAAAGGCCCTCCTTGGTTTTGAAGGTAGTCTTCCACACATCGGAGGGTTCGATTGGTACCTAGTGATATCCGGACTTCAAGTCGATCTTGCTGAAATATTTCCCCCCCTTGAGTTGGTCCATAAGTGTTAGAAAATTATATATTAAAGAGAAATATAACACATAAAATATTGCAGAAATATAAACACAGAAAACACATAAAACAAGAGAGACACATATATACGTGGTTCACCCAGTTTGGGATAAGTCCACGGAGAAACATCCAATCATTCCTTTTATATTATCCAACAAACTGAAGAGATATAGCCTACAATAGATCCGTGTAATTCCCTCTTCGCTCTCAATCTCTTCTCTCTTCCTCATTCAAAATACAGATCTACATAGACACAATACAATTCCCTCATATATAGCGAGGGGTTGCCTTCTAGGGAAAAAAACCATAAATTATACATAACTTCTACCGCTGGATCTCTGCCTAATGAACAACCCAGATTGACTATGAAATTAAAACATTTTAAAAGGCAATTTTACATCTATTCTTAGCTTCGGGGGCACCGCCCTTAATCCCCCCGCCATCGAGGGGCTCCCAAAGGTTGCAGACGCCCCCCCCCGCCCCCCCCCCCCCCCTTGTAGCAAATACTTTATGGGCAGTGTTGCCACCCCATTACGAATTGGGGTCTAATGTGGCGATACCTTTGAATACAAAATATAATCAGGCTCCACACCCAACAATCTCCCACTTGGAGACTGATTATAGAAACTCCATCGCTGCTTCATTTGTTGGACAATGAATCCACTTTGGACCTGGTTGTTTCTCATCTTCTTCATCATACTTGAAGACCAATTGAAAGTAAGCAAATTCTTAGTTTATCCCTGGTTACAACTTTTGTTAACATATTTGCAGGATTCTGGCTAGTGTGTATCTTTTCTAGCTTCAACTGTCCATCTTCCAACGTTGACCGTATGAAATGGTACTTGAGTTGTATATGTTTAGTCTTGGAATGAAATGCAGAGTTATTTGCAAGATATATGGCACTCTGGCTATCACTGTATAACCTGCCCAACTCCTGCTTCTTACCCAATTCATCGAGAAACCTTTGTAACCAAATCATTTCTTTACTAGCCTCTCTAGCAGCAACATACTCTACTTCAGTTGTTGAGAGTGCAACAACACTTTGTAGTTTTGAGACCCAACTGACAATTGTTCCACCTACAGTAAACACATACCCTATTGTCCTCCTCCTATTATCTCTATCACCTCCCATATTTGCATCAACATATCCCTGTAGAGCAATGTTTGAACCACCAAAGCATAATGCTTGATTTGTGGTACCTCTCAAATACCTAAGAATCCACTTCACCGCCATCCAATGTTCTTTTCCTAGATTGTTCATGTACCTGCTTACAACTCCCACTACATGTGCAATATCAGGCCTTGTGCAGACCATTGCATACATTAAGCTTCCAACTGCTGATGCATATGGAGCTTTAGACATATGAGCCATTTCTTCTTGAGTCTTGGGACACTCCTCCTTACTTAATTTGAAATGGCTAGCCAAAGGTATACTAACTGGTTTTGCATTCTGCATATTAAACCTTTTCAACACCTTTTCTATGTACTCACTTTGAAACAATGTTAATTTGTGATTCTTCCTGTGTCTAGTTATTCTCATACCAAGGATTTGTTTTGCAACACCCGAATCCTTCATTGCAAATGAGTTTGCCAATTTTCTTTTCAGCACCTTTATTTCTTGCATGTTAGAACCTACAACAAGCATGTCATCTACATACAATAACAATATAATATAGCTACCATCATTTTTCCTTTTGAGATAAACACAATGATCAGAGTGACATCTAGTATAACCTTGTTCAGACATTAACCTGTCAAATTTTAGATACCACTGCCTTGGAGCCTGTTTTAAGCCATAGAAGCTCTTCCTCAACCTGCACACTAGTTTCTCCTTCCCTTTTACCTCATATCCTTGTGTCTGCTGCATATATATCTCTTCCTCCAAATCCCTATGGAGAAAGGTTGTTTTTACATCTAACTGCTCAAGATGAAAATCTTCAGCTGCTACTAGACTTAAAATAGTTATGATTAAAGTCATTTTAGCAATAAGAGAAAATATCTCAGCAAAGTCTATACCCTTTTTCTGTACAAACCATTTCACCACAAGTCTAGCTTTATACCTTTTTCTACCTCCATCTTCTTCCTTCAACTTGTAAACCCATTTATTCTGCAATGTTGTTTTACCTGCAAGCAACCTGACTAAGTCCCAAGTCTGGTTATGTGTTAAGCAGTCCATCTCTTCTTTCATGGCTTGCTCCCACTTCTTCATGGTTTCTACCTGCACTGCTTCTTCATAACATTCTGGTTCACCAGAATTAGTCAAAAATACATAATATAATGAAGGAGAGTATCGTTCAGGGGGTCTACTTGTCCTGGTAGATATTTTAACACCAGTTTCAGGTGCTTGAGGTGATTGTTCCTATTGTGGTTGTTGTTCTGGTTGTTCATCATTATGATTTTTAGGAACTATCACTTTTTCTGTGATCTCTTCAAGCACTCTGTATTCTCTGTTTTCTTTTTCCTGTTTCTTTTCCTGCAACTGATGCTTATACAAAACCTTTTCATTGAATATGACATCTCTGCTCCTAATGGTTTTGTGTTTTTGATAATCATAAAAGCGATAACCAAAATCATTAACACCATATCCAATAAAGGTACATTTCTTTGATTTTGCCTCAAGCTTTGTTCTATTTTCTTTATTAATGTGGACAAAGGCTTCACAACCAAAAGTCTTTAAAAAAGAGTAGTTTACCTTTTTACCTGTCCATTCCTCCTCTGGAATACCACCATCCAAGGAACATGAAGGTCCTCTGTTTATTAGATAAATAGCAGTATCTACAGCATCTGCCCAAAATTCTAAAGGCAATCCTGCATGCAATCTCATGCACCTTGCACGCTCCATGATTGTCCTATTCATCCTTTCTGACACACCATTATCTTGTGGTGTTGCTGGAACTTCATCTCTATGTGAATTCCATTCTCTGAACAGTACCTATCAAAAGTTTTGCTGCAATATTCATCTCCATTGTCTGATCTAAGGCACTTCAACCTTTTTGCTGTCTCATTTTCAACCAAAGCTTTCCATTTTTTGAAAGTATCAAATACATCAGATTTATTTTGAATACAATAAATCCAAGTTTTTCTGGTTGCATCATCAATAAAAGTAACATCATAACGAGAGCCACCAAGAGATGATACCTAAGCAGGTCCCCATACATCTATATGCACAAGCTCTAATTTTTCGCTTTTCATTTCTTTCCCAACTCTGAGGAATCTAACACTCTTATGTTTTCCATAAACACAATTCTCATAGAATTTTAAATCGACATGCTTCAAGCTTGGAAGCAAATTTTTTGAGTGAAGAATCTGCATCCCCTTCTCTCTCATGTGCCCGAGCCTATGATGCCTGTTGGGTCCCTATAATACTAGTGATTATTCCATTACTATTGTAGTTGTACCCCTTATTAATATTGTTATGCCCCTATTGTCGCCATATTGTTATTACTGTGCCCCATAGAATCCCTCTATTGTTATTTTTGTGGCTTTATATTATTATTGTTAGGTCGGCTGGGTTATATTGTGACTCCTTAGACTCCTATATATAGAAAGGAGGTTTTGTCATTTGAATCATCCAAGAATTGTTCATTTATGTAATGTAAAGGAGGTTGCCCCATCGAAGAGGCTGAATTTTAAGGTGTTGATCTATCTTTTCTATATTTTTCTTGAGCTGGTTTCATAACATTTGGTATCAGAGCTTTGGATTCTAGGGTTTCATTGCTCCAAACAGGACATCATGGAATTTTCACTATAAACTTTTTTCTGCAATGTTTCAAAAGCTAACAGAAAAACCCATTTGAGAAGACATCGTGCTAAATCTCAGGTCCAAATTTCAGAGCTTTTCGCGCTATATTTGCGGAGATATGATCTGAGTAAGTTGGTCTTTTTACAGACTCCTGAATTACATTCCAAACAGGTGACCAGGGGAAATCGTCATAACTTTCTCTCTGGGCATTGGATTGAAATTTTGTAAGAAGGTACAGAAAGAGGACGGACTATAGTTTCTTGTATATATTTTTCAGAGCCAAAGATCAAAACAGTGACTCGTGGCATGTCATACAAGTTCGCTCTACTCAATAGTCTATAATCAGGTCACTATAGGAGATTTCACATAACTCTTCCTTGGAGAATCCAATTTGGATCATACTAGTGGAATTGGAAAGAGGACATAGAGGGCTACTGCAGGTCACAATTTCAAAACTGGATGATTCGAAAGTAGAGAGATACATCAGAGGCAATATCGAGCTCCTACCAAGTGAAAAAAGGTGCGTAGATTTTTTTTAAATTTTTGCTTAAGCTTGGTTTGAAAATTTATTTTGAAGGAATTCAAAGGGCATAGTAGAGCATTATTATTGATAACTGATGCCCCCAGGAAAGAAAATTCAAACACCTAGTAAGCAACCTGAGAGCTCTAGCATGACTCATGAAGAAGAGGAAGAAATGCTACATGATATATCAAAATTACAAGACCAGGTGCAACAAATGTCACTCTCACAAAAGCTAGTAGAAGTTAATATAAAGGGCATGGAAGCTAAGATGGATGATTTGAAGATAGATTTGAAGACATATTTAAAGAGAGACATGGCAGATTTGAAGACAGATTTGACAAATTTTCTACAAGAAATACTTACTAATGGTGAAAACGTATAAAGGAAACTCATGATGCGAACAAAAGAAATGTTAATCATGATTTCATAGACTCTAATGTGGGATCGAAGACCCACCATATTCCAAAAATCGATATGAGGAAGTTTGATGGCAAGGATCACGCAACATGGATATTACAGATGGAGCAATTTTTCGATCTCAATACTGTGCAAGACACACAAAAGGTACATATTGCAACTTTATATTTGGAACCAAATCAGTTTGTATGGTATCAATGGCTTTGCTCTCGTAAGCAAATTATCACTTGGGAAAATTTTACGGAAGAATTGACAGCACATTATGAGGATACAAAAAACAACACTTTTTTTAGCGAATTAATAAGTTTCAAACAAAAGGGTTCAATAATGGAGCACATTGAGGAGTTCCAAAAATTGAACATAAGGGTAAAAATTATTCTAGAGGAGCATAGGATTGATGTGTTCATAGGTAATTTAAATGATAATATCCAACATGATGTTCGCCTTTGGGAACTTGATTCATTAGAGAAGGCATTCAGGTTAGCAAGAAAAATGGAAAGAAAAATTATGGCAACCAGGAAGCACACCACTCACAACTATAAAGATGGAAGTGTTGTTGCCCCTAGTCTTCCACAACCTATAAGGTTGACACCAAAAAAATTGGAAGAAAAAAGAGCAAAAGGGCTTTGTTACAGTTGTGATAGCAAATACACTAAAGGTCATAAGTGTGCTGAGAAGAAATTATTCTGCATAGATTGTGAAGAGGAAGAAGAAAAGGAGCAAGAAAGGTCAAAAGAAGAGGATATACTCCAGGAATAAAGCCTAGATAAAGAAGAAATGAATCCGACCATATCTTGTAATGCATTGGCGAGAATTACCACTCTTCAAACCATCAAGATAGAAGGGCAAATCAAGAAGAAAAATGTAATAGTGTTGATTGATTTAGGAAGTAACCACAATTTTATTCATTGTAAGGTAGCAAAAGAACTGAATTGCTTCTTATATCCAACACCAGAGTGTCAAGTGATGGTTGCAAATGGAGGAACAATAAATTGCTCTGGAAAGTGCCATAATATCAAGCTATCCATGGAAGAATATGTATTTACTAGCCCAATGTTTTCCATTCCAATGGGAGGTGCTAATGTTGTACTAGGAGTCCAATGGCTACAATCCTTGGGTACAATAGCTTTTAATTTTCAAGAACATTTCATGAAATTTTCTGTGGAAGGAAAGGAAGTTGAATTAAGGGGTATTGCAGGGAAACTAGGAAAGATAATAAGCTCTAACAGTATGACAAAGCTTCTAAAAAAGGAACAAAAAGGTTTAATTGCACAATTATGTTCGCTAGATGTTTCCACATTGGAATCATCTATTTCTCCAGATCTCCAAAAAGTCTTGAACAATCATTCCAAGGTATTTGAGATTCCCAAAGGTCTCCCACCTATTCGTGATCATGATCATGCTATTCATCTGATTCTAGGAAGTGTTCCTCCAAACATCAGGCTGTACAGATATCCCTATGCCTAAAAGAGTGAAATTGAATGTATGGTTGCAGAAATGCTAGAGGCTGGTATAATTCAACTGAGTCAAAGTTCTTTCTCTGCTCTAGTAGCATTTGTGCACAAGAAGGATGGATCATGGTGCATGTGTCTGGATTATAGGGAGCTCAACAAGCTCACTATTAAAGATAAGTTTCCCATTCCTGACATTGATGAATTACTAGATGAATTGCATGGATCAATTTACTTCACCAAGTTGGATCTTTGTTTAGGATATCATCAAATTAGAATGAAGACTGAAGACATTCTGAAAACAACATTTAGAACTCTGGAGGGTCATTATGAATTTTTGGTCCTGCCTTTTGGCCTTACCAATGCACCTTCAACATTTCAAGGTTTGATGAATTCAATTTTCAAACCATTCCTTAGAAAATTTGTGTTAGTATTTTTTGATGATATACTAATCTACAGCAAGTCTAGGAAGGATCATGTTGAACATGTTGACAGGGTGCTACAACTATTGGAGGAGAAACAATTATATGAAAAAAGATCCAAATGTTTCTTTCGAGTACAAGAGGTGGAATATCTGGGTCATATTGTATCTCATGAAGGAGTTAAGGTAGACCCTAGCAAAATTAAAGCCATTAAGGAATGGAAAGTCCCCACATCCATAAAGCATCTGCGAGGATTTCTCGGGTTGACAGGTTATTATTGTAAGTTTATTAAGAATTATGGGAGAATAGTAGCACCTCTAACAACATTATTGAAGAAAGATGCATTTTCATGGACTCCAAAAGCAACAAAGGCCTTCGAACATCTTAAAGAGGCAATGTGCCAAGCATCGGTCTTAGCTACACCAGACTTCACAAAAACCTTTATTGTGGAATGTGATTCTTCAGGAAATGGAATTGGCACTGTTTTAATGGAAGATGAAAGACCCATTGCTTTTGAAAGTTATCCAATCAAGGGAAAGTTTTTACACAAAGCTATTTATCAGAAGGAAATGTTGGCAATACTCCATGCACTTAAGAAATGGCGACCCTACCTAATGGGAAGACACTTCAAGGTAAAAACAAATCATGATAGCCTTAAATACTTTTTAGAACAAAGATTATCCTCTGAAGAGCAACAAAAGGGGGTCACAAAGATGTTGGGTTATGAATTTGATATCATCTACAAAATGGGGAAGCAAAATGTGGTGGCAGATGCACTGTCAAGAAAGGATGAGGATGTGGAAGCATTGTTGTGTGCCATTTCTATTATCCAACCAGATTGGATAAACGAAGCAAGGGAGGAATGGAAGAATGACGAAGAAGTGTGGGCACTTATTCGAAAGTTACAACAAGATTCCAGTATGTCTGATACATTTAGCTGGAAAAATGATTCGTTATGGTACAAAGATCGCTTATACCTCTGTAAGAATTCCCAGCTAAACAAAAGATTCTTATGGAATTGCACACTTCTCCCATAGGAGGGCACTCAAGATTTTTAAAAACTTACCACAGGGTTAAGAAGGAATTTTTTTGGGATGGCCCTAAATCATATATTCAAAATCTTGTGGAGGAATGTTTGGTTTGCCAACAAAATAAAGTTGAAACAATTAAGGCACTGAGTCTATTACAACCTTTATCCATTCCAAGCCAATGTTGGGAGGAGGTTTCAATGGATTTTATCACAGGTTTACCCAAGTCTGATGGAAAGAGTGTCATCATGGTGGTAGTTGACAGACTTACCAAGTATGCACACTTTTGTGCATTATCACATCCATTTAGAGCCAATACAATTTCTACTACATTTATGGACACAATTCAAAAGCTACATGGAAACCTAAAGATTATTGTAAGTGACAAAGATCCCATTTTCACTAGAAATTTTTGGACAGATTTATTTTCTTGTCTTAGTACTCAGTTAGCTCATAGCTCATCTTATCATCCTCAATCTGATGGGAAAACTAAGATATTAAACAAATGGTTGGAAGGATATCTTCGTTGCTTTGTATATGATAAACAGACACAATGGGTCAAATGGTTGCCTCGGGCTGAATGGTGGTATAACATTTCCTTCCATACAACAACAAAAATGACCCATTTATGGCACTTTATGGGTATCAACCACCATCCATCACATCATATTTAAGATAAAATTCTAAGGTTCAAGCAGTGGAACATCACATCGAACATCAACAACAAGTCCTCCAACTCTTAAAGGATAACCGTGTGTTGGCACAAAATAGAATGAAACAGCAGGTAGATCAACATTGCAACGAAAGAAGTTTTGATGTAGGTGATTGGGTATTCCTACGGCTACAACCATATAAGAAAATGTCCCTCAAGCAATCTAAGAAGGATAATAAATTATCACCAAAGTATTATGGTCCATACAAGGTGTTGCAAAATATTGGTACTATTGCATACAAATTGGAGCTTCCTGCAACTTCTCGATTGCACCCAGTTTTTCATGTTTCATCTTTAGAGAAGGTTATAGGCGACGAGCTCCAAGTTCAAACAATATTGCCAGAACTTGACGAGGAAGGAAAAATTATATTGGAATCGGAAGTACTCACAGAAACAAGAACTCGACAGCTACGAATCGAACAATTTCGGAGTATCTTATCAAGTGGAAGAACTTATCCGCTGAAGATTCCACATGGGAGGATGAGAATTTTATACAGAAGCATCCAGAACTACTCAAGCATTGAGGAAAACACTTTTTTGAAGGAGAGGGGCATGTTGGGTCCCTATAATACTAGTGATTACGCCATTACTATTGTAGTTGTACCCCTTATTAATATTGTTGTGCCCCTATTGTCCCCATATTGTTATTACTGTGCCCCATAGAATCTCTCTATTGTTATTTTTGTGGCTTTATATTATTATTGTTAGATCGGCTGGGTTATATTGTGACTCCTTAGACTCCTATATATATAAAGGAGGTTTTTTCATTTGATTCATCCAAGAATTGTTCATTTATGTAATGTAAAGGAGGTTGCCCCCTCAAAGAGGCTGAATTTTAAGGCGTTGATCTATCTTTTCTATCTTTTTCTTGAGATGGTTTCATAACAATGCCACAATGTCGTATCTTCTCTTGTAGAGGTTAAATCACTAACAAAATTAGAAATACCATTGCATAAATACAATGTACCAACCTCTTCTCCTTTTGCTATTACCAAGGATCCTTTAGTGACCTTCCAAGTTTTATCTAGAAAGTAGTCACACAAGCTTCACTTCCCAACTTCCCTATTGAAATAAGATTTTCTTCAGATCTAGAACATGACTTACCTCATTCAATATCCATTTATTTCCATTCTACTTTTATGAAAACTGTACCCATTCCAATGATTTTACAGGTTTTATCATCACCCAATTGAACCTGTCCAAAATCTCCTTGAACATAATCATGAAAATGTATCCTATTAGGTGTGGCATGGAATGAGGCCCCTGAATCTACTACCCAGGCATCAATAATATTTTCTAAAGAAAGAATCAAATCATATTGCAACACATCACCCATCACATTTTCTTCATGATTGTTTTCTTGTTGTGCATCTCCTTCTTTTCCCTTACAATACTTGCAGTCTTTCTTCATGTGTCCTTTCTTCCCGCATTTCGAGCACACTATCCTCGATCTGCTTGGGTCTACCTTTCCTTGACTTACTGTGATATCCTCGGCTCTTTCCTCTTTCCATTTTTCTTCCCCTAGTCTCTGCAATCAAACCATTACCTAATGTCTCATCGGAGCTTTTCCGTCGCATTTCCTCGCTAAGGATTGCACCGACAACATCATCAAAATTTAAAGTACTAGATCCAAAGACAAAGTTACTAATGGCCATAACTAAACCATTCCAACTTTTTGGCAATGAGAATAGAAATAACAGAGCCCTAACTTCATCATCAAAAGTTACTCCTATAGAACTTAACTGATTGGTAACTGTATTAAATTCATTTAAATAATCAACAACAGATCCACCTTCTAACACCTTCATATTAAATAAACGCTTCATAAGAAATACCTTATTTGAGGCCAGGGGTTTTTCATATAGTTTGGCCAATGTCGACATTAAACCCTTTGTTGTCATTTCCTTTAAAATATTAAATGCTACCAACGCCGTTAGGCACAACCGTATTGTTCCAAGTGCATTTCTGTCGAGAATATCACATTCTATGTCTGTCATACTTGTCGGCTTCTTTTCCTTTCTTCTCAATGATTGGTACATATCTCTCTGATACAAATAATCTTCCATCCGCATCTTCCACAACTGGTAGTTTTGGGCGTTGATTTTTTTGACCCTAAACCTACCATCTTCCGCCATTGCTCTCACTCAAACCAGGAACCCTTCTCTCCTGCGAGTTTATCAGCCAAATATACCTTTGGCTCTGATACCAGTTATTAGAAAATTATATATTAAAGAGAAATGGAACACATAAAATATTGCAGAAATATAAACACAGAAAATGCATAAAACAAGAGAGACGCATATATCCGTGGTTCACCTAGTTTGGGCTACGTCCACGGAGAAATAGCCAGTCCTTCCTTTTATATTATCCAGTAAAGTAAAGAGATACAACCTACAACAGATCCGATGTAATTCCCTCTTCACTCTCAATCTCCTCTCTCTTCCTCACTCAGAATACAGATCTACATCGACGCAATACAATTCCCTCATATTTAGAAAGGGGTTTCCTTCTAGGGTAAAAAACCATAAACTATACATAACTTCTACCATTAGATCTTCGCCTAATGAACGGCCCAGATTGACTATGAAATTACAACATTTTACAAGGCAATTTTACATCTATTCTTAGCTTCGGGGGGGCTCCCAAAGGTCGCAGCCGACCCCCCCCAAACCCCCCCTGCAGTGAATATTTTATAGGCAGGGTTGCTGCCCCATTACAAACTGGGGTCCAATGCAATGATTCCTTTGAATACAAAAGATAATCAAGCTCCACACCCAACAAGAAGGTCATCAATCCATGAGATCAAGTACGTATTCCAGATAGTGATCTTGTTCAGTGCCTGATAGTTAATACAAAGTCTCCAAGTCCCATCCTTCTTTTGTACCAACATGATCGGGATCCCATAGGGTGATGAACTCAGTGAGATGTGACCTTTCTGTAGAGGCTATTGAATTTTCTTCTTGATTTCTCCATTCTCAATAACAAAGCATTGATAGATTGGTCCATTGGGCAATAATGCACCTGGGGTCAGATCAATTGAGTTCTTAACCCGACAGTGCAAAGGCACCATCGTAGGGGAGGTGAATATGTCCTCGTTCTCCTCCATGACCTTGTCCATATGTTGTTATCGTGCGGCGGGGTCCTGTCTAGAGGTTGTGGCCACTGTCTTCTTATTTCCATGAGGGTGTATCATCAGGAAAAAAAATTTCCCAGTTTTGGAAATGAGCTTACTGCATTGTTTTGTAATAACCAAAGAGATGGTGGTAGGCAGTGCTATCTCTGGTATCCAATACAACCTATTTCCAAAGGTAACAATAACAGTGTGAGGCCTTGACTCATACACAACATGTCGCTTCCACAAGTATAGTTGGCATAATAATACATCATAAACATCAAGACGAGAAACATCACATAATACCTCATCCGTGAAGGGCTTGATGTTGTATGGAAGGTGGCACTGCTGGCTGACGCAGATATCCCATCCTTGGTGAAGCCACCTGATGGTGTACGGTTTTGGGTGTGTTGTGGCTGGTACATCCATCCTCTTCATGACCTCTACTGAAATGAGGTTCTTTTGGCTCCTACTGTCGACAATCAACTGTAGCGGGGAACCTTTTACTCACATCTGGGAGTTGAAGAGGCACTCCTCCTCCTATGAATCTTTGGGATCCTCCTTCTTGATATTCGTGGTGGCAATGGTGGCATTGGGCTCCACATCAATAATTTTCTTCCCTTTCTCATTCCATTGTTGGGTTTTGACTTAGAGTTGGACCATGTATCTGATTCAGAAGCCTTCAACTCAACTAGCAGTGATTGCCTAGCCCCACACTCACTTGTCTTGTGAGTGGAGCCCTTATGGAACTCACACCACGTTCGCGTGTCCTTCTTCGGCTTCATGGTGTTATTATTTGCTTATGGAATTGGTGGGTTATCTAGGGCTGCCCTGCCTTGTATTTTTACTTTATTATGGGGTTTGGGGGCACCTTTCCTTTACTTCAAATTCACAAATCCAAAACCTTTCTTTTTCTATTTAAGCATATTCTTGATCTTGAAATCGTATCAGTACGTCATGCAAAGTGAGGAGATGTCTAGGAACTCCATCTCATCCTAGACGTACCTATGTAGGAAGTCGCGGTACTTGAGTACCAAATGCTTCTCAAAATCCTTGATACCCAACTTTGTACGAAGGGTATGAAAAACATTGGTAAACTCTGGTATGTCTTGGTTCCTCCCCTGTCACAACGTGGTCTAATTTATGTATTTATCCTCATATCTCCTGACAGGGTAGTATTGCTTTTTGATGGCATCCCGGAATGAATTCCAAGTGGGTGTCGTTGAAAACAGTTAGGGCGTACTTTCATCCATCTGCTCACAGTAGGTTTCCTACCAATCCTTGATGTGAGGGGCGACTTTGAGAAGAGAAAAAGACATCTTTTCCTGGCTGGAAAAATCATGAAAAAAAATATCCTTCTAGCAGATTTAACCATTTATCTACGATTTATCCATCTATTTGGCCCTCAAATATGGGAATATCAAATTTTACTTGTACCTTAAACAGAGTGGTGCCTCTAGAGTGTCTTTTGGATGTGGATGCATTGTTGGTGGGCAACTGTTGAAGGATCTGGGCAAATTTATCCATCATCATGTTCCTTCTTTTCTCGAGGGCCTCCTCGAGAAATATTTTGATAGGATATCCTACTCCCTCATATTTATTTTCTTCCCCCATGGGGGACCATTGGGGTTTGCTAGGATGATCTTGTAAAGGCTCAACCAAATCAATCCCTAACTCATTATACCTTGACCTCGTTGGGGACATGCAAAGAAGGAGCGAGAAAGAGCAGATCGCTTTAATACCACTAATATGAATCTAGACGGGAATGCAAAAAATTACAGATATAACCATATTCACAGAGATGCAGTGGAAATAAAACTTCATTTCATTAAGATCAAAGAACTGAAATATGCTTACATACAGAATGGAAATAAACTAGCTTGGGTGATGGTAGTTTACCTGTGAGAAGAGATGTGGTGGCTACATGCTTCTAAACTATGTCACAACGAGGCTTGAAGGCCTATTTATTATTCAGAAACAATGGAAAACCCTAGACATCCAAAAACCTAACCATAGGAGATGAAACACCAAACTATGGGCCCCGTTGGGGTAAGTTGGTACATCGACATCCCGAGGTCATAACATTGGAATATGATCTTTGTTTGACTCATAAAATACCTTGTTATAAATATCTATCCGAGGACTACAACTGATGACAACAGATAAAAATTTAAAAACTCATACTCACCATTTGTGGTTTTATAAAAAACGTCGTTTATGGCCTCAAAATGGCTCTGAAGTTCAAGACCCCAAAAACTACCAGAAATAGTGAATTGTGCCACAATTAAGGAAACTGAAGAATTGAAAGAAACAATGTTGGGAGTCCAAGTGGAATAGGTGGGTGGCCACCAATATCCACCTGGATTAGTGTAGCCCCCTTATTGTTATTGTTGTGCCCATGTAGTCCCCATATTGTTATTATTGTGCCCCATACAAGTCCACTATTGTTATTTTTGTGCCCTTACATTACTATTGTTATGCTGGCTCTAATTGTATTGTGACCCCTTAGACTCTTATATATATAAAGGAGGTTTTTCATTTGAATCATTAAATAAATTTTCACTTGTGTAGTGTAAAGGAGGTTTCCCCCTCGAAGAGGCTAATTTTGAAGTTGTTGATCTATCTCTTCTTCTATCTTGTGAGTTGGTTGCATAACACAAAGACTCTTGTAGCTGCTTGTAACCAGTGCCAATTTTTCACTGAGCTTCATAATAAACACTTGGTTTGACATCCTTGGTGTATTACAATACCTCTACGACATTGATGATGAAACTTGGAATTATAGAGACCACATAAATTTGTCTCTATAAGCCTTTGTCAATTATTTTTTGAATGTTATTTTTTACAATTGAGGGTTTATATTCAATTCCTTATTTCCAGCAAGTGTGCGTTTTCATATTCTGCAATTCATTTCTACAATTCTACTTTCCTATAGCAAAGATTAGTTGGAAACTTAACTTGCTCTCCATGCATCTAACCTTCATTCCAATATTTACCACCTACATAAAAGAATGAAAAAATAAGAAGATAGTGCCTATTGCACATACATTTTTGATCCCTCTTATGGTTATACAAACCATGGGTTTATAATTAAAGTTGAGACCCTTGGATTTTGCAGCATTATTGCTACAAGATTGAGGGCCATAAATTTTTTGCATCATTTCCAAGAGGTGTCAAAGTATGCACTCTCTTTTTCTTTAGTTTATTTACTCTGTATTCCATTCTTTATTCTACAAAAAGAAAAAATAAAAACACTAACATATTTTTAGGAAATACAAAAATAGATTTTCTTAGAATTTCTTTCTTTTACGCCTCAAATAATTAGGGATACGAAAATAAAATTTCTAGCAAAAACTACACTTCTACTAGTAGGAAACCCTTCTCAGCTGACAATGAGCTGCCTTCCTTGTCCACAAGAACCTTTGAGGCACTTTTTAGTGAGAAAGAAACGATCTTTGAAGAGCTTACAAGAGGAGAAAATCCTTCACACACCACCACTATGATGGGTGAAGAAATACAACCTAAAGTGTTTATATTTCCCATTATAGAAATAGATGGAGAAGCAAGAATGACAAAAATTAACCCATCAATGATTCCACACTTATATCGTTTTATCATAAAATATCATGACACCTTTATTTTTGAGTTTTTCTATTATGTGCAGAACTTATGACTACACCATAGATAAGCGTAAACTGAAGTTGTTTCCTTCTACCCTGAAGGATGTCACCCTTTAGTGGTTCATGAGCCTTGAAGGTAACAACATCACTGCCTGGGATCAAATGTAGCAAGATTTCAACAATAAATATCTATATTACTATAGATAAAGGGACACCAAAGATGAAATCTTCGAAATGGTTCAAGGAGAAAATGAGTCTTTGGAAGACTATGAGGAGAGATTATAGCTAAGTTACAGAAGGACGTATAATTGCACTATCAGCCTAGACTCCTTAAAATCGGTACTATTGAGGGTAGTCAAGGATGATATCATGGAAAGCCTCAATTGTATCATCAATGGAGATATCTACCAACTCACCTATGATGAAATTATGTAGGTATTTAAAAATCATTTGAGAGCCAATAGAAAAAGAGGTAGAGAAAACAAGAATTTAGCACTTCCTTATTCTTCATTTATCCTTACTAAGAATGAAATAGGAGGGATGTTACAAGACATGAAAACCAAGATATTTCACACATTTTCTATGCATATGGATAGTTTGTAAATCAAAAGAAAATAATAAGAAGAAGAATAACCATTTGCCATATTCCCCACCAATGCACTAAAAGATACCCTAGGAATGAATTTCCTTTGAATGACATATACGTCGGTTTTGTATGTGAAGAAAATCATACCACCAATTAGTGTCAATGTTTTCCAGGTTTGAAGGCTATGTACACAGAGGAAGAAGGGAACATGATAAATTTATGCTTTCTCAACCAAAGGAGACCACAAGATCTAGGACAATTCCAACAAGGTATGAATTTACCTTCTCATTTCAATCCTAATTATAATTCTCATTATCAACCTTGATTCCCTCCTAATCCTTCACCCTAGCCTATGCCACTCCTTAGCCGTATCCTCCATATGAATCTATTGTTCCTCCTTTCTATCCATATTCAATCAACTGCCTCAATCAGATAATCCATCATAATGATGTATGCATTAGGTGGGAAAATCAGCAGATCTTATGCCTCCTCCATGGAAACAACAAGTACTCTATAATGTTCCTTCAAAACAACCCTTGATTCCTACTCAAGTAAATCCTTTTCCTAATAATAAGCAGAGTCTCCCAATCTGTTAGGTCCCTATAATACTAGTGATTCCCCCATTACTTTTGTTGTTGTATCCCTTATTGTTATTGTTGTGCTCCAATTGTCCCCATATTGATATTAGTGTTCCCCATATAATCCCACTATTATTATTTTTTTACCTTTATATTATTATTATTAGGTCGGCTTTGATTATGTTGTGACCACTTAGACTCCTATATATAGAAAGGAGGTTTTCTCATTTGAATCATCTAAGAATTGTTCATTTCTGTAATGTAAAGGAGGTTTCCCCCTCAAAGAGGCTTATTTCTAAGGCGTTGATCTATTTTTTCTATCTTTTTGTGAGCTGGTTTCATAACATTTGGTATCAGAGCTTTGGATTCTAGGGTTTTGCTGCTCCAAAAAATTCATCATGGAATTTTTGCTATAGTTTTTTTTTCTATGACATTTCAGAAGCTAAAAAAACCCATTTGAGATGAAATCGTACTAAACCTTGGGCCCGAATTTTAGATTTTTTCTTACTATATTTTTGGAGATATAATCTGAGGAAGTTAGGGTTTTTGCAGACCCCAAAATTACATTCCAAACAAGTGACCTTGGTAAAATCGTCATAACTTTCGCTTTGAACATCATATTTAATTTTTGTAAGAAGTTATAGAAATAACATGGATTATAGTTTGTTTGGGTATCATTTTCAGAACCTAAGGTTGAAACAGTGACCCACGGCACGGCATAGAAGTTCGCTCTACTGAACCAGTCTATACTCAGGTCATCTTGGGAGATTTGGCATAACTCTTCATTGGAGAATCCAATCTTGATCAGACTTCTTGGGTTAGAAAAATTACTTAGACGATTAACAAAGGAAGAAATTTCAGACCTTGGAGATCCATAATTACAGAGATACATCAGATTCAATATCGAGGTCCTACAAAGTGAAAAAAGGTGTGTAGCTTTTTTTTAAATTCTTGCATAAGCTTGGTTTGAAAAATTAGTTTGAAGGAATTCAAAGGGCATAGTGAAGCAATATTATTAGTAATTGATGCCCCGAAGAAAGAAAATGGAAACTCCTAGTAGGCAACCTAAAAGCTCTAGCATGACTCACGAAGAAGAGGAAGAAATGTAGCATGATATATCAAAATTACGAGACCAAGTGCAACAAGTTTCACTCGCACAAAAAGTAACAAAAGCTAAGATGGATGGTTTAAAGAAAGACGTAGAAGCTAAGATGTATGGCGTGGAATCTAAGAAGGATTGTTTAAATAAAGGTGTAGAAGCTAATATGAATGACGTGGAAGCTAAGATGGACAGCGTGGGAAGCTAAGATGGATGGCGTGGAAGCTAAGATGGATGGTTTAAAGAAAGATGTAGAAGATAAGATGGATGGTGTGGAAGCTAAGATGGATGGCGTGGAAGCTAAGGTGGATTATTTAAAGAAAGGCATGGAAGATTTGAAGATAGATTTGACAAATCTTCTACAAGAAATGCTTACTAATGGCGAAAGGGTAGTAAAGGAAACTCATGATGAGAACAAAACAAATGTTAATAATGATTTCATAGACTCTAACGTTGGATCAGAGAACCACCATGCTCCAAATATTGATATGAGGAAGTTTGATGGCAAGGATCCCGGAACATGTTTACTACAGATGGAGCAATTTTTTGATCTCCATAATGTGCAAAACACACAAAAGGTACGCATTCCAACTTTATATTTGGAACCAAATCAGTTTGTATGGTATCGATGGCTTTGGTCTTGTACACAAATTGTCACTTGGGCTATTTTTACGGATGAAATGATAGCACATTATGAGGATACAAAAAGCAACACTTTTTTAGCCAATTGATAAATCTCAGACAAAAGGGTTCAATGATGGAGCACATTGAGGACTTCCAAAAATTGGATATAAGGGTAAAAGATATTTGAGAGGAGTATATGATTGATGTGTTCATGGGGACTTTAAATGATAACATCCAACATGAGGTTCGCCTTTGGGAACCAGATTCATTGGAGAAGACATTCAAGTTGGCAAGAAAAATGGAAAGCAAAATTATGGAAACAAGGAAGCCTACCACTCACAATCATAAATATGGAAGTGTTTCTACCCCTAGCCATCCACAACGTACAAGGTTGACACCACAAAAATTGGAAGAAAAAAGAGAGAAAGGGCTTTGTTAAAGTTTTGATAGAAAATACATTAAAGGTTATAAGTGTGTCGAGAAGAAATTATTTTACATATATTGTGAAGACGAGGAAGAAAATGAATAAGAAACATCAAAAGAAGAGGATATACACTAGGAACAAACCCTAGAAAAACAAGAAATGAATCTGACCATATCTTGTAATGCATTGGTTGGAATTACCACTCCTCAAACTATCAAGATAGAATGGCATATCAAGAAGAAAAAGGTAATAGTGTTGATTGATTCGAGAAGTCCCCATAGTTTTATTCATTGTAAGATAACGAAGGAATTGAATTGCTTCCTATATCTAGCACGAGAGTGTCAAGTGATGGTTGCAAGTGGAGGAACCATAAATTGTTCAGGAAAGTGCTATAATGTCAAGCTTTCCATGGGAGAATATGTATTGAATAGCTCAATGCTTTCCATTCCAATGGGTGGTGCTAATGTTGTACTAGGAGTCCAATGGCTACAATCCTTTGGGACAATAACTTTTAATTTTCAATAAATTTTCATGAAATTCTCTTCAGAAGGAAAGGAAGTTGAATTAAGGGGTATCACAGGGAAACTAAGAAAGATAATTAGCGCTAACAGAATGGAAAAGCTTCTAAAGAAAGGACAATGAGGCATAATTGCACAATTATGTTCATTAGAGGTTCCCACATCGAAATCATCCATTTCTCCAGATCTCCAAAAAGTCTTGAACAATCATTCCAAGGTATTTGAGACTCCCAAAGGCCTCCCACCTATTCATGATCATGATCATGATCATGTTATTAATTTGATTCCAGGAAGTGTTCCTCCAAACATCAGGGCTTACAGATATCCCTATGTCCAAAAGAGTGAAATTGAACGTATGGTTGCATAAATGCTAGAGGCTGGTATAATTCAACCTAGTCAAAGTTCTTTCTCTGCTCCAGCAGTATTGGTTCACAGGAAGGATGGATCATGGTGCATGTGTCCAAATTATAGGGAGCTCAACAAGTTCACTATTAAAGATAAGTCTCCCATTCCTATCATTGATGAATTATTGGATGAATTACATGGATCAATTTACTTCACCAAGTTGGTCTTTCGTTTAGGATATCATCAAATCATAATGAAGATTGAAGACATTCCATCCCCAATCCATGTAGTTGTGGAGTATTCAATCACTGCCACAAACAGAAACAAACTAATCATGATATCCACTACCAAGAGAGATGAAAACTTGCTTGCAAAGTGCTTCACTATATTTGGAATGATGTTTCAATGAAATTTTCTTTCTTAGAAATAAATCACCATTTCCATATTTCCAGGACCTAAAATGTTAGGAATAAATTATGTTTAAATAGCAGGGTAAACAACAACTTGTATTCATTCAATTTGAAAACTTTGCATGCTCTATCCAACAAAATTTAAATCATGCCCTTACAAATTCGAATATCAAAACCCCAAGAAATGTTTTTGGCATATCTGCAAATATCTTAGTGTCTTGTGTAGTTTTCCCTGTTTTAATTGATACAATTGAGATGCTACTAAACTTTGAGGATGGGCAATCCTTATTAAAAATAATCATCAAGGAATTATTATTTCTCTTGAAATAGATAGATTCAACATTCTTTTTCGAAAATATGACCATTCAGTCCTATTCCTTGGCATTCGTAAACTTGTGTGAGGATCGGTTTTAGGAAGTCACTTAAAGTAGAAATTGTTCAACTTAGAGTCTGCATTAATACATGAAATAACTCAATAATGATCCTCAACAAGTGATTAATTAATTAATTGTCTAATTCATTATATTCCAGTAACACATACATTTCAGTAACCAACTAGGAGACCTGCTTGAAGGTTTCTTATTGACTCTTCCTAACTCCTTTCTCACTCACCTACTCCCATAATATGATGGATCATCTACTCCTTGAGGTGTTTCTTCATCCCTTGTGATTGGGCCAAAATCTCTATTATATCTTCAACCATCCTCTTAAATAGCTACAATTTTCTCAATAATCCCAACTATTCCATGAATATGAATCAAGGTGAAATCCCCCCTTGTATCTTCCCTTAGGAAAATCAAACTTGAAAAAATATTGCTCCTAAAATAAATTATGTTCAATTTCCTATCATTTGGGTGGTTGTAGTTGAAAAAGAAGTATGCCAAAGTCACTATAATATGTGGTTTAACATAGTTTTCCAACTGGCAGAGAAAGCATTTACCCTCTTCACCCAGACTGACATAGACAATATAGCTATATAACCAAAGTTTGGTTCAAGGTTAGATAGGAAGAAATGGCAATAAATATGAATTAAAAAAGGAAAAATGGAATTTTGTACTGATAAACCACCTAAGAAATACAAACCCCATCAAGTATATGTGTGTAGGGTAAATCATTTTTACTCTTGTCGAATATGCAAACACTATGACATATTTGATGAGTGAAAAGTCATTGAGATTTATGGCTGAAGCAATAACCTAAGCATTGGTATCACAAGACTAGGAGTAGAGCTATGTATTTTTTCCTTGAGGTTACATCTAAGGGATGAAACCACCTTTGTTAACTGATATTGAAGTAATGCTAGAAAATATATGTAGTTTTCCAAGACTCTTCATGCTCAAACCATACGAGGAAACCCTTTATCTCTTTTTCCACAATGATGTGGACAATATCCTAGGGTTCATAGCCCTTTCTGAATCTAGGAATTTCATTCAACTTAATCATATCATTTTCATTCTTTTTTCTTTTTGGTGAATGAAATATTTTCATTATGAATGTTTTTGGAATCTAATAATTTACAATTTAACTTTCTCAAGTGAATTTTCTTTATCTTAAACTCATTTACTTTGATCTTTGGCATGTGATAACTGAGATTCACTCTTTCATATTTGCTCAAGTTTATTTATTTGTAGATAAACAAATTATGCTTCTTAACTTTACTGGATTATGTCCCCTTTATTTCCCTCTTTCCTTGTCCCCTACCTGTTAGTTTCCTATTTCATAGTTTTTCCACCATTCATCTCAAGCCATGTTGTATTCTTCCTTCATTTTTCCCCTTCTTGGCTAGTTGATTTTCATACCATCCCCATCCTTTCTTTCCATGGTTTGATCCATCCCACCCTTTCTTCCCATCCTTGCAACTACACAATTACATGAACAATGAGAGGAACATGACATTGAGGAAGTTCCAAGGTGTTATTCAAGTAGCCATGCCTCACTGTAAGATATTCAATTAGATTGATGGTAAGTAGTGTGGTGTAGAATCCTTACTCTACTCTGTGCAGATGGATGATATTCCTTTTAATAGAGTTGAAGGAAACAAGTTGTTGTGAGCTCTCTCAACTTTAGTACTGTCTATCCCTTTGAAAAAATATTTATTGCCTAACTACTAACAAAATCATCCTATAATCCAATGTTCCCACATGAAGAATATACATTTTGTATGGGTGTCTTCAAACTAACTGTGTAGAAATTTATAGTTCAAATTTAGCCATTTTGTCCATCTTAAACTCACTTTTCTCATATGTTTTCATCGTTAGCATGTGATTGAAAGTCAAGAAAGTCTTCTTCATATATTTTCAATATTATTATCTTTGCATATAACAGATGAGTAAATTCCTCATTTTATCATCCCATTTACCTTCCAAGCACAATTGAATTAGTTTATTCTACTAAAGAAATTCATGTGAACTAGTTTCTAAGCATGGACTTCTCTTGTTGTTTCACCTTAGAAAATTGAAATTGAATAAAAATTTGCCTCGAGAATAAAACAAATGGAGATTTGTTTCACATGTTACCTATTCTCAAACTCAATGTCTCTTCTTTATATGAGTTTCTTCTCTTGAGGCTAATTCCTCTACCACCAATTGTAATCAGTCTATGACCTAAGACAACCAAGTCAAACAAGATTATAGACACAACTTCTGAAGAACATAAAACAATATCTGAGCCAATTGAGTTGAAGATATTTCACATTGTAGCTAAGTTTAAGAGTAGTGGTAAGTTGTAAGCAAATACACCATCACTAACACGAATCGATGAAGATATTTTAAATTTAAATAATAGGTGTAAGATTTCTTGAATAAATCTAATAACTTTTAGAGTAGTCACTTAAGTAACAATCCATAGATAAGGCTCTAGAATCTTGTGGGCCAGTAAAACACAAATAATTTACTTAATGGAAATTGCAAGAGAGAAATATGAAGCCTAAACTTAGCTTGGACTTTGTATGCATCCAACCTGGAACAAATGTATAAAGTCAGGTTGCAATTGAGAGCCTTGATAGGTCATGCTTTGTCCTTGTATAGTTAATCCAAAGGATAAACGTTTCTTTGGTCTCCCCACGATGCAAAAGTTGGATGCTATCATCAAAGAGTTGCTAATTCTCTTGAATATTTGGTAGGTTTCAGCGAGTCTGTAACAGATAAGGTTTGTATACTTAGAAATATTCAAAATATCTGGAATATGGTAATACCCACAATATAACAAATAATATTTACATATTAGTAATATTTATATATAGGAAATGGTAATAACCTGGATTTATATATTTCTTTTAACATAAAATTTACATCATGGTAAACATACAAATATCCCATTAAGTACTACCTAAATATGATCCAAAGAATCTCACTTTTACCTTAAGTACATGACAGAGTAATTTTTGAGGTGTAAAGTTTTATTAGAGGCACTATTTGTTTGTTTTGGTTATAGAAGGGTTTCCTCTTGGTTTTATGTGACTTTCAATTCATCATTTGTAGAATGTTGAGATATGGGAAAGAATAACGTGTGACATTTATTTTGCAGAAATTGATGTTGAATGAAAGGATATAGAGTTTAGCCAAGCTACAGTCTGCTTTGGTAAAGGAAGAGGAACATCTTAAAAATTTGCCTAGGAATACACCATATACAAAGTTTGAACACAAGTAATATATGGTTTTTTCTTTTACATATATGTTCTTTTTCCTACCTCATTAAGGTCAATTTTTTGTTGTCCTACTTGATTAATACCTTCTCGTGACAAGAAGACTTTAAATATGAAATAATATGTTCTTGAAACAAATCAGATTCAAATTTTATAAATATAAAAGATAAAAAAATATTCAATGCCTTCATTTGATTGTTACTTGACTTCGATGTGGGCAGGTTATAGGAAATGAGATTTAAAAAAGGATGGGGAGACAATGTAGAGCATGTCTTGGATATGAGTAATTTGTTGTTGGAGATTCTTCAGGAACTTGTGCCATCGACTTTGGAAATGTTTCTAGTAGGGATTCCTATGATTTTTAATGTTGTGATTCTTTCGCCTCATGGTTATTTTGGGAAAAAAAGATGTTTTAGGAATGCTAGAAAAGACACCGGTGGACAAGTAAACAAATATTTTATAATTTCAATGCCCATTCCATGATATCCTGTCGTTATTGTTTGATTGGATTTTGAACGTTTCCTTTGATTTTGTTTTGTTTTCTAACCATGAAATTGAAAATGCTTGGTATCATGTCCATTTAAACATCCAAATCTTGAAGACGAGATTAGTATTACATGATATTAATTGAAATCATTTTCACTATTTTGTGCTCAGAAAATTCCATGACTATTAAAAAAATTATTTTCATGTTGTTTTTTGAGCACAAGTTGTCTATATACTTGACCAAGTTCATGTGTTAGAGAATGAAATTTGTTGTGAATAAAATGAAAAGGATTAGACATCACACCTTAGATTATTTGTTTTCACAAGTTATCTACAGTCTGAGCTTTCTAACATGTAACTTAGTTAGCTTGATTGTGCTTAAACTTTCTCTAAAGGTTGAATACTAAGTTACTAAGTTGTTCTTTTGTATGCTAACGTTTTAATTTCTTTGTTTATACAGGTCATTTAATCACATAGTGTCCACTATTTGACCCAACCGAAGAAAACTTATTCGAGTTTCTTTCTTTTATGGAGAAAAACAATATTAACATTGTTGATGTTCGTTTTCAGAAGAGGAACTCTATATTGATGGTAAGAAGCAAGAATTGAAGAAAGAGGAGAACAATAACACTGTAGCGACAAATGAAAAAATAGAAAGAAGAGAACTAGTCTAGTGATACCCTTAGAGCCAATATCTCTCATAAGACACATATATAGAGATTGATGGTCAAGTATTCAAAGTTGGTGATTTCACTTGCAATGTCTTGGAAACACAGTGATAATGTTTTGAAGTGATGAAACAATATTTCATGTCTAAATTGTAATCCAACCAATATTAAGTTGGAAACTCATATTGTAGTACTTGACATTTTATATAATATAATTTATGGTTGAAATTATTGATAGTTGCATGTGATATTATTTAGTATTGTAATTAACATATGAAGCTTTGCGTTTTCATATTAGATGAATATGCACATTGTATGGCAATTTTCTTTTTATTTAGTTGGAAAATCATACTAATTAATTTGTGTTGATTAATAATGCATACATAAAATCAATCTAAAACTACTAAAATAGTAGTTTATATTGATTAATGATGAACACAAATAAAATGAATACACGACTAAATTAGTCATTTATAATGATTATTAATGAAAGTGAATGAAATGAATATAAAAATACTAAATTAGTTGTTTATATAATGAATATGAAACTACCAAAAAAATATAAATGACTACAACAATTGATAAATTTTTTATTACAAATGACGACTAAATTTTGATATATATGACTATTAGTAGTTAATTTATTGTATCTTATAACACGACCAATATTTTGGTAATATTTCTTTGGTCATTAATCGGTTTTCTAGTTGATTATATAGTAATATATTTGGTCAATAATTGTGCCAATTAATGACTAAATCAATAACCAAATTTATGACTAAATATACTACTAGATGATAAACTTCACACAACTAATTGATGACTAAGCTAAAAACAACTAAAAGTTGGTCGCGTTATAAGATACTATAAATTAGCTACTATTAGTCACCGACTGAAAAATGGTCGTTTATATGCAAATTTTAGTCATTTTTTTAGTAACTAGTTAGCCATTTTCTACTAGTGATCTAAAGGTCATCCTTGTAGTGTTTTCACTTTCTTGTATATCCACCACTAACTATGGGGAACATTAAGATATGATTCAAGTATTGTAGGTTCACTTTTATAAAAGAATGAATTTTCTCTAGTATTTTCTTTGAATCCATCCCATATGCCTCCACAATTAAATCCTCTACTTTGGTAGATGAAGAAAAGACTAGTGGGGTCGAACTTAACTAGTATAATATCTATTTCTTTAAATAGGAAACCTCATACCACCTCACTCTTTTCACCCAATTGATAAAATAAATTCTTCAAATATGTTAATAGAAAAGGTAATACATAAGAGATTTGAAATAACATATGTGTGGGAAGTACAAGCAAACTTGTCGGGGATATGGACGCTCGAGGGAAACAAAGCAATGTTGGAAATAATATGTAATTATATTCTGAAAAGATGCGAGCTAATATTAACAAATATCTTAGTTTTATTTGCTATCTAATAGTAGAGAGATGATTAATAAATAAATAAATATTCCCTATATTTGGATTCATTGTGGGCATTCAAGTATGTTCTTTTCTTAAGAGATTTTCCTACTTTCATTCATCTTATGTGGGATATTTGGAAATGTTGTAATATGTGAGAATATTTTAAAATATTTTATTTCAATTTTTGGTAAATGTGGCTCTATTATCTAAACTAAAGAAAAATGCTTCGTCATCATGTGTCACCAATTTCCGAGGCCTCAACCACCCTCCATAATGTTTTCGAAGTTATAGGTCCCTCTATGTAAATTTTGCAAATATTACTTTAGGGATGTTTTAATTTTTGCTAATTTTGGGTGATTTTTACTTTTCTTAGTTTTTCATTTTTGAGTGTTTCATTGGTTTTTTTTTTTATTGCTATCTTCCCAATGGTTTAAGTTTCGCTTTATTCTGACTTATGGTTTGAAAGATATCCTTGATCAAAGTTTGTTTAATTTCACTGCCTATACATTAAAAAATAAGGAAATATATAATTTACATAATGTTTTAAACATTCTATAAATTTAAATTAATTAAACCCTGTAAATTTAATTAATTGTAGTAAATTAACTTAATTTAATCTATATAATTTAATTTTTATTTAATTACAATGTAAATACACTTTTTTAATTATTCAATTAGTTTTGTAATTAAATTTTTATGTAAATATAATAATAATTTATTCCAAAATAAAAGCCATCGAGTTCAAGCATTTAATGTTACTATGCACTTATCTTCATCTGAAATTTTAATATCAACAGATGCTAACTGACTTACCATAGTATTAAATGCATTCAGATGCTCTGTCACCGAGTCTCCATCTTTCATCCTCAGGTTATACAACTTTTTCCGCAGGAACAGTTTATTCACCAAAGACTTAGATTGGTACAAAGTCCCTAACTTGTCCCATAAAGCCTTTGTTGTAGCTTCCCCTGATACATTCAGCAATACTAAATTTGAGACACACAATCGTATTGTGCTCTTTGCCTTCCGATCCAACTTCTTCCATTCTTCATCGGACACTCCTGTTGGTTTAGTACATGGATCTACCGTGATCCACTAATCTTTATCCACCAACAGATCCTCCATCTTGAGTTTCCACAACTCAGAACTCTGACCATTAAATTTCTTGATCTCTATCTTTCCACTGCTCGCCATCTTCTTTCACCACTAGAATCGATCTCGTAGAGCTCCCACTGAATAGGGTCTACCATAGGCCCAAGCGAAACCCCTCAGCAATAAAGGCATCCCCTTGAAGCCAAATCTGCTTTGATACCAAATGTAGGTTTTAACCCCATACAGAAATTACTTGCATACGAATTCTAAAACACAGAAAATAAATAATGCGAGAGGAGAACACATAAAACACATATACACAGAGATTTTCCCCTGGATCCCAAGACCGGGACTACCAGCTTGATTTTTCATTATGTTCCTTTCAATGTTATAATACATATTTATACATGCCGAAGCATCCAATACCATGGACCGAAAACCATCGCATCCAAAAAACATGTGCGAAAATCATGCAAAAAACCATAGGTGGGTCCACCCAACCTAACATAGGGTCCAAAACCAAAATTTTCCGGGGCGCTGCCCCAGACCCCATAAAGTGGGGTTATGGGTGCCCCTCAAACCCCCTGTTAACTATGTGGAAAGAATATAACACAACCCAACAATGTAGAAAATATATTCCCCCTTTTCCCTTCTACACCCTATGCCCATCCATAAATGTAGAAAATAAAGAGTTAAAGGGACACCCTTTCCTCCATAACCCTACACACTTGATATCCATTGCATCACATCCTAAATCACTTTCATTAAATAACATTCCCACACTACACAATATAACATCCACTCATCCCTCTACAAAAATTTTGTTTTCCACTTCCCTTCACCTATACATTCCTGAAGCACATTCCTAATTTTGAACACCACATATCTCTACATCACTTATGAAGCATAATGAAAAAACATGCCACTCTTTCCTCCACCCACACAACATATTGTTGAGTTCTCTCATAATTCCATTATATGGAATGTACCTTTTATCAATAAGCATATACAAATTAATCGAGGGTAGTGAATGTTCACCTACCTTTCAACCGCCCGTTGCCTTTACTTTTTAAAGTTGGTTAATAATAATAATAATAATAATAATAATTATTATTATTATTATTATTATTATTATAGGTGGGGTCTCCAGGAGAAATAAGGGTTTTATATCTCTCAGTTGTTTCTTCGTGGTTATAGGTGTTAACAATTTACTATTGTTCTTGGATAAATTGCATTGAAATTGGCATGCTTAAAGATTTGCATTCATAGTTTTTACACTCTACATGTTTGGAATTTCATGTTATGTAGCATCATTATATGAACATGATTTTTTCTACTTAATGTGACAAGGTTGATGAATTTATTATTGAATCCTATGGTTCATCATTTCCAATCACTTGTTAGTTTATTTTGAAAGTGAAATGGATACTTACTATGAATATTTGTGTAGAAGTTTTATGAAACTTGTGTGCTAACCTCATATGGCATGGCTCATATTGTTGGGAAAAATATTAAATAAAATACTAAAAATATTTTCATATAACAACATCACACAACAAAAGTTGAATGGAAATTACTTTATAGGTAGAAAGGTTATAATATGTTTATGGTCCAAGCATGGGGTGGTAATTTACTAAGGCTCATATTTATGTTTTTTTAGCACTCAACCAATACATATGTGCATGGTATCTTGTTCATTGAATGACACCACATAAAAGTGATAAGTCTCATGTGCAAACACTATGGATTATGAAAGGTTTTGTTGTAAGGTTGATTGAATGTTACTTTATATAACTTGTAGCATGTTACTTTATATAACCTATCCTATAGGTCAATCAATTGTTTGACATTTAATTTATTAATTGGAATTGTTTTTATGGATTTAATTTTTATATGAATCGTGCCTTATGAGGTAGCCACAAACCATGGAGTTAATGCATCATATAGTAAATTTGACATCACATAGGGAATTGTTTGATGCAAGGTAGTGAGGTGGTAAATCTGTTCGATCTAGAAAGATCTACATTTAATGAGGTCAATCCCAAGGAATGCCTTGGGATGTTGACCATGTCATGGTAGTTGGAAAGTCAAGAGGTTGGCTTCCAACTTGACATTTCTCATTTCCCTTATGGAAACTAAGTTTGTAATATGAGCTTCCATTCTGGTTCAAACCCTAATCTAGATATTTTCACTACGAGTAGCTAAGTTTATTTGTTGGTAATTATTTTGGAGCTCCAATTGATAGCATATATCTTCTCTCTTATACAGGTACGAAAAGAAGCTGTTTCCATGTTGAGAAGTTCTAGTTAAGAAATGCATTTTTTTACTCAATTTACTCACTATTACTTACTATGGATATATGTGTAGAAGTTTTATGAAACTTATGTGCTAACCTCATATGGCATGGTTCATATTGTTGGTAAAAATATTAAATAGAATACTAAAAATATTTTCATATGGAAATGACACATAACAAAGATTAGAGGAATTTCGATGGAATTTACTTTATGGGCACAAAGGTTATAATATGTTTACGGTCTAACCATGGGGTGGTAATTGTTTGCTGGAATTTACTTTATAGGCACAAAGATTATAATATGTTTATGGTGGTGTGTAGCACTTAACCAATACATATGTGCATGGCATATTATTTACATGGGGGCTTCACTCAATGAACTTTTGACATATCACGTGTGTTCATGTAATACTAAATAATACCCTTAATTTGAACATCTATTGGAAAATACCTCTAAAAATCACATTTTTTTAACTCCCTACCAATATGAACCCAATAGACCTTCCCAATTAAAAAAACCCCTACTTTCACTAGATATTGTAGGTATCCAGTTTTTCATTAACATTTTTTATACCCCTTTATATTTTTTCATTAATTTTGAGATTCATTTTTTATACTTTCCAATATGAAAACCCTTTACCCCCTATTATATGCTTAATATATTATGTCAATTTTTCATGAATATATCCCCAATATGAATTCATGTGGTATGGTATTTCTCCCCTAGTGAAACCCTTATGATCGTTTATTAAATGACACCACAAAAAAGTTGTAAGTGTTATAGACATTTTTGGGCACTGCAACCCCAATCATATATGTCCATAAAGCAAGGGCTTCTGAGTCCCTAAAAGTGTTGTTTCAGGCCCTAAAGGAACAAGGTCAGCTGATTACATCATCTCCCAGAAGTTCTCCATAGAAATTGCTCAGATCTGGTCAAAACTGGACCATACAGGTTGCTCAGTGCTAAGGGTGCGATGCATCTCACCTACCTGGTGTAAAAGGTGCGATGCATACTGGAAATCCCTTCTGTAGGGTGCGATGGGCGAGAATGGATAAATGGCAGAGACAGTTTGCAAGGTGGATGATCATGGAATGTTCCAGAAACTTCTCCTGTGACACTCGCCTCTCTGAATTCGCCCAAGGATGAGTAAGATATCATCAATCTCCAATTGGAATCAAGAACTATGAGAGAGAAGACACTAATCAAAATCCCAGAAGTTGATTCACCTCCCTGCAATCATCTATATATGGATCCCTCATCCCAGAGATCCAGAGGCTGCAATTTTGTATCTTGTAAGGAAGCGTTGTTGGTTTCCTGGTGGAATATCATAGTGTTGGGTGATCTAAGCTTTTCATGAGGTGAAGAAGGGCTTTCATGCTGGGAGGATGACGCTGGGTTATATCAATGGGTTGTAATCCTCTCTTCTAATCTTCACATCAATAAAGTTGTTCAAGTTTTCCTCCACATTCTAGTATGTCTGATAGTATATGCATTTGTGTGGTCAATATATATCTGGTCCTATATTGCTTATGATTGTAGATCTCTACACTTTGAAGGTATTATGCCATTTTGACTTTACAGGTACTCTTTGAAGCGGAGTGGTCAAGGGAGAAGTGGCAAAGACCTGTCGGTGAGGAGAAGGAACAAGCAAGGAACTGAGCGAAAAATCGAGGTTGGTATTCTTTGATCCTCTCCTATCTACTTCTCATAAAGGAAAACGAAAGTAACTTTAATATGTTTGTTTCTAAGATAGCTACCGGTCTTAGTGGGACTAGCAGCTCTGCATAGACACTAGATTTCCCAATAACAAAATGGCGACTCAACTGGGGAGCAAATAGATTGTTTGCTTGTCTATATTTGTTTGTTTTATAAACTTACAGACGGAGCTTGAAGTCAAGCCAGCTAGCCTTCGAGCTGCATTTTCTATGCAAGTGCAAAGTAGATCAATGCTGCTTCAGTCTATCTCTGGGTTTTATTTATAAACTGAACAATCGATTTGCAAACATCCTAATTGCCCTGGTGGTGGCTCTAGTAACCTCATTAGATCGGCCCCTGTGATTTCTATTTACTGACTATCATTAGCTCGGCTTAAATCCTTTAACTAAGCTGCAAACTGTGACCAAGAACCAAGTTGAAGTCTCATCCCTGGACCATCACACTTTCTCTTCTTGGGAATATGGATGCATCGCACCTCCCGTGTGCAGTAGGTGCGCTGCATCACACTTTCCCTGTGTTTTAGGTGTGCTGATCAGATAATACCTCTTCTGCTTCCAGATTTTGGTTTCTTTGTTCACTCTCTTCAGCGTTATTCAAGAGTTTTGTTGTCTGTGATCAGTATACCACTGTGGAAACTCCCTTTCTTTTCATGATTCTACCTCCATAGTACAAATAATTGTGAATTTTTTAATGTATTGTGCGCCATTTACAGTTCTCTTTTACAGAAAGTAGCGTAATCAAACTGTCGTCTTTTGATTTGGAAGTGTCGCAAGTGTCATTTTCAGTCAAAGAAAAGAATCCTATCATTCTTGATGGTCTATTATACAGTTACTCTTGTATTTGATTTGAATTAGTGGTTTTTCAAGTGTTGAAAGCAGTTTTCAACTCAAAATCACAAACTGTCGTCATTATCTTCCTTTCGTATTTTGAAGAAAAATTGTTAGTACTGTCGCTTTGAAAAGATAATTCAAATTTGTACTTAGCATTCTTCTTGTTATTCACACATTAAGAAGGCTGAAAACAAATACATGCATGTGCATTTGCATTTAGACTGCTTGTTGATTTAGGACAGTGCATCTAGTGTGTGCTCTCTGCTCTATGTTGAAAGAATCTCATTTCTCTGTCCTTAGTATCTAGGATTTTCATTGCAAGAAGAAGATCAAACGATTGTTTATCATCTTAGATTGCATTTCAGGAATTGTGTATCTACATCACGTGGTGAACCTAAAAGGAAAACTTCTTAAGAAAGATCAACTGTAAAATAAATTCAATGAACATAAAAATTCTTTGGAACCTAACGCACAACATCTAGAAGTCTAGGCTAGAGACGTATTCCGGCGTCATAAAGCCTGGTAACTATCGCTTTCATCGTAGGTTGGGTGATTCCTCCTCTTTGAGACGACAAGTGCCAGTATGGACTTGTGCTCCCACGTACCGTCGAGTATATATTGGGATACCACAATAGGCTATATCCTTTATCCTTAGGAAGCCATGTCTGCCGCCCTATCGATCGTAATGCACTGAACACAACATTCGGGAAGATTGACTGCCGTACCGTAAAAAGTATTCTACAGTTTCATGATTGGTTTGGTAATCCCTCTGTCTAGATTTCCAGAGTAGTCTCTTTCATTCCTTTTCAGACTCCTTAAAGGAAAAGGTCTATCTGAGCACTTGTCACTTCAGGCTCATTAAAAATCGAAGGCGTCTAGAGTCATCTTTTGTTTTTTCTCGACTCTTAAAAATTGAAAAATAAAGTTGTGTCAAAGCGTCTAAAATTTATTTTAATTGGAATAATGTCACTGTTCCCCTCGTTGGCCTTAGGTTGGGAAAATGGAGTCCACCAACCAAGGATTTCCCCTTGGAGGAAATCCTGGTCCTTTCTCCTCTTGGGGAGATGTTGGTGCACCTCACATGGCCACGTTGTCACTTCCAGGATTGACAATTGGCTTGCCAATATGGCTCTTCTCGACCTCCATCATTCGGAATACCGTGATTCCTGAAAAATAAAGTTAGAAACTAAATGATACTAGAGTTACGCCCCAACATTCTACTTCGTCCGTTTCTCCCTCTCCTCCTTCCTCTTCACTTGATGAAGCTGGTAAAGCAAAAAATCAAGTAACTAAGAAGGAGAAGAAGGGGAAGGAGAAGAAAGAAAAGAAGAAGAAGGAGCCAAATGAAAAAAGGGGTAACCATGCATCATCTAGTGAAAATCCACACACGGCACCGTCCAGACCTAAATATCCATGTGTCATTTGCAAAGGGGACCACTATCATTGAGATTGCCCTTGTGTCCCTCGGATCTTAAGGGACTGTTCTCCTTGTTTTCAAAATGCGGTGTCATCAACCTCTGATGATCATGTTGAAAGCACACCATCAACTAGTGAAAACGAAGTCTCTGGATAGAAAGGAAGATGTAAATTTCCTTGCAAACTGTGTGAAGGCAATCATGTTGGCATTATGATTCAGGTGTTGTCCTTGATGGCAACCCATTCAGGTGGTAGATCACTATTCTTGATGATCAGCTCTCTATTTTTAAGAAGGACGCAGGCAATCTGTTCAGAAAGTGCGTCCCCGCAGGTATACCATGCAGAACCCGCGTCCAGGGACGCAGGCCAGCCGTTCAGGGGGTGCGTCCACCCAGTGCACACATTTCAAGACAGAGAAAAGCACGAGGGGGTTTCTTGTGTGGTATCTAGCCGACGGTTTTGTGTTTCTATGGTGTCGGCTCGTGGTATTGTTCCATGTTTTGGGGAGGAGCTTGCCTATATAAAGCAAAGGAGTTCATTTGGATTTATCATCATCTTTGGTTGAATATCTTTTGGTGTGATCTAGTCCAGATCTATGAGGGCGAATCTTCTAATGGACTGTGATCTCTATGGCGCATGATCAGATCTGCAGATCTGACTGTTTGGGATAGTTCTGAAGTCTTCATATCTTTTATATCTGAAGGGACGCAGGTTCAGTGAAGTGCAAGTGCGCCGAGACGCAGTACAGTAAGGGCTCAGGTGCGTCTCTGAAGCGAAAGACGCGGCGCGATAGTATTATTGGGTGCGTCTCTGAAGCAAAAGACGCGGCGCGATAGTATTGTTGGGTGCGCCGGTACGCAGAGCAGTTTAAAGGAACAGTGCGTCGGTACGCAGAGCAGCAGAAGGTAAAACTGCGTCCAGTCGCAGGCCACAGAAAGAAAAATTGCGTCCCTGTCTTAAGATGATCTGTTGACTGTATTTTTCTGTTCATAAGGTGTTCTGGGTTAGTTCTGTGATTACTGATCTGATAACTGTAGTGGACTGTAACTGTTGTATACTTGTTGATCATTTGATTCTTCATGAAAAGAAGTAGGGGGTTGTAGCTCCCTTCCAGGAGAGACTGGAGAACGAGAGAGAGTTGTAGCTCTCTGCAGGTTGCAGCCTGCGTACTGGTAAAGGACTGCACCAGTACAAAATCATTGTAAAAGAATTTCTAAAATTGAAAGAAGATAGAGACATATTGCAGCAGGTGGTTTTCTCCCACATTGGGTTTCCACCTTACATCTTGTGTTCTTTGGTGTGACTGTCTATTTTCTTTGTTCATGCTCATTATTTTATGGTACTGATATGCAAGAATAATTCAAAAGATCAAATAAGGAAGATTTGTTAAATTGCTAGATAATACTGATTCACCCCCCCTCTCAGTATTATTTCCAACAATTGGTATCAGAGCAGGTCCTTCAGAAAAGCTTGATCGCTTGAAGGTAGATCGTTCATCATGAGCAACTACGAGAGAGAAGCATCAATCAGGCCACCGGTTTTTGATGGGACAAACTTCAATTATTGGAAGGTAAGAGTTACTGCATATCTTCAATCTCTTGGTACAGAAGTTTGGGACATTGTAGAAACAGGCTATGCTTTTCCTTCAGCCACTCCTACAGATCCAGCTGAGAAAAAGAAGTATGAAACAAATGCAAAAGCAGTCAGTACTCTATTAGGAAGTATATCCCAAACAGAATTCATGAAGGTAATGCACTTCAAATCAGCAAAAGAAATATGAGACAAAATGATCACGAGCTATGAAGGAGATGAACAGGTAAAACAAGCTAAACTTCAAACTCTCAGGATTCAATATGAGACTCTCAAGATGTATAATGATGAAAGTGTGGCTAATTATTTTCTTCGGGTAGATGAGATTGTTAATTGTATGAAAAATTTGGGTGAAGAAGTAAAAGAGTCTATAGTAGTTCAAAAGATTCTAAGATCATTATCCCCCAAGTTTGAATCTAAAGTATCTGCAATAGAAGAAAAAGAAAATCTCCGTGTTCTCACTATGTCTCAGCTACATGGAATTCTAACTGCTTATGAAATGAGAAAGGGAGGTCCATCAGACAGAAGGGAGGCTGCTTTTAAGGCATCAGGCAAAGAAGATCACTATGAAGCAAGCCATGTTCCAGAAGAAGAGGAAGAAGAATCAAATTTTGTCAGAAATCTTCAAAGGGGTTCTGGAAGGTTCAGAGGTAAGCTACCCTTCAAATGCTTTGCTTGTGGGAGAGTAGGTCATTATGCTGCAAAATGTCCTTATAAGGATAAAGGAAAGGAACCAGCTAGATGGAACAAGAAACAAAGTGCAAATAAGAAAAGCTATTACACCCATGAAGATAGTGATGGCTTATCAAACAGTGATGAAGATGAACAAGGTAATAAATATAGGTTGTTAATGGCATTTGAAGATGATGATTATGAGGATGCTGTAGATGTGGATAACCTTTATGATGAAATTACTAGACTCAAGAGATGTATAGAAGAAAAGAACATGATCATTGATACTCTACAATTTCAAATTGATGAAAAGGAAAAACATCTTGAAAAATTAGAAGGTGAAATTGTTGGTCTTAGAAAAGAAATTGAGAAAACAAAAGCTATTAATCTCAAGTTTGTCAAAGGATCTGAAACTTTGGATGAGATTATCAGTGTGCAGCGGTCTCCACTAAATAAGACAGGTCTGGGCTATAATGGAGAAACTTCTCAAGCATCCACTTCAAAAAGTTATCTTGATGCAGCAAGAAGAAATGAGCAAAAGCACAATGAAGATCATCAGGTAAAGCAGGGACAAACTTCAAACAGAAACTATCAGGGGCAATCCAGCTTAAGGGTGAACAAAAGCCACAACCAGCCACAGGTAAAATCTTCCCAGTTTGGTTCAAGAATAGATGAAAATAGAAATTACAATCAGTTGGCTGGTAGATTCAATAACCGCAGAAGCTTCTTCAATGGACAATGCTTTTCTTGCCATAACTTTGGTCACAAAGCAGCTCAATGTGTTGCGTATAAAACAATCATGACTAGGGAAGCTCAAAAACAAAGAAGTATGACAGGGATTACAAAAAGGACCTATAACAGCTTTTCGGCTCTTGAAAATGAAGTTGAATGTTCTATTTGCAATAATTTTGGTCATGAAGACTTTGAATGCAGAAGCAGGTTTCAGGAAAGAAAGGAACAAGAGCGGAAAAAGGAACAAGCCTCAGGAACCAAAACACGGAGAATAAAGGAACCTCAAACAGAAAGATGTGGGATAGCGTTTTATGCAGAAGGACAGGAAAATCTATGGTACATTGACAGTGGATGTTCGAAGCATATGACAGGTGATAAAGAAAAACTTGAGTCTTATTCTATTTTAGAAAAGGGAAAGAAAGTCTCTTTTGGAAATGATACTCCTGCAACTATAAAAGGAAAAGGTATTGCTCCTTTAAAAGAAGATGTTAAGGCTGGAAATGTTTTGTTTGTTGATGGATTGAAGCATAATCTACTAAGTGTCAGCCAGATGTGTGATCAAAGAACCGAGGTTATATTCAGATCAAATGGATGTCTTGTTCGTGATCTTGATACAGGAAAAACAGTTCTCAAAGGGAAAAGAACTCCAAATAATCTATACATATTTGAAGAAGGACAACAACAATGCTATCTAAGCAAGGATGAAGAGCACTGGTTATGGCATCGAAGATTGGGACATCTAAGCTTCTCACAAATAAGGAAAGCATGCAAATATCAGGCAGTTCGCGATCTTCCAGATATCAAAATTCCTGACAACACCATATGCAGATCATGTCAGTTTGGAAAACAAACCAGGACTAACTTTCCAGAGAAAGAAGGATCAGCTAGCATGCCTCTTGAGCTAGTACATACAGATGTATGTGGACCATTCAGGAAAAGAACACCTAGAGGAGAGGAATACTTGATATTATTTATTGACGATTTCTCCAGGTTTGTTTGGTTAGGACTTATGAAGCACAAAGATGAAGCATTCGAAAAATTCAAATCCTTCAAAGCCTTGGTTGAAAATGAATCAGGTCACAAAATTAAGTGCCTCAGATCCGACAGAGGTGGGGAATTTACTTCAAATGAATTTTTCGATTTCTGTGATGAACATGGGATAAGGAGAGAATTCTCTACGGCTAGAACTCCTCAGCAAAATGGAGTTGTTGAAAGAATGAACAGAACAATCCAACAAATGGCTCGTGCTATGCTTGATGAATCAGGAACTCCCGCAACTTTCTGGGGTGAAGCTGCACATGCTGCGGTTATTATTCTCAACAAGACAAATGTCCGGGTGAACAGCACTCAAACTCCTCATGAGCTCTGGAGTGGTAAAACTCCTTCGGTAAAGCACTTCAAAATCTTTGGGAGCAAATGCTATATCAAGAATACTGAAGAGCAGCTTGGCAAACTTGATCCTAGAGCAGATGAAGGCATTCTTCTTGGCTATTCTCCACATAGCAAAGCATACAAATGCTACAATAAAAGACTTGGCAGAATTGTTGACAGCATTGATGTAGTGGTTGATGAGAAGGGATACATTCCTAGGCAAATACATCGTGAAGACATCGAAGAAGATGAAAGCTACCCTCAAAAACAGAATGATGAAGAAGAAGAACCTCAAGAAGAATCTCAAGAAGAACCTCATGAAGACGCAGAAGAACGAACAAGAATAGAAGAAAAGACTCCATCCAGATATGTTCAGAAGAACCATCCAGAATCTCAGATCATGGGACAGAAAGAAGCAGGTATACAAACTAGAAGAACAGTTGCAGAAGCTTCAAGCTATTTGGCATTACTCTCCTCTACTGAACCACAAAATGTGAAAGAGGCATGCAAAGATGAATGTTGGGTGAAAGCAATGGATGAAGAACTTGAGCAAATCGAAAAGAACAACACTTGGGAGCTGGTTCCTAGACCAAAGGATAAGAATGTTATCGGAACTAAATGGGTCTTCAAAAATAAATTGAATGAAAATGGAGAAGTAATTAGAAACAAAGCCAGACTTGTTTGTGAAGGGTATGCGCAGCAAGAAGGAATAGACTTTGAAGAAACTTTTGCTCCTGTTGCAAGACTTGAGGCCATCCGAATGTTCCTTGCTCTCTCAAGTTTTCAGAACTTCAAAGTATTTCAAATGGACGTAAAATCAGCCTTTCTGAATGGAGACTTAGAAGAAGAAGTGTACATTGAACAGCCAGATGGGTTCATTCTTGGAAATGATCCAAATCTTGTATGCCGATTGAAAAAGGCTCTCTATGGTCTCAAATAAGCCCCAAGGGCTTGGTACTACCGGTTGGACAAATATCTTCATCAACAAGGTTTTTCAAAAGGTTCAGCAGATAGCAATCTGTATATAAAAGTTGAAAATGACAAATTGCTAATACTTGTTGTGTATGTAGATGACATTATTTTTGGCAGCAATGAAGAAGCTATGAGTCAAAGCTTTGCCTCGGTCATGCAGAAAGAATTTGAAATGTCCTTATTAGGAGAACTGACATACTTCCTTGGTTTGCAAATCCAACAAAAGGAAGGAGGAATCCTTTTATCTCAAACCAAGTATCTCAAGCAGATTTTGAAGAAATATGGCATGGAAGATGCAAAACCAGTATGTACACCCATGGTCACAGGATGTAGTCTCAGTGCAAATGATGAATCTGCAGCAATACATCAACCAACCTACAGATCTATGATTGGAAGTTTACTATATTTGACAGGTACCCGACCAGACATCATGCATGCAGTTGGAATAGTTGGAAGATTTCAGGCAAATCCGAAGGAGACTCATCTTCAGGCAGTGAAGAGAATTTTCAAATATCTTCAAGGGACTCAAAATTATGGCTTATGGTATCCTAGAGATACAGATCTCACTCTTCATGCTTATACAGATGCAGATTGGGCCGGAAGCGTGGATGACAGGAAAAGCACAAGTGGTGGTGCGTTCTTTATGGGTTCCAGACTGGTATCTTGGTTCAGCAAGAAACAGAGTTCAATTGCCTTGTCTACAGCTGAAGCAGAATATGTTGCTGCTGCATCTTGTTGCACCCAACTCCTTTGGATGATGCAGACCTTGCAGGATTATCAAATCACTTGTACACCTCCAATCCCTATCTTATGTGACAACACAAGTGCAATCAGCATCTCAAAGAATCCGGTTATGCATTCAAAAACCAAGCACATACCAATCAAGTACCATTTTCTCCGGGAACAAGTACTTGAACAGAAGGTCAAGTTGGAGTATGTTCCTTCTAAGGAACAAGTTGCTGATATTTTCACCAAACCGTTGCCCAGGGACACTTTTGAATACCTCAGGCAAAAACTGGGGGTTGTTGATGCATCATCTTGTTGAACCTCTTCTTATTGGTGGTACAGGCTCAGGGGGAGCACATAATGCATTGTTGGCATTATGAAGAAGGAGATCTTGGAAATAGCTGCAATATGTCTCTATCTCTTTCATGGTGGATTTCTGGAGGAGCATGAGCGTAGGGGGAGCATACCCTTTGCCCTTGATGTCAAAGGAGGAGAATGAAGCTGAAGCTGAAGATCATGAGGTTGCCATCAAGTCCAAAGGGGGAGATTGTTGGCATTATGATTCAGGTGTTGTCCTTGATGGCAACCCATTCAGGTGGTAGATCACTATTCTTGATGATCAGCTCTCTATTTTTAAGAAGGACGCAGGCAATCTGTTCAGAAAGTGCGTCCCCGCAGGTATACCATGCAGAACCCGCGTCCAGGGACGCAGGCCAGTCGTTCAGGGGGTGCGTCCACCCAGTGCACACATTTCAAGACAGAGAAAAGCACGAGGGGGTTTCTTGTGTGGTATCTAGCCGACGGTTTTGTGTTTCTATGGTGTCGGCTCGTGGTATTGTTCCATGTTTTGGTGAGGAGCTTGCCTATATAAAGCAAAGGAGTTCATTTGGATTTATCATCATCTTTGGTTGAATATCTTTTGGTGTGATCTAGTCCAGATCTATGAGGGCGAATCTTCTAATGGACTGTGATCTCTATGGCGCATGATCAGATCTGCAGATCTGACTGTTTGGGCTAGTTCTGAAGTCTTCATATCTTTTATATCTGAAGGGACGCAGGTTCAGTGAAGTGCAAGTGCGCCGAGACGCAGTACAGTAAGGGCTCAGGTGCGTCTCTGAAGCGAAAGACGCGGCGCGATAGTATTATTGGGTGCGTCTCTGAAGCAAAAGATGCGGCACGATAGTATTTTTGGGTGCGCCGGTACGCAGAGCAGTTTAAAGGAACAGTGCGTCGGTACGCAGAGCAGCAGAAGGTAAAACTGCGTCCAGTCGCAGGCCACAGAAAGAAAAATTGCGTCCCTGTCTTAAGATGATCTGTTGACTGTATTTTTCTGTTCATAAGGTGTTCTGGGTTAGTTCTGTGATTACTGATCTGATAACTGTAGTGGACTGTAACTGTTGTATACTTGTTGATCATTTGATTCTTCATGAAAAGAAGTAGGGGGTTGTAGCTCCCTTCCAGGAGAGACTGGAGAACGAGAGAGAGTTGTAGCTCTCTGCAGGTTGCAGCCTGCGTACTGGTAAAGGACTGCACCAGTACAAAATCATTGTAAAAGAATTTCTAAAATTGAAAGAAGATAGAGACATATTGCAGCAGGTGGTTTTCTCCCACATTGGGTTTCCACCTTACATCTTGTGTTCTTTGGTGTGACTGTCTATTTTCTTTGTTCATGCTCATTATTTTATGGTACTGATATGCAAGAATAATTCAAAAGATCAAATAAGGAAGATTTGTTAAATTGCTAGATAATACTGATTCACCCCCCCTCTCAGTATTATTTCCAACAAATCATGCCATCCACCATTGTACCTTCCTGGACGAAGCTTAAAGAGTCTTGGATAACCGTCCCGCTTCACTGCTGCGACTTCCTCCTAGATACAAGAAACTCTTGCCGAGTCCATCACTAGTTGAAAATCCGACTGACACAACTATGTGGTCGGTCGAAGCATCTATCATTGAAGATAAACCTGCTAAATCCATACAAGACGAAAGTCAAAAGGTTGAGGCGGCAGTCGACCCGGTCTTGTCTTCAGAAGGTCCATCTTCAGATGATACAATCACCAAATAGAATGAGAACGACACCGTTCAAATTCTTTTCTTAAACATAGACTCTGATGAACATGGGGCCAATCTACCCGTTCCTTTACTGCAGGAAGGAAGTTCATCAGAGTCGTACTCGACCGTTTATTCGGTCCCACCTCCGAGCAACCTAGTCGTTTCCTTCGATTGGAATATACTAGGCAGACCCCGTTATTAGCTAGTGTACCATTCCAAATCATTTTACAAGCTTACAGAATGGTCATGGTTGGTACCATCATAGATGAAGGGGCTTCTGTGAGTATCCTTTCCTCAACTTCTTGGAAAGCACTTGGTTGGCCATCGCTTATGCTTGAGATGAGAAATCTAACAGGCTTCGACAAAGGAACCAGTCGACTATTAGGGATCCTTCCAAGTTTGCCCATAACTTTGAGAGGGAAAACTGTGTACATGAACGTAATGGTAGTCCAAGGACCTTTAGACTACAATCTACTCCTTGGGCGTGACTATGTTTATTGCATGGGAGCCATCGTCTCCTCACTCTTTCGAGTAATGTGTTTTCCGCATGAAGGAAAAGTAGTCCAACTCATAGACCAGCTTTTGTTCACCAGCTCACACATAGCTAATAATAAAATACCATCCCTAAATGGTATTTTCATGCAAGGTATGTCTCATCAATCCCCAGTCCGTCCACCTGAAAAACGCTAGTAATTCAGGGGGTCATGACTGAAACCTAGGGGGCATGCACCCTGGCCTACTTTGGTAGGAAAACTCTAGGTATATGGTAGGTTTCCACGAAGGATATATGACTGGTCCGACACCCGTCCGTATAGGAAGATGGGATTAGACTGGAATAGGATACCTCCGTTAGAAGGTAGGCCTTTCCCAATAGAAAAAATGTTTTGTCTGCAAATTGAAGGGTAACCTGGAAAAGGTAGGCTTTTCCCGATAAAGCAAATGTTTTGTCTGCAAATTGAAGGACGGCATGCAAATCTTTTTACATGCAAACCTCGAAACTCTACTTCACTATACCTGGGGGCATGCAGATCTTTTTACATGCAAGCGAAGGACGACCTTTTATTTTCTTAAGTTTGTAGGTTCTCAACCCTTTAAATTCATAGGATTGGTCGTCCCTAGCTTGCGTAAAGAAAGGATCTGGAGCAAAGTTTTTAATGGTGCAAGCTCCCTAAAAATTCAACCTATCGATGAGACATCCTTATTATACGACTAGCACGAGCAGTTTCTATGTGAAGTTCAAGCTCGTTAAAAATTAAACCTAAGAAATGAGCAAACGTTCCCCCAGAGTTTAAGCTCATTAAAAAATGAACCAACCCTCGTTAAATAACCATTTCGAACGCATTATCATCAGCTTTTTGAGCCCTGGTCATGTTCTTACCATCACCTCCACTCTGTTTTAGCCAATCATTCGCCTCAATTTGATTGTTTACCCTTTTGAGGAATAGATTTGAAGAGTGATTCTGTTAGCCATCTTTGTGACACTTCCATGATTGGAAAATTCCAAACCTTACCTGGAATCAGCTGCTACCCGAAAATATCACTCGTTCCTCAAGAAACAAGTCTCCTTTAAGCTCTTTTCACCTAACTCGTAGAATATGAAAAGATTGCTGAGCAGTTGGCCTCTCCAGCTCGTTAAAGCTACCGGGAGTGCTATCCCTCCTCTAGATTTTAATCTTTTTGGACCTGAGGGATTATTACACAAAAAGATCGAGCGCTTGTCTTGTTCGGTTCATTAAAACTATTGAAAATGCATCCCTTTCATATTATTTTATACTTTTTCGGACTTAAGGGATTACATGACGAAAAAGGATCACTGGAGTTTCCTTTCCATCCCTTTTCAGACTCTCTAAAATTGAAAGAGGACCAAGTTTTCTTTGTCGTTAAACTCATTAAAACCAATAGCGAAAAACTTGTCAATGCAGACAAGAACGAGTTTCACTATCACTAGGCTCGTTAAAACATAGTGACGGGTTTGCCCGAAGGGAAAATTATAGAACAAGCATATGTTATCCTCCTCAAGCTTGATAAAAATAAGCAGGCACTGGTAAAAAATGACTGGGAAAAAATTGGGAAGAAAACTTGAAGAAACTTTATTGGTAGCGAGTCGCTCTTGAACATGACACTTTCACTCAGTCACCATGATTGAGTCAGGATGGGTTATTCCGTTCACCTGTCAAATTACCATTGGTCCACCGTACCATCCATATTTAGGGTTAACGCTACCAATCCATTTCAGTGTCGCCGATATGTTCAAGAGAAGTCAATTAGAGAATTCACCAACCCATCTTGCGTCTAATTCGCTGCAATACCTTTACGCTTCATTCTTTCATGACTGCCACCCTAAACCTTGTATCATCAGATCGCTTTCACCTCCAAAAGTCATTTGCTCCATTCTGTGTCGTATATGTGGGATTCATTAAGGCCCTCCTATGATGGGTCACTTCTTGTCGACATCAGCTCATTATCCAAGAAGTCGACCTAGGAACACCCCTTTCAGTACTTTGAAGCTTGCATGCCTCAATGGCAAGTTTCTCACTTTTGGCGACAGGTTTACATCAATGGCCTTCAATCGAGAGATTTTGTGTGGTGTTCGATGCCAAGTCCCATTTTCACACCACATGAATTGTACTGTCATACCTTGAGGGTCATCATCATTATCGGTGATTCCTCTCGCGCCTATTAACAACGTACATCATTGGCTGGTAATCAGGCGATGTCTTTCCATGTTTGACTCCAGAACATTTTTTCACATGGATCAACCTGTACTTCGGGCAAAGATTGGACGAGTTTGAAGACCCTGGATCTAGTTTCATCCATTTGGGCTGCGATATATTCATGAAAATAAAGACATCAAATGTACATAATTACTGCACAGATGATCATCCGAATCAAAGGATGATGGCTCTATCAGAATCATCAGTCTGCCACACAGACGGTTGTCTATCCTATGTACATGAAAATGAATTTATAAAGTTGAGCATGGGAATGCCCTCCTTAGCTAGATCATGAAAATGTTATGAAGATAATGTATTGTATTGTATCTTATTACAGGTTGCCTTCCAGTTCGAAAAACCTCGAATCCTCATGATAAAGCATTTCACCCGACATCAAAAGATTAACGACCTCATGCTTTAGGGGGCAGCTGTTATAGACATTTTTGGGCACTGCAACCCCAATCATATATGTCCATAAACCAAGGGCTTCTGAGTCCCTAAAAATGTTGTTTCATGCCCTAAAGGAACATGGTCAGCTAATTACATCATCTCCCAAAAGTTCTCCACAGAAAACTACTCAGAACTGGTCAAAACTGGACCATATAGGTTGCTCAGTGCTAAGGGTGTGATGCATCTACCTACCCAGTGTAAAAGGTGCGATGCATACTGGAAAGCCCTTCTGTAGGGTGCGATGGGTGAGAATGGACAAATGGAAAAGACAGTTTGCAAGGTGGATGATCATGGAGACATCCCACACACTATTCTGTATGATAGAATCGTACTCTTCTACCATTGCATCAACCCAGACTGGTTGCTACATTGCCTCTTGAAAAGAAGAAGGTTTGGTCACTACACACTCCCCAACCAGGGCCATGTAGTCATTGTATCTCTTGGGAGATCTCCTCTTTCTGAACTGAGAGGATGGCTGCCCCACATTCTCTCTCACATCTAGCATCAATCTGTCAGCTTCTCGCGAGCATTTCCGCCCGTCTCTGGAAGACTCTCCAGAAGTGGTGGTCTCCATTACTGGATTCTCTACATGTGGATGATGCACATCATTAGGAGGCTCCTCCTCCTTTGGAACTACAATTTCCTCATCACCATGCAGCTTGAGCTCCCTCTCAAGTGACACTCGCATGGCTCTTTGTTCGTCGAACTTCAGATCCTTGCGCACTATGGTCCTCCGACTGGCAGGCAAAAACACACGATAGTTGTGGGGTGTAGCATCTTCTGAGCATCTTTGGTCACATGATAGTAAACTGATGATCCAAAGATGTAGAAGTGACTCACATCTGGTCGCTTCCCCAAAAAAGCCTCCATAGGTGTCTTCATCCTCAAGATACGATGAAGACTTCTGTTCTGAAGGTACACTGCTGTATTGCATGCCTCAGCCCACAGATGAAGTGGTAGGCCTTGGTCATACAACATCACTCGAGTTGCTCCCACAATAGATATGTTCTTCCTTTCGGCCACCCAATTCTATTGTGGGTTATGAGGTTCTGTCAGTTCTCGTTTAATTCCTTCTGCTACACAGAAGTCTTTAAACTGTTGGGAAACATACTCTCCACCATTGTCGCTACGCAAGGATTTTACTTTCTTTCCTGATTCTTTCTCTGCCAAGGCTTTAAACTCACAAAACATCAAGAAGGTCTGATCCTTCTTTTTCATAAAGTAGATCTAGCATCTACGAGAAAAATCATCAATAAAAATAACATAATACCTTTGCTTAGTAGTGGAGGCTATAGAGAATGGTCCACATACATCTAAGTGAACTCGCTCCAGGATTGCTCCAGCTCTACTATCTCGATCCCAAGAGGAAGCTTTTGCATACTTACCAAGGGTGCATCCTTTCCATGTATCTGTTTGCTCCAGTTTTCTCTTAGGTAAGCCGGTAGAAATTTGTTGCATGATATTCAAGGCCCCGTGATGCAAGTGGCCTAGTCTCCTATGCCATAGCTCACCAACATATTGGCTTTGCACCACCTCTGTTTTGGAACTCAGCGCGACACAATCATCTACCTCTAGCTTGTATAGATTCTTTACTTGAATCCCAATTCGCTTGGTCTGTATGGTGCCAATATGCCTCAGAAAAAATTTTCCTTTACTAAAGACTACATCATAGCCTTTATCTTCTAGCATAGCAATAGACACAAGGTTCTTTTTCAAACCTGGTACATACTTAATAGTAGATAGGGTGAGAGGAGCACCATGCTCCCTCTGAAACACAATTGTACCTTCACCTGAGACACAATACTTTCCATTATCGCCCATCTCGATCCGCATCTGGAAAGAAGCTCCACTATCTAGGTACCAAATACATCCCAACATGGATTAAACCATGCATGTGATAAGTGAGAAATCCAGCTCAAATTGTGAGGCTAATGCATCACCATCAAATCCCTTAGAGGAACCCTTCTTGGATTTCTTCTGTGGACAATTCATAGCATAATGGCCCACTTCATGATAGTGAAAGCATCGCACCTTCGACTTGTCACCCTTATTCCCACCATGAGAGGATTTGGATTGGCACGCCTTCCCTTTCCCTTTCTTAGCTTTACTCGCTAAAGCTATATTTTCTTCATCATCTTGTTTTGATGAAGATCCATCCAAGGTGCTTTGCCTTATCTCCTTCTGCATCAAATATGACCAAAGTCATTCCCAATTTGGTAGTTTCTCTCTTCCATTAACCGAGTCCTGGTAGTTATGCCAGCTCTTAGGAAGACAGAGGAGTGCAAGACTCACCATGTCATCATCAGTTGTCATGATCCCTATGCTTCCAAGCTCATCCCTGCAGGTGGTGAGCTTGTTCAGGTACATAGAGATTGTGTTGCCCTTTTCACACTTGATCTTTCGAAGCTTATCTTTCAGCGCCAACTTCCTCTAATTGTTGCTATTTTGATAAAGATCTTTCAATGTTTTCCACATCGAAAACAGAGTCTCCTTCCCATGGAGGCTTGAGACAATGTGATCTCGAACTCCCTCCAGGAGGATTCTCCTTACTCTAGCCACACACTTTTTCCATTCCGCCAGTTGAGTAGCATCAGTCAGATTCTGGACTTCTTGATCAATGAAGTCCTTTAGACCATTATCTTCTAATACTGCCTCCATGTGATCCTTCCAGGCTATATAATTCGAACTGCCATCAAGGGCATATTCGAGTCTTAAACCACTGAACGCCATCGGTGAAATAGATGTGATAAGAACTCAATTCAATATTCAGAAACCAAACTTTGAACTTCTCCTGCTTGTATAATGTTCTTCCTTGATCACCTTTGATCTAATACCATGTAGAAATTTCCCACTATAGATCACCTGGTTATGCAATATACTAAAGCAAAAACACTTGATCTACTTCCACAAACAATTTAGTGGAAGCTTAATCGAACATGAGCAACATCATGCATGAACAGATATAACTGAGAATGAGAAGTAATCAACCATAACACAAAATATATAAAACTAGGAAAAGCACCAGCCTAAAACCCCAACTTTGTATTATCATACAAGTGGAAATCTTGTTCAAGTTACAAAAAGAATCAGCTCTCAAGCTATCCTGCTCTCTCTGTAATAAAAAAATACAGCTCACAGACTCAATAGACATAGAATATATCTTCCTCAAGCCTTCCAAGCCTCCTATTTCCTTGCAAAGTTTTGATTGGGGTCCAATGATATCACATGTGTGAATTGGCCTCATCACACTCACTGTAACCTCAGGTCCAACTGTGCAATCCTTAAGGAATAATATTCCTTCTGCATGCAAGGAATATTCACAATGGAATATTCTAGCAACTGATAGTACATTGTCCCTGATTGAACTAGCATGCATGAGTTATCCATTAGTGAATACTCAGTTATCTGAAATACAGTAGTTACATGCATGCAAGCATTAACTAACTGAACTCTCATTAGTTTAACAAACTGTTAAATTAATCTAACTGGACTTGACTCAGTTAACTGAGCTAACTAATTACAACTCAATATTACAACTCATCCTTATCTCTTTAACTGATGGATAAATTCCTCAATTAATAGAGAAATTGTTGCATGTCCTCACATAGACTTCAAGATCATAATTCCTTAACTAATTAACTCAAGATGAATATATTAATCAATTTACAAACTGCTATTAATATAAATTCGAATTTTACTTGCTATGTTTAGTCCAGGGACTGACTAAAATAAGAAGGGATCCTGAAATGCTATTTTTAGAAAAGCTATTTTTAGCATTTTCACTTTTCACCCATTGTAGCTAAGATCTCCAATGGCTGAATTGCCATTTATAGCTTGGCTATTTATAGTAGTGCCATTTTTAGCATCTTCTATTTTTAGCATTTCTTATTGCACATTTCAACAAACCCTACCAGCAAAGGTTCTTCTTCTTTTTGTACATGTATCCTTAGATTAGAATCATAGATTAGCTACTAAAATTATTTATGTTTTGTTTAATTTGCAAGTCTTTGAATGATTGGTTAGTTTTTCTTCCATTAGTTGGAGCAGTAGATCAATGTTATAGTAGAGAAATAAATGAATTCAGAAAATCTTGTGATATTGGTCTCATCCTCATCTCCCTCATGGGATCATGGTTTGAGGGCCCCACTCTCACAGCCCCAAAAATAGAGTTATATTTTGGTTGTTACATAGCTTAGGGTTTCTTGTTGAGTAGGCCATTGTTCATGATTTCTTAGAAGCACTTGCAATTGTAAATTTTGGCTTCTTAAGTTTGTTGTAGATTATATAGCATTCCATTCCATATATTTGATCCACTAGCTATCAATAAATTAGTTTCTCAAATTAACTCATCTTTTCCACATTTACATAATGTTGTGCATAAATGAAGGAATTAATATGTGTTGTTGCATGAGTTGTTGATCTATAGGGAGAAATCGTTCCACCAACCTCATCTAAATCTTTTCCACCTCTCGTCAAACCCTACCAACCATCAATTTTTGGATTTCTATTTTGTAGCCACCGTGGACAACCACCTTGAGAAAATCCAACCATCCTGAAGAGTTGGGTTGATCCTTGGGTAGTGTGCACCTTCCCCCATATCTTATTTCACCATCATATACCTTCCCAACACTTGCTTTCACCTTCCCTGCCTTCCTACAACTTTCAACTAAGTTTCCTATAGTAAACCAGGACATCGTGTAGTAACTACGGGAAATCCTGTAGAAACTACAAGAAACCCTGTAGCAGCATGTTTTAGATAGTTTTGGGTAGAAATAATAATCAAAGCCTAGGGTAGGCCTCCAACTTGACCTCCATACCCGTCAATGCCATTTTTGACCAATTTTTCTATACCTTCCTCCCCTAAAAAAGATCAACTTGGTTAGTTTAACATTTACATCTCTAAATTGGAAAACCAAAAGACTATTTTCTGCAATATTTAGCTAATGCATGCATACATCAATATTAGAAATATTAGGATCATTTCCATGCCTACTTAGTCTAGAGAACTAGATGATAGAATGTAGGGTTAAATTAGGTCTCTTTTGCAAGTAATGTGTATTAATTCCTAGCTAGGTTATTTCATGTCATTTCCATAGCACTTTATATTCGAAACTTTTATTTCCTTAACATAGGCAAGCATTTACTTTATGCAATAAATATAGCTTTACATTCATTGTTAGTAGTCAACCTCCTTCTAGTCAATAGAAGGTTGGTTTGAAAAACCCTAGTGTTCTATTGCCCCAGTTAATAAGTGACAATAGTAGAATGTTGCATCTATTGTGCAAATAGCACTATCGCCTCCAAGTTTTTATGAACCCTGGGTTGATAAAGTAAAGTTGGTCGCCCTAGGAGTTGCAGCATCCTTGCTGCAATACTGGGACTCATCACTTTTTGATGTCGTTGCCGAGGAGGTGTCTAGGTAGATGTGATTTCTTCTTTCCTTTCCATTTGAAATTTCGTAAATAGATGCAATTCCTACTTTCCTTATGTTTTTCATTCAATAGATAGTTTCAATTTTTTCTTTGCTTCCATTCTGCAAGTAGTTCCCTTCAGCAAATAGTTGCAAATTCTTCTTTCTTTCCATTCTGCAAGTAGTTCTAAAAAAAACCCTTGAAAAGAAAAAAACATATTTCTTTCATGCCTCGTAGGAGTAGAGATAACTTAGGGAAAAAAATTCCAAATACCCCCACATTGTCAAACAACTGACCTTCCCTCTTCTTCTGTGGCTGTGAGCTAAAGGACCCATTAGGCGAAGAACCAGAAATATTTGAAGAATCGATTGGGGAAGAAAAAAAAGAAACCATTCCACCAACCTACACCATGGCTGAAAATAGAAATGGGATTGAAAATAGAAATTGCGCTGAAAACAGAACTGAGGGTTGTTTTCCCATCAGAGAAACTAATGGAGATGCTAGGATGAAAAACATAAGACCCTCTTCCCTTCCTCGTTTCCATGGATTAACCTCAAAGGACCCCGATACATTTTGTTTGAGTTTGTTGTCATCTGTAGAACTTATGATTCTACCTCTAATGACCAGAAGTTGAAGTTGTTCCCATCCACCCTTAAGGATGTAGCCTTGCGCTGGTTCATGGGTTTACCTGGGGACATCATCATTGCCTGGGATGAAATTTAACAAGCCTTCAACAACAAGTATAGGGATTATTGTAGGTCCAAAGACACCAAAGAGGAGATCTTTAGAATGACCTTGGGACATGATGAGTCTTTGGAAGATTATGAGGAAAGGTTCCAACTCAGCTACAAAAGGACGAGATGTACCCTCAATCTTGAATCACTCAAGCTAGTCCTTCTTAGAGGGATCAAGGAAGATCTCCTTGAAAACATAAACATGTTGTTAGGAGGGGACATCTACTAGTTATCTTATGATGATATTAAGACATTTTTCAAAAATCATTCTAGGGCAGCCAAAAAAGAAGGGTAGGGCTAGTCAAGCTTTGGTCAGTTCATCCTCCTCCAACACATCCATCAAAAATGAAATTTGGACATGTTGGAAGACTTTAGGAGTGAAATGTTGCATACCCCTACTCTACAAATGGACACCATGCAGATCAAGAGGAAGTAAGAGGAAGAAGAAGGAGCCCGAGTTATCTTTTTCCCTAGATGCACCAGGAGAAACCCTAGAAATGAATGTCCATTGAATCTTATATAGATCTGCTCGGTCTGTGAGGAGAAACACTACACATACATGTCCCTTCCCTCCCTGGATTTAAACTTGTGTATCAAGGAACTGAAGGTGTGATTGAACAACTCTGCTATATCAACCAAAGGAGGCCTCAAGGACCTTGACCATACCAGCAAGGCATGCAAGGGACATCCTATTCATATTACAATAGTAACCGGAATACATCCATTCCCCCTTGGTGTCCTCCTATTTATCCTTCATGGTCCACACCTTCTCACTGGTATTTTGCACCTCAATACCATTCCCAACCTTCCAATCAAACATTTCAGCCATATGCTCCCCCACAACCTCAATGGAATACACCATCATAGGGGTAGAGACCCCCATACAACCAATCTCTAGCCTTACTGCCTCCACCTCCACCTAAACCACAATTCCTTCACTCTATTACCCCTAATAATCCTTAGATGCCTGCTCAACCAAATTTGAACCCAAAAAACAACAGGCACAACAAGTCTATAGTGGAGAGACATCCTACCGTGCCTATGTTGTGGAAATTCAAGAAATCAACCTCGGGTATGGAAGAGTGATTCCAGATAATCAACCTCTGTTGGCTTGTTGGGTCTTGACCCAGGTTCAGAGTTAAGTTAGCGAAACAAATCACAGTAATACTGGCCCTTTCAGAAACAGTCTGCGGAACGCGAACTGAGGTATCACCCAATGTAGTATGGGATGGTGCTAGAACCAAGTTTCCGCACCCAAGTCCTTACTGGTATTCCAATGTTAGTTGATTATTTTAGCTTATTTGTGTGCTTTAAGTTATACTTAACAACATAAGTCATTTATAGAGGTGCGCATAGTAAATAAATAGTATATTTGCAAATTATATCCAACATGGATTAACTTGAGAACAGATACACAAAATGATAACAAACTTCTCTTTATTAATTCCTTCCTCGGTTACAGACTCAACTCTGCTCTGCGCACTCAGCTGTAGACTGCTAGGCCTCTGTGCACTCAACTACAGAGCCTTCCACTACTCTACGACCCAAAGACACACTTCACTTAGTTAGTTTGACTCCCTTTCTATCTCTTTCTTTTTTATTTTACACTTAGCGCCTCACTCTATTTATACAATCTCAGGGCCCGTGAACCATGGGTAGGTCTATCTAACCGAAATTACATTACAAAACTAGGGCAGAAAACCCTGTGACTCTATCATACATTTCATGCTTCGCGCCTGCAACTCACAGAGCTTTACAACAAGATTGGATCAAAACTCAGCCTTTGAGCCCAAAAACATTCCTTGGGGGGATTCCATGGCCAACAGGCCCCAAACACAAACATCATGACTTGCCCTCGAGTCACTCTATCGGAGCAACGGTCTTTGCGCAAAGTCCCGCCAATTGTTCTTGGACTGCGCGGAGGTCAGTAGTGCACTGAGCTGCTGCTTGCTGGATCTGCTTCATACACTGCTTCGAGACCTCTATGTCAGGAGTGCTTCTCTGCATCTATGCATGCATCCCGTGAATGTGTGTGAGCTTGGCTTCGATGTATATCGTGATGGTGAAGGCCGCGTTGATCCAAGGATGGACGCATGCTTTGAGAACTGCCTCCTTATGTCGTGTTGCATCCGCCTTCTCCTTTAGTACTTTAGACTGTTGCATCGTCGCAAGCTGCTGGGTGAGGACCACTATTTGTGCAGTTCCTCAGACACTATCATACTACTGTTGGAGTTCTCGTGGCTCTATCTCTAAGCGCTGGATGTTGGGGTCCTCTTGCAGAGTTGTGAGGACCTCAAGTGATTCTTCCAACATGCTAGTGTAGTCTCACACTGCACCTCTAATTTCCTCCAATCTTGTTGTGATAGCACTAGCACACTGTTCTCTAACTTCCGGGGGAGTGGAAGGCTGTGCCTTTAACCGCAGCTCGGCGGTCTAAAGATTCAACTCCAGCTGAACCTTTGTCGTTTATTCCTTGGCCTCACCGACTCCTGTTGCTAACCTGTGGATTTGCACCTCCACTGGTAGATCTGTTGGGATGGCCAACTTCAGGACGCTTCGGCAAGCATCGTCTACCACTTGCACCAACTGTTGATTTGGCAACACCAATTCATCATGCTGCAAGCTGAGTTGTTCCATATTTATCTTCTTCTCATTGAGGACTTGGAGCGCGCGACTCTCCCTAGTGTGCAACTTTGTCATTATCCCATCCTATAATAGATATAATGTCTCGCGCAGAAGGGTAGCTAGATTAACGCCAAGGCCTTTCATCGTGCTAACCAAATACCTGTCGACCTCATTTGATGTCACTAGAGCCCCTTCTCACGACACTATTGTGTTCGCCATCTGTGCGCGCAACATCTACTATACTTCTGAGGATCCTACTGCGAGGTTGGTTGAAAGGGTACCAACCTGAGGGGGGCGTGCTTGTAACTCCTACAACTGCACTTTGAGGGCCCCCAACATAGTCTGGTCCTCCTGCATGAAATCCTGAAGAGCCTCATTTGTGACATCATGCAATGTCTCACCAATGTCATGGAGATCACCCTCGGTTAGGGTGATCGGGTCAATGGACAATTTCGAGGCCTTGACCTTCTTCCTCGATCCTGCTCGCTTAGCTAGGTGTTGGCCCTTCAACTATGTCGAAGTAGTCCGTGGGTCCGCGGCTCCTTTTTCTGCTCCCTCTGCTGTCTGCCCTTACGAAGGCGTTTCTTGGCCCTCGCTTGCCTTAGCAGCTGCCCCCTGTGTTGTTGCTACTACTGTAGCCTTTTCCCGCTCGGCTACTACTACAGCGTTTTCCTACTCGGCTGCTACTGTAGCCTTTTCCTACTCGACTACTTTCTGTGTTGCTTCCCGCGTTGCCCGTACTTCGGCTACGGTTGTTTCCTTCTGGCTTTTCTTTCCCAACTGTGCGATGTGCAGCTTGGCATCGTCTTTCTTCTTCTGCGCTGTCGACCTCTCGAGTTCTGCAATGTCTGGGGCGCACCATTCCAGATGCCATGCCTCTAAGACATTGAAATTGGTGTCTTCAGTGGCTACAAAAGCTAGCTTTGTCCACTGCTTCATTAGATCCTTTCGCACCCTGATATATATATATATATATATATATATATATATATATATATATATATATATATATATATATATATATATATCTATATATATTGTGCATGTTTGCCTTGAATTCTGCAAAACTATGTAGACTATTGTAAACCGTGGGTGACAAGCGCGGTTTCCAGTTGATCCATATTCGGATGTTCATCTCCATGAGCACCCAGAAGATATTTCTGTCATGTATTATTGTAGCAGCCTTCGTGGCCTAGAGCGAAGCATACTTCGTGGCCTCTGGTAATTCTCTGTCAATTATGGGGAATTGACTGTCCTTGGCAATTGCCCTGCTATGAGCACTATTGATAGCAACAGCCATGCATATTGGAAGGTTTTACCCTACTCCTGGGCTTCGTGACAATTCTCTAAGACTTTTGTGTAGAGGAATTTAGACCAATTAAACTGGACCCCCTCTGCGCACTGCTCCGCTAGTGCGATCACTGGTGTAGGTACCTCGTCTGCACGACACTTCCACATAATTTTTTCTGCCAGGATTTGGGTAGCCATGCGTACTGATTTTTCCTTGATGCTAGAGATGGTGTAGCTCCTCTTCTTCTTTTCCAACTTGTACTTCGTCTTCATGGCCTCCGGGACGGCCAAGTCACTGCCCTGCCTTCCGATGTGGTCGCATGGTCCTTTCCTTTGTGTGGAAGCCGGGAAACATGATGAATTAGGTCTACCATGATGGGGATGGGCTCCTCTAGCCATAAATACCCATCATGCACCAGGCAGAGCAGTTGCCTGATGACGAAAATGGTTACTATGGCACAGTGGAAATGCAGCACCCATAGTAGGTTTAGCAGCCCAGTCTTTTCCACACTGCACAACCATTTTCATGGCTCTAATGTTGTCACCACCCCTGGTGTTCTGCTTCATGAGATTTCCAATCTCAAGGTGAGGGAACTTCTCGTGGTCAGCAAGGTCCCAATCTTCAAATTTCATGGTCGGCACATGGCCCAGGTGTGTGCCTTCAAACATAATGCCATCTGGGAGGAGCAGGGTCTGGAGCGAACTCTTGGTCTCGTCCAGGTCCTTGGCCACTTTGGTCTTCCCTTTTCGCGAGGGGACATAGGTAGGTAGTTTTGTCGCAGAGAGGGTAGGTTGAGTATCCACCTCCATGCCTTCGTCTTCTTCATCGGCGATGATAAGGGCCTGCAGATATTCTTCTTCTTTGTCTATATCTATAATGATACTCTTCCATCGACAGTTTTCTGCAAAGTGGATTCCATGGGGACATGCATACGGGAGTCATTGATTTTTTATCCTTCTTAGGTCTTGGTAGATGCAATGTTTTAGGGATATCTGCCACAATCCTGGCACCTTTCGAAACATCGTCCATAGTTAGGGCCTACACAGCCTCGCCCGGCGGTCACCTCTTCTATCCCCATACCATCCTTATTGGTTGTCATTGTAGTTGTGCTACAATATATCACTCGCGTTCATGGGCTTAATCAATGCTTGGCTCACAATACTCAGGCTTTTGCTCAATCTCTTAATTTGCAACTGACCAAGTGTTGTTTTTTGGGTTGCCCTTTGTATTTTATAGCGCTTTTTGAATTTGAATTCGACCATTCCCCCAATTCCAGTTCATTAATTCTTTCTTGGCTGTAGATTTTTCCAAATCTTTCCCATAAATCGTGTCTTAAATTCCTTCTGCCCACTCGATTTGGCCTCAAATCGAGCATCCCATCATGAATAGTGACTTCAACGGTCACTTTCTGGCCATTGCACGCGACAGTGCAACCCCCTGTGCAGGGTCACGGACCTTGTGACTCTTTGCTTCTATGCACATCTCCAATATCGCGCAGCTCTCGGGCCTAATATTTTATAGTCCCGCGCTCCCTTCCAACTGCCTGGAGTGCTAAGACTGTCCTTCCCTCGGTTATTCAGGTGGCCACACCACCTATGTAGAGTTTCATCTGGTCCTCCATCATGGCTCATGGAGAATCCCCACTGTTTATTGTTATGGTCGGCATCGCACAGTTCACCATTTGCACCGTGCTACCCTGGTCACTAAGCAATATGTGGTCCAAGCCAAAGCATCAGACTAATCAATTTGCAGCAATAGGCCTTAACCCTGTCATCGGGATCACACACACCCTGTCTTACCAACCTAGTATTTTCGCCAAGAAAATATTTCACTATTTTGTCCTCCATCTTCGTTACCTGCGCATCCATCAAAGCACATTTCTAACTTAACTATACCCTTTCTTCTTCTAATTTGTGGAGTCTAAGGTTTTCTCGTTGGATTTATTCCTCAAGTCCTATGCGTTCTGTCCCTTGTGGCTGTGTGATCCCTTCTTTCTGGACTTCATGAACCATCGTATCTATGGGTGCTACTGTGCGTGGACTAGGCTTCGCATGCTCCATAGGGATTACAACATGTGCTTCATATTTCCTCTTCAAAAGTGCCCGCATGGTCAGGGTTTTGCACGTGGTCCTATAACCCCATAGAACTGCTGGTACGCTTAGGTACCAGTCAGTGCATTTCACATGGTGGACCGCGTTCAGTACTTCACATACTTTGTCAAAGGCTTCCACATGAATAATCTTCGGCACACTTGGTCTTATCATTTTTCATCATTCACGCCATTGTCCTACCTGATCCTGCTTGTTGGTTGTGTTTCCTATCGGGAGGACAGTGTGCATTCATGTAGGTTGCGCACCATACGCCTGTACCAATCTAGAGTGGTGGGTGTGCAGGCTGTTTTGTCCATCATATCCAACTTTCATTAGCTTCTGAGGCTTCCCAAACCACCTGAGCATCATCCTTCTGTATTTGTGCCAGTTCTCAAAATTTTGTTGGTGCATAACCCACCACCTTGCGAGCATAGCGTGTAATGCCCATTTTAGAGCATCGAATCGTTGTTGTTCGGGCACTTCTTTTTCAAATTTGTTCAAGAAATCATCCACCTCGGTCAACTCGTCAAACATAGGCAGATCTCTTACCTCTATTTCCACGCAATGCAGCGACCTTTTCATCATGTTGTAGTTGAGCGTGGTTACCTCATGTAACCAGTTCTACTACCGTTCTATCTCCTCGTTTGAATCTGAGGTGTAGGAGCTTTCGTGCTCCCACGAAATCCTTCCATCCACTGTTGGATTCACCCAGTCCTGCTCTGCGTGGTTATCTTGTAGATACAGTCTAGATTGTCGTCACTCTCATAGTCACGCACTGGGTCTGTGTAGCGCGATCCTTCCGTAGGGTCTAAAGGCACCACTACCTGTAGCGAATTTTTCTCGAAAATCATCTTGCGCTTCTTTAGATGTATCACTCCATTCATGTCAGTGGCCCAATCTATTCCCAATAGTGTCGGATAGGAATTGCTGTCATCAACAATCTCTATCACTTCGAAAACTGCAAGCGCGCTCACAACTTCGATATCCATTGTTATTCCCTGCAATCTTCCCATGGGTAGGATCTTTTGTTGGCTCGCCATTCGTGATTGAATGGGAGACCATTGCAATGGGGGCCTGCCCATGCATCCCCATGTCTGCTTTGGTAGGATGTTCATGTCCGATCCTAGATCCAAAATCACTTGATCCATTTCATATTCCTTAATCTACAGGGTCAATCTCATCTCCCTTCATGTTCACGTTGTGTGCTTTCTGAGCTTCTGGACTACACGTGGTTCTCCTGGTCCAGCACATCTAGTGATGAGTTTTTGCAGTCCCTTCACCACTTTGTTATCTTGTAGCAGCTTCATGCATGTCTCTAAAAAGGTAGTGAGCATTGATGGGTCTATTTCTGGTTCCAGTTTGTCTTTGCTACCTGAAGTGGAGGTCTCTGTGAAGCTCTTCTTAGCTTCCTTGAATGTCTCCTTAGCATGCTCTAGATTAAATTCTAGTTCCTTTGTTAGAGCCTTGCGCACCGAGGCATTCTCTTCGGGCCGCTTGCCTTTGTCATCTCCTGTCGTAATACCACTTCGGAGCACGTTGTCTACATTCGGGTCTTCCTTGCACGACTCAGACCTCATCATTTACAGGTGCTGAGTTGGGAGAGGTTGAAGTGCTCCTTTATCGCGCAACCTCACTATTAGTGTGGGATAGTCCTCCACCTCATGATCAAATTGGGTACAATATAAGCATGATGGTATCGTCGGATTTGTACAATCGCGGGTATAACACCTTGGTCCTCCGCAATTGTAGCAGATCAGCTGTCTGTGACCTCTTCCTGGTCCCATTCCACCTCGACCGCATCCGCGCCTGTGAAAGCTAGTGCGTGCCATCCCTACATTTTGATTGGCATCCCGTGTTTTAGTCTGAACAATATAGGTAGGAGTACGATCCATCATCAGTTCATAACTTCTATAGGTATGCTCATCGTGGCCTACTGACCTGCAGAAATTACAAAACAACTATTGCGAGTTATGCGTATACTTCTGTAATAGATGGCAGTTATCTGTAGCATGCTTCCCTCCTATCTGAAAAATTGTTCACCATATTGCAGTTGCTGCGCTCAGTCCTGCTTGTGCCTCTGGTCTCAATGGCATTGGTCCTCCTATCGCCAGGTAGTTTGCAAATACTGGACAATGGTCCTTGTCATGTCCCTGGCCTTTACATTTTACACACTATACCTCCTCACGCGCTTCTGGACGAGCCTTCCTATCTTGTTTCAATGCACAAGGTTTTCAACTGCACGTGGATTTGTTGGACTCCCATGTTATGATCTTGTATCAGGGTCTCATGCAGTCTCCTTGCAATTTTCAAGGCCTCGGCCCGAGTGTATAGCTTCTGCTGTGATAGCTTGTTCCTTATATGCAGCGTTAGTGAAGCTAGAAACCATACGCGGTGTTGCCCATCCATCAAGGTCATGTTGGCTTCGCGAATCATACACTTCAGTCTCTAATCTAGCTCCCAGGGGCTCTCACCTAAAGCATTGCAATTCCTTAAATCCAATAATTGACTTTGTCTCTGATTTTGGCTTGCTAAATTCCTTGTTTAGCGTAGCTTGGATATCCTCGATCTCTATGTTTGGATTGTCATTGGAATGCTTAATGTACCACGTCATTGCGCGATCCTACAAGGTGTTGACTAGCATTGATTTCTTTATATTGTCATCTGTGACTCCCTGTGCTTCCCATACAGCCTTTACCAGGAAACAAAACTGGTCCGGATCTTTGTTCCCTACTCCTTTGAACACCGACAACTTTATCGCACTCGCCATATTGAACTATTGTGGTGGTGGAGGTGTTGTGGGCGAAGATGGGGGTGAAGATGGTGAAACTAGTGGTGGTGTAGGTGGGGGTGGTATGCAAGGAATTCACTACATTATCAAACTAATCACACTTCTTGGTGAAACTTTCTCGAGCTCTCCCTCGCTTTGCCACAGAGGTGAAATCAAGGGGCTAGACTCTAGTTCTACGCTACCGTCATTTCTATAGATCCTCCCACTGCGCATAGCCCCAAACATCAATTTATTCACATAACTCGCTTTTCACATAGTAGCATTTTAATCCAAGTGTTCAAAGATTTAACATACTTACCTCGCGGTCCTTTGAGGAAGTGTCTTTTTGCCTCGCTATAGCTGACTAAAGTATCTACTGTGAACTCAGTGATAAACCCTCCTATAATTTGATCGAGCCAATGGTCCACAAAGTGTGTGATCTTATCTTCCGATGCTTCCAGTTTGTGCACCAACTCTGGAGTCCACACAATAGGTTTGTCGATCCTACATCTTCCTTGACTATCTGCTAGCTTCGCGATCCACTCGTACAGCTCAGAGGGGAAGGATGCTAAGAAAATTTCATGGATTTATATATATAAATGGAAATCTAACCACTCTTCCTTTGATAACCGTGGATTCGTGTTTTCCTGCGTCGCAAACTCATGAATATTTCTGTCCAACCACTATTCAATTCCTTTCTTTGTCAGATTCCAATGATACGACATCAGAAATCTCTTATGCAAATCCTGGTCCCAGCAACGGAACCATTTGTTGGCTTGTTGGGGCCTGAACCAAGTTCAGAGTTAAGTTAGCCAAACAAATCCTGGTACTATTGGCCCTTTCAACAACAGTCCGCAGAGCGCAAACTGAGGTCTCACCCGAAGTAGTATGGGAGGGTGCTAGAACCAGGTTTCCACGCCTTGAAGATGTCTGATGAGTTCAAGTGGTCCGTAGTTCAACCCTGTGCGCAATTCACTTCACACACTTTCCCATACCTCGCAGCCTATTATACTGCCTTCACGCAACCCTACTCGGGGGCCGAACGCTCCGCTTCTGTGTTATTACCCAAGTCCTTACTGGTATTCCAATTTTAGTTCATTATTTTAGCCTATTTGTGTGCTTTAAGTTATACTTAACAACATAAGTCATTCATAAAGGTGTGCGCATTAAATAAATAATATATTTGCAAATTATATCCAACATGCATTAACTTGAGAACAGATACACAAAATGATAACAAACTTCTATTTATTAATTCTGTTAGAGTTAGTCCTTTAGCCTTCCACCAGGGATCAAAATGGTCTTTCACTATGTCTGGTTTTCTTAGATATTTTTCACATGATCTTTAGTGAAAAACATGTCATAAGTGTGTCCATCAAAAGCATATTGGAAAAATCTTTCAAGTAGTATATCACACTCCCAAAACCGGCTGCCATATTAGAAGATATGGCTGAACGAATAAATCACTCAAAGATATCCCAGTGCAGCAATTCATTTATTGAATGATCTAGAGGAAACTAGGAGATGTCAGTGGCTGGATTGTGATAGAGAAGGAGAGAACATAGCATTTGAGGTCTATTGCCGTGTTACTAATCCTCATCTCAACATATGTCGAGCTCGTTTTTCTACTTTGCTTGAAAAGGATATCCATGAGTCTATGAAGAGGACACTGTACATTGATGACAATGATATTGTGGGTGAAAGGTTGGCTTACATCCACTGGTCTCATGTTTCTAGAGAGGAATTACTTAAAGATTTATAGATGTTCATTCAGTGTTTTCTATCATCCTTACCTACATTTCTTCCATGATTTTCAACCCAAAGAATACTTGACATGTCAAACAAATGGAAGGCTCCCCCTTTGCCAGAGGGTCCCATAGATCTCCTCATTGGGGGTCCTTTCTACTAGTAATCGCAGAGTGCATGGTTGTGAGGAAGACATGGATTCTTTTAAAATCCTTTTGCGAGATGGCTATACCTATTGAAACCCTAGAAATCATTCTTCCATGAAATCCATGATACTAGAACAAAATAAAGTTGCAAATTCAGAGGTTTCTATTATGGCATCAGTATGTTCAGATGTTGAAAATATTGCAGCAGGCAACCATTAATGTTTTGGTTCGAATGATGGCACTAGAACTGATGCTCTCCCAGCATCTGACAAGAACCGAAGGCCCAGCTCAGCTCCAAATCTCAGCGCCCCTGCATCCACAACACACACAAGTCAAAACATTGAAGCCAAGTCAAAAAATCGAAAGCCAAGCCAATCTGGAGTGTGGCGCTGCACTCCTGGCTATCGCGTTGCGCTCCTGATTGTGGAGCTATGCTCTTGGACTATGGTGTTGTGCATATCCCTTTGGCGATGCGCGTGGGCCCATTCTAAAAAACAAAGTTCTGAAGGTGATTCTAATTGAGCAGAAGGTCCTTGATGCAACGAGTAGTGAGCCTTGGGGCCCTCATGGATCAAAGATGGCAGATATTGTAGTGCCACTAGAAATTTTAATGATCATGGGTGTGCTTTGGAAAAGGAAAAAATGTTAGGAGGAAGGCTCAGGTTATTGTTGCTCTTATCAATGACAAAAAGTTGCAGCAAGTAGAGACAAATACCGAGGAGGACTCTCTGTCACAAAAGTTTTACCGACGAAACTCAGCATGTGCCATCAACTAATGGACTCTTTTCAATTAGTTTCATAAATTCGAAGTACAGCCAAAAGGACTACGCACCGACAGTGCATTCTATATTAGGAGATTTCAAATTGTAATTTCTCTTTCTCTTTTTCTAGAAACAAAAAAAAATCCATGGCATTCATGTTGCTTGTTTCCTTCTTCACCTTGGCCTCAACCTCACATTTCTCTTTCGCTCATGCTGGCTCTGATCCAAGAAGTCTAATGGACAATTATTTGGGTAGGACACCTCCCATGGGGTGGAGCTCCTGGAAACATTTTGGTTGCAATATCAGTGATAAAGTAATCAAAGAAACTACTGACGCGTTGATCTCAACTGGGCTCAGTAAACTTGGTTATGAATATGTCAATATAGATGATTGTTGGGGGGAGCTCTAGCGAGATAAAGATGGAAGATTACCCATCTGGTATCAAAGCCCTTACTGATTATCTACACAGCAAAGGTCTCAAGCTCAGGATATATTCAGATATAAGACACTTTACCTGGGCAAAAAGACAACCAGATTCCTTGGGACACAAGGAAATCGACACTGCAACATTTGCTGATTAAGGGATGAACTATTTAAAATACGACAACCAGTATACTGATGACAACAAACCAGTTGTTTGATTACATGTCTAAGTGAAAGAGTAATTCTTAGAATGCAATCATTATTGGTATGTACACACAGGTTTGCTGAGTTTGTAAAGTTTGTCTTCAGAGGTGATATAGAATGCTTGTAGCATTTTAAATCTATGGAAATGGTCGGAAGATTGTAGCAAATCCATGGTTATGTAAAGGATCTTGTTTCAGTGGACTTCTCTAGTAACCATTCACCTTTCGATTGCAAGTGATGGAGTCTTTGAGTTAATCTCTAGTCAAGGGGTGGTTGATGTTGCCAAATTCAATCATACTTGCGATGCTTGTGCCAAAATTATTAATGAATTGTATCGGTTATGGCAGGAGTATGACATTTGTAGTGATGACATTAGAATTATTGTTGTACAAGTTAACAATTCGCAGAATTCTGGGTACAAATGGTAGTCATAGAACATCCAAGGAGGAATGAGAATAGCAGGTTGATCAAACAACTCCAGGACTAGTGCAGGCAAGTGTGAGGTGACAGTCAAAGGGAAGATTTTGTGGAATATGGTTCCACACTTAAAGGAGCAGATACAATGATATTAAGCCACTCGGAAAACCTTCACTCAATTTGTGTTTTCAAAAAACTCTATTTGCCATAGTTCACGAGAGTTTTATTTAGGATTTTTTAGTTTATAATATTGTTTTATGATAGGATTTTAGTATTAATTTCTATTTTTATTTTTATTTCCTATGTTGAGGAAATTTAAAATGATTTTGTAATATTATAAATAGGATTAGTTTAAAGATGTAAGGATTCGATTTTTGTAGCGGAGAGAGGCTGTTTGAGACTGTGTAAAGTTTCTTTTGAATATTATTTTAATAAATCAGTTTCTGCCCTTTGGACCCGGGATCCATCACTGTGTTAATGCCTAGTATGTTTTTCCTATAATTCACTTACATATTTTTTTTCTACCTTGTTACAGCATTATCGTAGAGATGTGTTAGGAATTCATCTGTACACGATGCTCCTTTCATGATGATTTTGTTGTTAAATGTAGTGGTTGTCCTTGCAGAATCCATCCTCTGTTAGAGCTCTATTGAGTAACTCTGTGTTTCTCATTCGTCTAAAGCTGCTACTGCAAATCCATCCCCCGTTTTATGCCTGTAGGGCAGTGGGCTTTCTCCCTATTCTTCTCACATTTGCAATCCTTTATCTAGCTAAACATTGCACTTACTTTGCCCCAAGTTTGCCGGTAGAAACTGGCATCGACTCCATAGCCCAATGGTCCTTTCTCTTACTGTTTTCGACCCAAAAAAATTTTCAAACAAATCCCCGCACTCCATAGCTAGCCTAAGAATCAGTTATCATAACCACATTTTGTTGGCAAAGAGAGAGCCCTCTCTGGTCTGGTAGGGCTCGATGCTAGATCACAAGCTTGGTCTATGGTTACCTTGGAATTGCCTCTTCTTAGCCTTGACGTTCATATTGAGTGCTAACATTTTGGCGCCATTGTCGGGGATGAGGTGACAAATCTTCTCTGGGAAAGATCGTTCAAGTTGCAGATCTGATTGCTGATGGTGGATAGCAGTCAGACACATATGAAGGCTAAAATCATCTACCTGATGACTCCATTGTTCAAGATCCCAAGCTTCAAAGTTTCAAAGCGACTTCACTGCCAACGAATCCAGAATCCAAATTTCAGAACGTTGATGTAATCACCGATAACAGGGTATGTGGGAAATCCGTTATCTAGTGAAATGTTATTGAATTTAAGGGATGAGTTAGCAAAATTTTAGATTGATCAGAATTTCTTGACATCAGTGTTTCTTAGTTTGAAATCCATCTAGCTCACACCTGAAAGTAAATATTGTTTTCTTGGCTTAGTTGCTGAAAGATTAGAAAATGAAATTGAATTATTGGATGTTCAAATTAAATCACATGAGTTCTGAGATCCCAAAAAGTTCTTGGAAACTCTCCCTCCTTTAAAACAAGAAACAATAGGGTTGCCTATGGATATTTGCATTAATAATTTGCAGCTGGAAGCATGTATTAAGGAGTTAGGGAAGCAAACATAGTCTGGTTTCTTCAATCCTATTGCAACGTACATGGAATTTTTTATTTTATTTTTATTTTTTTATTTTTTTATTTTTTTTATTTTTTTTTTTTATTTTTTTTTTTCAGTTTTAAGGATAATTTAGATTGTCTTTTACACAACCAGACTCATTTCGTGCATGCATGGCTATCATCCTTTCCATTTGTGTCCTGGTTCAAGCACTTCCAATCAGCATCCTTGTCACAATTACTTGATTGGTTGATTTGGCATTACAACATCACTTGACCTATTGATTTTGCGATAAAGTAGGGTAGGTTCGTGCATAAATAAGCTACCCAAGGCAGCACTTTGCTTCCGGTTTTTGTTTATGTATAGGTTGCAGTGTATCTATGTTTTCAGATTGGTATAAGTTGTTCAGGTTTGTAGCAGTTTGACAATATTACCCAATGGATGAGGCACTAATCTACATGTTCCCAAAGATCTATGGTTCTTGGCACCTCCAAGGAGCTACCATCCCAGATGGTGCCACTGTTAGAGTCAGTCCTTTGGCCTTCCACCAGGGATCAAAATGTGCTTTTACTATGTCTAGTTTTCTTAGATATTTTGCTCATGATCTTTAGTGAAAAACATGTCATAAGTGTTTCCATCAGAAGCAACTCAGAAAAATCTTTCCAGCTGTATATCACACTCCCAAAACCGGCTCCTGGATTAGAAGATATGACCGAATGAATAAATGACTCAAAGATCTCCCAGTGTAACAATTCATGTATTGAATGATCAAGAGGATACTTGGAGATGTTAGTGGCTGGATTGTGATGGAGAAGGAGAGAACATATCATTTGAGGTCTATTTCCGTGTTTCTAATCCTCCTCTCAACATATGCTGAGCTCGTTTTTCTACTTTGATTGAAAAATATATCCATGAATCTATGCAGAGGACACTGTACATTGCTGACAGTGATATTGTGGGTGAAAGGTTGGTTTACAGCCGCTGGTCTCATGTTTCTAGAGAGGAATTACTTGAGGATTTATAGATGTTCATTCATTGTTTGTTGTCATCTTACTTGCATTTCTTCGAAGCTTTTCAACTCAAAGAATACTTGACATGTCAAACAAATGGAAAGCTCCCCCTTTTCCAGAGGGTCCCATAGATCTCCTCATTGGGGGTCCTTTCTACTAGTAATTGCAGAGCGCATGGCTGTGAGGAAGACATGGATACTCTTAAAATCCTTTTGCGATATGGATATACCTATTGAAACCCTAAAAATTATTCCTCCATGAAATCCATGATACTAGAACAAAATAAAGTTGCAAATTCAGAGGTTTCTATTATGGCATCAGTATGTTCAGATGTTGAAAATATTACAGCAGGAAACCATTAATGTTTTGGTCCAAATGATGGCACTAGAACTAATGCTCTCCCAGCATCTGACAAGGACTGAAGGCCCAGCTCAACTCCAAATCTCAGCACCCCTACATCCACAACACACACAAGTCAAAACATTGAAGCCAAGTCAAAAAATCGAAATCCAAGCCAATCTGGAGTGTGGCACTGCACTCCTGCCTGTGGCACTACACTCTTAGACTATGGCATTGCGCATAGCCCTTTGGCGTTACGCATAGGGACATTCTAAAAAACATAGTTCTGAAGGTGCTTGTAATTGAGCAGAAGGTCCTTGATGAAACGAGTAGTGAACCTTGGGGCCCTCATGGATCAAAGATGGCAGATATTGTAGTGCCACTAGAAATTTTCATTATCATGGGTGTGCTTTGGAAAAGGACAAAATGTTAGAAGGAAGGCTCAGGCTATTGTTTCCCTTATCAATGACAGAAAGTTGCAGCAAATAGAGACAAATACTGAGGAGGACTCTCTGTCACAAAAGGGCTCCTGACAAAACTAAGCGTGCACCATCGGCGAATGGACTCTTTTTGATTAGTTTCATAAATTCAGAGTACAACCATAAGGACTACGTGTTGGTCAATGCATTCTATATTAGGAGATTTCAAATCGTAATTTCTCTTTCTCTTCCCTTCCAGAAAAAAAAAAAAAAAAAAAAAAAAAAAAAATGGCGTTCATGTCACTTGTTTTCTTCTTCGCCTTGGCCTTAGCCTCCCATTTCTCTTTCACTCACGCTGGCTCTAATCCAAGAAGTCTGCTGGACAATGAGTTGGGTAGGACACCTCCCATGGGGTGGAACTCCTGGAAACATTTTGGTTGCGATATCAGTGAGAAAGTAATCAAAGAAATTGTTGATGCGCTGATCTCAACTGGGCTCAGTAAACTTGGTTATGAATATGTCAATATAGACGATTGTTGTGGGGAGCTCTAGCGAGATAAATATGGAAGATCACCCATTGGTATCAAAGACCTTACTGATTACGTACATAGCAAAGGTCTCAAGCTCAGGATATATTCAAATGCAGGACACTTTACCTGGGTAAAAAGACAACCAAATTCCTTGGGACATGAGGAAATCGATGCTGTGACATTTGCTGATTGGGGGGTGAAATATTTAAAATATGACAACTGGTATAATGATGACAACAAACCAATTGTTTGATTAAATTTCTAAGTGAAAGAGTAATTCTTAGAACGCAATCATTATTGGTATGTACAGACATGTTTGTTGAGTTTGTAAAGTTTGTCTTCAGAGGTGATATAGAATGCTTGTAGCATTTTAAATCTATGGAAATGGTCGGAAGATTGTAGCAAATCCATGGCTATGTAAAGGATATTGTTGTAGTGGAATTCTCTAGTGACCATTCACCTTTCTATTGCAAGTGATGGAGTCTTTGAGTTTATCTCCAGTCAAGCGGTGGTTGATGTTGCCAAATTCAATGATCCTTCCAATGATTGTGCCAAAATTATTCATGAATTATATCGGTTATGGCAAGAGTATGGAATTTTTAGTGTTTACATTACAGTTATTGTTGTACAAGTTAAAAATTCACAGAATTCTGGGTACAAATGGCAGTCAGAGAACATCCAAGGAGGAACGAGAATAGCAGGTTGATCAAACAAGTCTAGGATTGGTGCAGGCCAGTGCGAGGTGGCAGTCAAAGGGAAGATTTTGTGGAATATGGTTTCACACTTAAAGGAGAAGATATGTTGATATTAATCCACTTGGAAAACCTTCACTTAATTTGGATTTTCAAAAAACTCTATTTTCCATAGTTCACGAGAGTTTTATTTAGGATTGTTTAGTTTATAATATTGTTTTATGATAGGATTTTAGGATTAATTTCTATTTTTATTTTTTATTTCCTATGTTGAGGAAATTTAAAATGATTTTGTAATATTATAAATAGGATTAGTTTAAAGATGTAAGGGTTCGATTTTTGTAGCAGAGAGAGGCTGCTTGGGACTGTGTAAAGTTTCTCTTGAATATTATTTTAATAAAGTAGTTTCTACCCTTTGGACCTGGGATCCATCACAGTGTTAATGTCTAGTATGTTTTTCCTATAATTCACTTACATATTTTGTTTTTCTACCTTGTTACAACATTATCTAAGAGATATGTTAGGAATTCATGTGTACATGATGCTCCTTTCATGATGATTTTGTTGTTAAATGTAGTGGTTATCTTTGCAGAATCCATCTTTTGTTAGATGCTCTATTGAGTAACCCTGTGTTTCTCATTCATCTAAAGTTGCTACTGCAGATCCATCCCCTGTTTGATGCCTACAGAGTAGCGGGCTTTCTGCCCTATTCTTATCACATTTGCAATCCTTTATCTAGCTGAACATTGCACTTACTTTGCCCCAAGTTTGCCGGAAGAAACTGGCATAGACTCCATATCCTAATGTTCCTTTCTCTTATTGTTTTCGACCCAAAAAACCTTTCAAACAAATCCCCGCCCTCCATAGCTAGCCTAAGAATTAGTTATCATAGCCACATTTTGTTGGCAAAGAGAGAGCCCTCTCTGGTCTGGAAGGGCTAGATGCCAGATCACAAGCTTGGTCTGTGGCTACCTTAGAATTGCCTCTTCTCAACCTTGAGGTTCATTCTGAGTGCTAACAAATTCCTTCCTTGGTTACATACTTGAATCTTCCCTACTCACTCAGTTGCGGACTACTAGGCCTCTGCGCACTTAGTTGCAGAGCCTGCCCCTACTCTACGACCCAAAGATACACTTCACTTAGTTACTTTGACTCCCTTTCTATGTCTCTCTTTTTTCTTTTACACTTAGAGCCTCACTCTATTTATACAATCCCATGGTCTGCGGACCATGGGTAGGTCTATCCAGCCGACATTCCATTACAAAACTAGGGCGAACAACCCTGTAACTCTATCATACATTTGGCACTCCACACCCACAATTTTTGTGAAGCTTTACAACAAGATTGGATCAAAACTTGGGCTTTGAGCCCTAAAACATGTCTTGGGGGGATTCCATGCCCAATAACCTCCATCTCCACCTGAGGAGCTTGAAGAGGAAAAGGAAGAGAGTGTTCCTCAAGCCAATCCACCCCCTTTTCCTGAGAGATTAATCCATCCTAGCCAGCACACCCCAGAAGAGACTGAACTTCTAGGTGAATTGAAAAACGTATGTGTTAAAATCCCACTCCTCCAAGCTATCAAGGATGTCCCCATCTATAACAATTTAATCAAGGAGAAATGCTTCAAACATCCTGGGAGGATAAAGAAAGGCACCCATACCATTAATTTCATTGGATAGTTGTCTGACTTAATGTTGGGGCAAGTGATTTTCCTGGAGTATCTAGACCCTGGGAGTCCTGTGGTAGATGTGCACATCGATGGTATCATTGTCCCCCATACCTTGATCAATCTTGGGGTTGTCATCAATGTGATAACTAAGGGGACTATGCTTAAACTAAATCTCCAAGGATCATTAAGGAAGACCACAACAATCTTGCATCTTACATACAAATCCATAATAGCTCCTTAGGGAGTTGTTGAGGATGTGATGGTTTCCATTGATTCTTGGGAATACCTTGCTGAATTCTTAGTTCTCCAACATATGACTAAGTTCAATGGTTATCCTCTCATACTTGGAAGGCCATGGCTAGTTTTACACAATATTTTGTCACATCTCTTGCACTTCCCTATGTCATACCCTAGAGTGCCCAAAACTTGACAACCATGCAGTGTACCCATCCTGATATGCAGTCTAGATCCCCCCTGAAAAACTAATGAAAACATGCCTTGAGCCTTACTTGAATAAATGAGCTCAAAGCCCTAATTTCAAGGTTAACACGACTATGACACTACCAACTCGTGTTGATGGTAGGTTGCATCATACTAGCCTCACGCTGCCAGCACGATTTTTACTTGGATACTCAAGCTGATCCCTAAAAGGAAAGTTTTCCCAAAGAGGAAAAGAAGCTTCATGATCTAGACGCTTCCAAAACAACGAGTTGGAGGTTGTTCATTGTGTATGTGGTTGAATTATCCTAATATTTCCTTTTTATCTTATACCTATGAGCTTCCTCCTTGAGATGAGGGCCTTACCCTATCTTTGGTGAGATCCTAACTGCCTCTCCCTGCCTATATATTCACCCTCTTCCATTCCAAAATGGTTTCTCTCTGATTATTTGCACCCTTATGCTGAGATATTGCCTACATGTTATTCACTTTGGCTTGGAGAAGGAGTGTTTGGAAATCTTGAGGTTGGACTTGGACATTCACTCAAGGATGGCTTACTAACATCAAGGCCTAGGCTGTATGCTTCCTATTTCATTTATTAATATATATACAACTGTTGGTTCACTTTCCATAAATTCTTTAGTCATTGCATCATTTATCTTAATGCTCCTTGATCTATTAAGTGGATTACATCCTATTATGCTTGTTGCAATTTTTTTCTTTGTTGTGTCCCTGGACTCTTAGGCAAGTATTCAAACGCTGTGAGCAGTAAGGACTGAGCCTCAGGAACAAGAGATCAATATCTTCAACAAGGGAGTGCATTATAGAATTAGAATGAGGTAGGTCTCCTTCCTCTTCTATCATTTATTGTAATTTAGGAAATTTTCTTATAGATTGTCTCATTCGTTGCTAAACCCACTCATTAGGCTAAAGGGATCATCTCTGTCCATAGATGAGAATTTACCTAGACAAAAAAATTGTGACTCCACTAGGGAAGCTATAACCTTTCCATACATTTCTTCGATCCGATTCTCTGATATGTTTGACCAACCATCAATTTCTTGGCTTGTGTGCATATTCACTGTAGGTTTATACAGTCACTGGTTTTTTCTTGAGATTGTTGCGTTTGGTCTAATTTTTGAAATTTTTTATTTTCTTCCTTATTTTCCTCACCCAGTGCATTCTCTGGTCTTACAAAAGTGGTACCATCATTGATTTTGTATTTACAATCACGCTGCTCTACCTTTCATTGCTCCTTTTCCTTTAACAAGTGTGTTGATCCCAGAGGCTAGAAAAAATTAAGATTTCTTCTTATTTTTAGTGGATTTCAACCTCTGTGAGTAATTTTCCAGTGTGATTATAGTGTTCTTGTCTTGATTGTTGTCATTTAGTGGTTGAAATTGTCTCTTGGCTTATGTTGATGTGTGATTGAAGCTTGATTTTCTTCTAGGGTTTCTAGGTCTAGGTCACCCTTCACTCATCTCTTGGCTTGTTTCTATGAGATTGATTTCCTCCATATAGGAGTTTTACTGTGATCAAGACACCATTTGCAATTTTATTTCAATTCATATTTGCGAAGCTGTTTTCATTAGCATTGAATCATATTTGTACTCTGAAAATTGCTTTCGCTCCATCATCAAATGTATATTACAATTGTTTGCATTGGTAAAACTGAAAGTGTATGCTTGTTTTGTTTCCATTGTTTCGAAAAGAAAAGTGAATGGACCTCTTCATTTAATTATTCTTGAAACGATTTTTTATTCAAAACCAAAAGTGAATGAAATTTTCACTTTTAGTTGTTTTGAATTCCATTTTTCCCTTTGCTTATGCATTATTTTTCATTTTGAATCAAATTAAAAGAAAAAGAACAAACATATTAGTGCATATTAGTGCAAGAAAGTGATTTTTTTCTCATAAGATTGCATTTTGGCATTGTATTTGTTAGTGAAAGTGAAAGAGTAGTTTTTGTTTTTTAATTTTGCATTGGAAAAGTTAGGGAATTATGTTCGATGCATTTTGTTTAATTGACGCATTGTTTGGTTGTCTCTCTTCCCTCATTAGTTTAGCCTTCATCGAATGAAAATATTTTATTTTCCTTATTTAGTTGCAATATAGGAATTCAAGTGATATCATTGAGCCACAAAATTGAAACCTAATTCAAGATAAACTTAAAATTTGCCTCAATTAACCTAAGGAGCATTTGTAACCTAACGCAAATATCTAGAGGTCTAGGCTAGAAACATGTTTCGGCGTCTTTAAACATAGCAGATGTCGTTAACTGCAAGCATTGTATCTCAAGGCTTAAATCTCGTTCTAGTACGGAAGTATATTGAATGTTCTCCAGCACTTTCAAGTATATAGGAGGCACTTAAATATGACAAGTATATCAGAATGCTCTCACAAAATGGTTATGCATTAGGCAGGACTAAATCAGACCTGTGCCCCCGTACCATGGCCTATATATTGGGATGCCCCACTAGGATGATATTCTTTAGCCACAGGTAATTGAGTCAGCCACCTTGTAAACATAATACACTGAACACAACATTCAGGGAGGTTAATCGTTGTATGTTAAGTCCTTGGTTTCGGCTACGGTGTATATAATGGTTCACGAATAATTGGTAAACCCTCTTTCCTAGCATTACCATTTTTTATTTATTCATTATTTTGAGTTATAAAATTAATTGCCAATGATAATATGTCAAACGATAGTTCTTTGTAAATTTTTATTTTTAAAAGCCCTCAATGAAATCATCTCTTCTCCTTCTACTCTTCAGAGAAGGTCATTGTGGTTGAACCATTGTGTTCACCTCACAGTTCCCCTTCATCATCCGATACTGAAGGGTCCTCACAAGGGGTTCATATTGAACTTTCACAATCACTTACATATTAAGGCTTTGAACTTGGAATTGTCCAAAGTATCCAACCCCTTGCTTGTCATCCTCCACCTTGAGACTTGTCGTCATATTAGGAGTCTGATCCAAAATCCCCTGTGAGTCCACATAGGTTTGTTTTATACCCTCTAAATCTGCTTTTTGATCCATTTGTGACATTTCATCAACATCCCTATAGTCCATACGATCAACATGGCATTCTTCTGGAGTTATCTCCTCGTCCATCTTGGATTCCTCCTCGCCAATTGTTTCCACCTATGACTTCATAAGGTAAGATTCAAAGCTCTCTAGGAGGTCCTCCAGAAGTCTCAGATACTCACACTCCTAGCATTGCTAATGATTCTTAATACAACTTTTTGTTGGAAGGATTTCCTTATGTAGGAAGAGTTCCATCTCAACCACGTCTTGAAAATAGTGGGCCTATGCTTCCACATGGTTATACGACCTTGGCTCAACTAGTTTCAGGAACTCCAAGTGCTTCTTCATTATACCAAAATCCAATTTGGTCATCGAATGCTATGCCTACTTCTGGTCAATTTATTCCTAACGTGACCCCTCATATCCCTGTGAAAATTGTCATTTTTTTAGTTCTGATTCAACCGACTGTTCTAACACAACTTGTTACCTTCGTTTCAACCTTTCATTCTATTGCAACCCATAGTTTCGGTTTATACATCTGTAAGTTCCTCAGTTTCCCCATCAAGTGGACAAAATATGCCACCACCTCATTCGCAGCCTGGGGGAAAATCCAAATATCCCCCTTGTCTCAAGTGGAACCCATGTTAGTGGATCACAACCTCACATGGTTGGATTAATTCAACCTATTGGTGGTATTCCTAATCCCACTGAATCATCTATTCTAGCTGGAGAAAGTAATGTCCAGTATGAACAGCCTCATTCAACCTAGATACCCCTCCAACAGCCTTATGTTCCATATGGTTCACAAGCACTTCAAAATCCACCTTATATTCCACAAGTAGGTCCTCATATGCAACTTGGTCAAAATCCTATTCCTAGTGCATATGGTCAAATACCAATTGGAACTTATCAGTAACAATAAGGAATTACTCAAGGAACAATTCAATAATAGATAGCCATTGCTGATGCTTACATAAGTTGCAGGGCTAGGAATATGAGCATTAAAAACGAGCATTTGTCTAAACAATTGGTGTTGTAGCCTCCTGCTAAACCATATCTAGAGCATAACTTACATTTATGGTTAGAAGAGGAGGAGGAGCATGAAGTCTACTCTGCCACATCTTACCTAATCTGTACCCTAGATGCTACTATAGGACAGGGGAAACCTGATGAAGATGACTTGATTGATCAAATCCTCCATAATAAACCCCCCAAAACCATGTCTCTTGATGAGTTAGTAAATAAAGTTGAATATAACCATTGGATTGATTTGTGCCTAGCTGACTCAAGTCCTACTCAGGTCAAGATGATACAATTTGGTCTAGGTAGAACATTGAAAATCAACCTGTCTCTATCTGCACATCTGGAAGAGTTATATGACATTCTAAGAGAACATCTGGATGCCTTTGCCTAAAATTATAAGGAAATGAAGGGAGTGCACCCTTCAGTGTGTAATCACCACATTTACATCAAGGAAGCTTGCAAGCCAGTGCACCAACCTCAGAGGAGAATGAACCCAACCATGAAAGACATAGTTAAAGAAGAACTACAAAAGTTGTTGGATGAAGGGTTCAGTTACCCCATCTCAAATAGTGAGTGGTGTCTCCTCTAGTTTTGGTCCCAAAGAAGAATGGGAAATGAAGGATCTGTGTGGACAACAAAGAGTTAAACAAAGCCACCAAAAAGGACCATTTGCCTTTGGCATTCATTGATCAAGTCTTGGGTGGTCTTGTAGGAAAGAATTTCTTCTCTTTCCTGGATGGATTCAGTGGTTACAATCAGATCTAGATTAGCCCAGAGGACCAAGATAAAACCACCTTCACTTGTCCTTGAGGTACCTTTTCTTATAGGGTCTTTCCTTTTGGATTATGTAATGCCTCTGCCACTTTTCAGAGGGTAGTCCTAAGCATCTTTGCAGAGCTAGTCCATGACTTTGTAGAAAACTATATGGCCGATTTCACTCCCTATCGGTGTGATTTCCTGGAGGCTCTCTCTAACTTGGGAAAGTATTAAATAAATGAATCAAAATGAACCTATCCCTTAGTACTAAGAAGTGTGAGTTCTTGATGAATGCAGTGATTGTGTAGGTCACTCAATATCCGAGGAAGGACTGCAAGTGGATCCAAATAAAATTTCTATCATAAACAGGGTCCCTACTCCTCAGAAGAAGAGAGATGTCAGAATTTTCTCAGGCTTAGATGGATACTATAGGAGATTCATAAAGAACTTTAGAAAAGTGACCTCAACTGTGTTTGGACTATTGGCCAAGGACTCTAAATTTTTCTGGTTAGAAACCTACCAAGAGGCCTTAGAAACCTTAAAGGACAAGTTGACTACCACTCCTATACCCCGAGGCCCAAATTGTGCTCTTCCTTTCCACATCCATGTTGATGCCTCTGAAAAATATATAGGAGCAGTTATAGGCTAGATAGATGACAAGTTTCCTTATGCCATTTATTTCACTAGCAAAAATATGTCCAAGGCTAAATTGAACTATACTATGACTGAAAAAGAGCTCCTAGATGTTGTCCATCCCTTGAATAAATTTAGACATTACATCACTGGTCACCACACCTTTGTAAATATGACCATGCTTCTATTAAATATTTGATGAACAAGCCTCATGTGAATGTCATAATTATTAGATGGTTTCTTTTATTACAACAATTTGATCTAACCATCATTGATAAGCCTAGTAGAGAAAATGTAGTTGCAGATTTTTTGTCTATACCTACTTTGCCTATAGATGAGGAAGGAATGGTTGATGATTAGATGCGAGATGATAATTTATTTTCTATTTCAGTTCTCTCTCCATGGTTAGCTGAAATAGCCAACTACTTAGTGGTTGCACAGTTCCCTCAAAATATTTCCTCCAAGGAAAAGCGCTGAATTATAAGAAAGAGTGCCCCATTCACTTGGATTGGGGATAATCTCTTCAAGCTAGGCCTAGATCAACTTCTAAGGGGATGTGTTAGGGAGGAGGAAGTCGTTGACATCCTTCTAGCCTATGATTATTATAGGTTTTAACCCTGTACAAAAATTACCTGCATATGAATTCTAAGAACAAAAAATAAATAATGCGAGATCGTGGCACATAAAACACATATACGCAAATATTTTTCCTTGGATCCTAAAACCAGGACTACTAGCTTGATTTTTCATTGTATTCCTTTCAAGGTTATAGTACATATTTATACATGTCGAAGCATCCAATACCATGGACCGAAAACCATCGCATCCAAAACCATGGACCAAAAACCATCACATCCAAAGCCATGTGCAAAAGCCATGCATAAAACCATAGGTAGGTCCGCCCAACCTAATATAAGGTCCAAAAAAAATTTCCCCCAGGCACTGCCCTGGACCCCATAGAGGGGGGCTAACCGCCCCCCTCAAAACCCCTGTGACCCCCCCACTGCACAATCAGCGCAAAGAAGGGGGGGCTCCGGCCCCCCTCTAACCCCCCGGTTATCTGGGGAGGCTAGTCGTGGAAAGAAAATAACACAACCCAACATTCTCCCACTTATTGTTTTCTTTCGACGGGGGGCCACAAGAGAGCTTAGTCATTTATCCAGCCCTCAAAGGCCCATTGTTTCTCTACACCAAGAGAACTTCTCAGAGCTTACAGATTTTGTCAATGCATCTACAGTATTCTTCAAACTATCCACCTTTACCAACAACACCTTTTTGTCTTCTATCATATCCCTCAAAAAGTGATACTGAACATCAATGTTCTTTGTCTTTGAATGATAAGCAAGGATTTTTGCCAAGAAAATTGCACTGTGGCTGTCACAGTCTATCCTTATAGCTCCCTGTACTAACCCCATACTTGAACACAATCTCTACAACCAAACTACTTCCTTCCTTGCATGATTGGTTGTCATGTATTCTGCCTCTGTAGTTGATAGTGCCACTACAGATTGCGTCTTACTCATCCAACTAACTGCACCTCCAAATATGTTAAACACATACCCACTTGTAGATCTTATCTGATCCAAATCTCCAACCCAGTCTGTATCAACAAAGCCACGAACAACCAACACTCTGTCCAATCCTGGTCTTCCTTGGTAGCACAAACCATAATCACTAGTGCCACGAAAATACCTAAAAACCCGCTTCATTGTTGTTCAGTGCTCCTTCCCTGGTTTTTACATAAACCTTCTCAATACTCCCACTGCATGTGCAATGTCTGGTCTAGTACAAACCATTGCATACACCAAGCTACCAACTTCACTTTCATATGGAACACGGCACATGTCCTCTTCCTCTTCTTGTGTCTTGGGACAGTGTTCGACAAATAAATTTACACCTATAGGAACCTTCATTGGTTTACTATCCTGCATATTAAACCTTTGCAGTATTGTCTCGACATACTTCCTTTGGTTTAACCAAAGCTTCCTCTTTTCCTAAACTCTTTTAATTTCCATGCACTAAATATAGTTTCCAGCACCAAGATATTTCATGTCGAATTTGGAGGACAATTAGGTCTTCAAATCTTGGATAATTTCTTTGTCATTTCCAACCAGCAACATATCATCCACATACAAGACCAGATAAATAACACGGTCACCAATTAATTTAAAATACACACAGTGATCTGCTTTGCTTCTGGTGAAGCCAAGTCCCCGTATAAATGTATCAAATTTCTGATACCACATCCTTGGTGACTGTTTAACCCATACAGAGACTTCTTTAACTTGCATAGCAATTCTTTCTTACCATTCACCATAAAACCTTCAGGTTGCTTCATGTAGATATCCTCTTCTAAATCCTCGTGAAGAAATGATGTCTTCACATCCATCTGTTCTACCTCAAACTCAAAAGCAACAACAACAGATAAAAGTAATCTAATAGAAGCTACCTTGGCGATAGGAGAAAAAATATCACCAACATCAATTGTCGGCACCTTGGAATAACCTTTTGCTACCAACTGAGCTTTTTATTTCTCCACCTTTCCTTCTGCATTTGTCTTCTTCTTGAACACCCATTTGCTGCCAATGGTTTTCCTTCCAACTGGAAACTCCACCAAATCCCAAGCCTCATTTTTGTGAAGAGATGCCATTTCATCAACCATGACATCTTTCCAGAGTTTGCCATCCTCTGAATCTACTGCTTCCTTCACAGTTCCAGGATTATCATCAATAACAGATAAAGAAAAATTTGAACAAAAAACAGATGGACTATACCTTTCCAGCTGCCTTCTTTCTTGAACTGATCTTCTCACACCCAGAGTTTGTGGCTCTTCATCTTCTAATTCCTCCTCTACTGTAGAGTCTGATTCTTCCTCCTTAAGCTCAAACTCTATATTCTCAGGTTCCTTTGGTTGGACTTCATGTTTAATAACATATTTCACCTCTCTCAACACCACATCTAGGTTGTACACAACCTTCCTTGCTACTGGGTTCCAAAGCTTATAAGCCTTTAAACCATCCTTATACCCAATAAATATGCGCTTTTCAGATTTACTATCCAACTTGGTTCTTTTCTCCTTTGGAACTTGTACATATGCATCACATCCAAATACCCTCAGATGTGAAAGAGAGGTTTTCTTACTAGTCCATACCTCTTGTGGAGTCTTATCCTCCAACATTGATCAAGGTGATCTAATGACGAGGTAACATGTTATCTCCATCGCCTCTGCCTAGAATTATTGTCCTAACCTGGCACCACTGAGCATGCTTCTTGCCCTTTCCATCAACATCTTGTTCATTCTTTTTGCAACTCCATTTTGCTCAGGTGTGTATGGAGTAGTCTTTTCCGTGCTATACCACACTTCTTATAGAATTCTTCGAATTCCCTACTGTAAAACTCTCCACTATTATTTGTCGTCAACACATTTATCTTCTTGTCTGCCTAGTTTTTTACTAGAGCCTTAAATTCTTTAAACCTGTCAAAGACTTCAGAGTTCTTCTTAAGGAAATATATCCATGTATTCCTTGAGAAGTCATCTATAAAGGATACATAGTACACATACTTACCTAGTTATGGAACCTTCATAGGTCCAAACACATCACTGTGCACAAGTTCTAATATCTATTTCACCCTCTTACCACCAGAGGGGAAACTCACCTGATTCTGCTTCCCATATACACAATTTTCACAGAAATCAAAATTTAGAGACCTATTACCCATACCTTCTACCATACCGTTACCATGAAGTATTCGACGACCCTTCTCTCCAATATGTCCAAGCCTTTGATGCCACAGCATGGTCTTCTCTCCAGAGATCACTAGATTTTCTGCTTCACTTTCAGGAACCACAGAACTGTTGCACCCATCAACAACAGTGCTACCTTACAGCTTGTACAGACTTCCAATCCGAACTCCTAGCATCAATACCAGTGCTCCCTAAACCATCTTGTAGGTATCCTTCTCGAAAACTGTTTTTACACCTGCATCATCCAACTTGCTTACATAAATCAGATTTCTAGCCAATTCAAGAATATGCAGAACGCCCGGAAGTGTTCTAACCCTTCCACCTTGCAACTTCAACTTTACTTTTCCGCGACCAATGATTCTAGCCTTCTTGTCATCCCCCAAGAAGAAATCACCACCATCATATTTCTCATACTCGTAGAACCACCCTTTATGGGGAGTGAAGTGAAAGGATGCACCTGAGTCAATCAACCATGCCTAATGTTCTACATGTGTACTTGAAGAAGCCAAGTACACATCCCCACCTTCATCTGAGGTGGTTTTTGCCTCTGCAAAAGGAGCATCATCAGGTCCCTTTCCTTTGTCGGGATCTTTAGATTTACAGTCCCTTTTTTAGTGCCCTTCCTTTTCTCATTTCCAGCAAACCATCTTTAAAGGTTTTCCTAAAGATTTAGATCTCCCTTTAGATTTAGATCTCCCACTCGATGACTTATTTTATTTTCTGTTATGGGACCATCCTCATATAGAAAAGGCATCACAATTTTGGCTTTCCATATTTTTCCATTTCATATCCTCCAATAGCAAGGATGAGATTATTTCATCAAACTGCAAGGTAGTTGCATTGCTACCTATTGCAATAACCAGACTATCCCATGAATTTGGTAGAGAACACAACAAACTGATGCACTTATCTTCATCTAAAATTTCAATATCAATAGATAATAACTGACTTACCACAATATTAATTGCGTTTCTATGATTTGTCACTGAGTCTCCATCTTTCATCCTTCGGTTATACATCTTCTTCTGTAGGAACAATTTATTCACCAGAGACTTAGATTGGTACAAAGTCCCTAGCTTGTCCCACAAAGCCTTAGCCATAGCTTCCCTTAATACATTCAGCAATACTGAATCTGAGACACACAATCTTTGCCTTTCAATCCAACTTCTTCCATTCTTCATCGGACACTCCTATTGGTTTAGTACTCGGATCTACCGTGATCCACTGATCTTTATCCACCAAAAGATCCTCCATCTTGAGTTTCCACAACTAAAAACTCTGACCATTAAATTTCTCGATCTCTATCTTTCCACCGCCCGCCATCTTCTTTCTCCACCAGATCGATCTCGCAGATCTCGCATTGAACAGGGTCTACCACAAGCCTGATCGAAACCCCTTAGCAATAAAGGCATCCCCTTGAATCGAAAACAACTCTGATACCAAATGTAGGTTTTAACCCTCTACAGAAACTACCTTCATACGAATTCTAAGAACAGAAAATAAGAAATGTGAGAGCATAACACATAAAACACATATACATAGAGATTTTCCCTTGGATCCCAAAACTGGGACTATCAGCTTTATTTCTCATTATGTTCCTTTCAATGTTACAATACATATTTATACATGCTGAAGTGTCCAATACCATGGACCGAAAACCATCGTGTCCAAAACAATGTGCAAAAACCATGCACAAAACCATAGGTAGGTCTGCCGAACCTAATATAGGGTCCAAAAAACATTTCCCTGGGGTGCTACCCCAGGCCCCTTAGAGGGGGGCTAACCACCCCCCTCAAAGCCCCTGTGACCCCCCCGCTGCACAGTCGGCGCAACAAAGGGGGTCTTTGCCCCCCTTTTAACCCCTCAGTTAACCAGGGAGGCTAGTCATGGAAAGAATATAACAAAACCCAACATTGGGCCTTATGGAAGTCACTTTGTAGCCAAGAGAGCAGCCTTCAAGGCACTGCAAGCTGGCTACTACTGGCCCACTCTCCACCAAGATGCAAGAAGATACACCAGATGATGTGACCAATGAAAAATAATGGGGAAACCTACTCCCAAGGAGGAAGTTCCTTTGCAACCACAAGTGACTCTTGATCCATTTGATGAGGGGGGCATGGATTTCATTGAGCCCATTGATCAACCATCAAGGTAGAAAAAGTACATAATTGTGTGCACCAATTATTGAAAAAGTGGGCTGAAATCGAGGCTATGAAGGTAGCAACATAAGAGAAAGTGGTTAAGCTATTAAGGGAGGATGTGTTTTACAAGTTAGGGTACCCTAGAGATATAATCACTAATCATGGTGCTCAATTCACCTCACACTTGATTGAAAATCTATTGATCCAACATAAGATCAAGAATAGGAAGTCAATTGTTTATCATCCTCTGGCCAATGGAAAAGTAGAGGTTACCAATAGTGCATTGGAAGGCATTCTCACAACGGTTGTGAGTAGCAAAAAAAAATATTGGGCTAACAAACCAGTGGAGGCCACTTTGGCATATAATACAACTTGGAATACAACCACTGGCTTCACCCCTTATGACTTGGTCTACGGGAAGACGACTATTCTCTCCATTGAGTTTGAGTAAAACACTTTCAAAATGGCATCATAGTTGGATTTGGATGTTACAAAGGCACAACAAGAGAGGTTTCTCTAGCTCAATGGTTTAGATGAATTCGGGATGTAGGCCCTCCTACACACAGAGGTGACTCAAGTACAAAGGATAGTTTGGCATGACAAAAATATCAAAGATAAAGTTTTTCAAGAAGGTGATCGGGCTCTACTATATGACTCCAGGTTCAAGGACTTCAAAGGCAAATTTATGATCAGGTGGAAGGGCCCATATCTGATAAAGAAGTGCCATGACAATGGGGTTGTGAAAATAAGGACCATTGGTGAAGAAGGTATCCCCTTGCTAGTCAATAGATACAGATTAAAAGCCTATAAAAGACCTCTGTCAAGGGAAGAGCTCATCAGTACCATCAGTAAGGAAGTCAATGTGCTTGGAAGTGTCTCATATTCTAGCTCACCAAATGCTTGAAGACTGTTTTATTTTATTTTTAAATGAAAAAAGAAAGAAAAGATATAAAACAATAAGGGACCTAGGTGAAAACCTCTATGAGGCAGCTGAGGCCAACTTTTGGCTTGGAAACCTCCTTGAGGCAACCCAAGAGTGAAAAAAAAGAGAATAAAAATATCCCTGGGTGAAAACCTCCCTTGAGGTGCCTAGGGCAGGAAGATGGGTTGAAAACCTCCTTTGAGGTGACCTGTGTGTCTTTCAAAAAAAGGAAGAAAAGAGAAAAGAAAAGAAAGAAAATGACATGCCAGGGACCTCAAACCTACACATTAATAAATTTTTTTGATTTTTTGCAGGTTTTTAAAGGAAACAAAGGACACAAAGTTTAGAGGACAACAATCCAAGCATCTCCCCATTCTACCTCCATTCACTTCATATCTCCCATGCCTAATATGTCTCCATCATCCATCCTCACTTCCAGGCATAAAAGACCAGTTTTTATGCAAATTTCTGACTTCTACAAGGTTTCCTGTAGTTACTACAACAGTTTTCTGTAGTATTATAGGATGTCCTGAAACTCTAAAGGAATGAAATTCTGATTACCAAGTGATGATGCAGGCCTACTCTAGGTTGAAATAGGGGAACATACACCTCACCACCTCTCACCTAACACCAACTCATGACCATACTACCCCCTGTGTTGATAAAAGACCACTCAGAAAAATAAAAAACAATATACAAAAAAAATAGAAAAAAGTACAAGGTCCATGCCATTAATGGTCTCACTCAGTTACCACTCCATCTCCTCTATTTCCATCCTTCCACTCCTACATCACCACCCATTTCTCCTCCAAATGAAAAAAAGGAAAAACATGATGAAAAAGGAATCTACAAGATTTACTATAATAACTACAGGAAACCATATAGTAGCATGTGATCTCACAGTAGCAGTTGTCCATGCATTCTCATTCATCACTAAGGAAAGAAAAGAGCTTCATCACACCTGAAAACACTATGACTCCCATTCAAAGCTCAACAGAAATAGTAGCAAGACCAAGCATCTGCACATAACAACAAAGAGGACAACCACATTAACAGGAAGAAATATACAGAAACATGACCAAGGAAAAGCACTTACCTGAACAAAAATAAGCACAGTAGAGCCACCCTCCATCATGTAGCAACCAAGTGAAGTAAGGAAAAGGTATGGAACTTCATTTGAATTCTTCCCTAAGTATGATATAGTAAAAGTGTAGGAATATGAAAAAGAAGATTTTATAAGTTGGAGGTGGCTAGTTAACTTGGCCACCCTCAGCTCAAAAATAGAAAGTGAACTCCTAGTCAGCCTAAAACATGGAAACATCACATCAAGAAGAATGAGTTGAAAAGGTGGTTGAGTTAAGTTGTGTGAGAGTGGGAAGGCTACATGATAACTAACAGCGGGCCAACCGTCCCAAAGAGGAAATCTTGTACACTGCCAGACAATACAATGGTCCAAGGAATCGACCATAAAAATCAAATATTCCAAACTCTCATGCACCATTTGTTCATTTCGAGATCAGAGAGGACCAGGACCACCTTGGAGAGCCATCTAGGAGGTAAACTTATTTCAGCCACCCCACAGGAAACAAAACTATAGGAGAAACTACAAGAAATGCAGGGAGTTACAAGGAATAGTGGAAATTCACAGAGAACGCTAAAAAGGGGCTGCATAGGGTCTAGCTCCTCAGACATTCTCCTCATCCAAATAATCACAGTGAAAGGTAGGTGGCCAATATCTCCTAATCTTTGCATTGATAGATAGGAATAGAAAAAATTAAGCTTTTAAGTGATTATGGTGGGCTTGGGAGTTTTAAAAGAATTGTGAACAATTTGAAAGTTGTGTGGAGATAGGGAGAAATTGCAACCATCCACCACCCTTAGTCACCCGAAGAACTAAGGCTAGCCTACCAAACTCCCTACAGTCATCCAACTAGCAAAGGAACATGACACGTGGTTTTAACAAAAGGGAACCCATGGATACATCCAAGATACACCTCCATCCCCCTATCGTAGAAATATTTAGAAGACAACTGGTTGGGATTCTTTGAGCTGCTTAGAGGGTATGATGATGATATAGCTCAATAATTTTCCATGGCACTTAACCCTAGGTCTATGATCATGGTAAGAGTGCTTTCAATTACAATTACTCCTGAAGTAATTAGCAGAATCACTACACTTCCTCAAGGGATGCCATGGAGAAAGGAGGGTAAGGCTGCAAGCACTTTCGTAAAGAAAAACTTCTTCTTAAGGGATGAAGAACTAATTGAGGACAAAAATGGGATAAGAAGGCAAAGCCTTCCCTACCCTTGGAATGAGGTGAGCTAGCATATTCTCAAATATATCTCTTGTGAAGGGACACCCAGTATAGTTTGTGGCTATTAATTTAGACTCCTCCATGAGTTAAGATTTGGGGAGGGGATACCCATTGACAGAAGACTCGATATACCTTAATTATAGTTGCATTTAATAATATACATGAGACTAAAAGCCAAAGAGGGAAAACATCATCAATTGGCACATTATGGACTTATTAAGCTAATACTAGAGGATTCCCTGAGTCAACTAAGAATCCCCATTCAATGGTTCACATTCAGAGGGACAAAGAGGTTGTGATTGAAATACAAGCCCTTGAATATGATAGGGACAATACCTCTAGTCTTGAAGAGGAGGCAGAAGAAGAACTTGAAGGGGAAGAAGAGGAGAAAGGTGAAGAGAAAGAATAGAAAGAAGAAGAAATCCTTGAGGAACACACCAAGGAAAGGGAGGAATCTCCAAGGTTGTATCTTGAACCCATTAAGAGGGAGGAAGTTCCTACCTTGGCTACCCTAAGCACACTTGTCAAGTCAAAAGGGAAAATAAAAAGGCAGACTCCCCTCTATTTCAAAACAAGGAGGAGCACTAGGACTAAAAAAGGGAAACCACAAACACCCACCAAGACTCCAATCATTATTGATGACTCACCAAAAGAGAAAGAAAATATATTTTCCCTAGAAATAAAAGGTGAAGAGGGCACATCAAAACAAGCTTCCCCATAGTCTCCCACCACCTATGTTAGGAGTTATGTCACGTGGTTAGAATTAGCAAAGCAACACAAGGCACCTTTGACCCCATTTCAGAAAGGAAAAAGCATTCTACTGGAAACTCTGACGATCCTACAGGAAACTCTATCAGAACTACATGAAACACAGAAAAAGCAGTAGGAAGGACAACAACGACAGAGGAGAGGCAAGCAAGCAATAACAGGAGTGCAGGAGGAGGCATATTCTCCAAAGAAATCTAAGGGAGAGTCCCAAGAGTTGCAGGAACCTAGTCCACAACCCAATTTTAGATCTTATTACAAATTCATTGAGGGAGGCAGAGTAATACCACATAAATTTTCCATCCCTCTCTTCTTTAAGCTTGAGAAGGAGATATGAAGGACACATCGCTGGATGCAAATTTCCAAATCAAAGAATTTATAGGATGTGGGTCATATGGAAGAAAATCTACTAGAGATGGATAGAGAGTTGAGTAGGATAAGAGATAGAGAACGAGTTATGAGATCTCAAATAGAGGTAGAAAACACATGGCTAAGGAATAGTTACAAGAAAAAGAGATCCAATTGGCCACCATGGCAAGCCTCTCCATGGAGGCACTCTAGTGCAGGATGCCACCAAAATCATATGCCTTGTACCTCAAAGATCAATCACTGCAATTTCAGATAAAGACACTAGCACAACGGGGGACTATGCCTTTCCAAGACTATAGGTAGTTCATTGATCTATGTGACAAAATAACCCTAGAGGATAAGGCCAAGATACCAGAATTCTACTTGCAGAACTTAGCCTTAGTAGACTTGAATGTGTGGTACCCCAATGCAAAGTTGGGGGACTTACAACTAATGGCCCTTGCATCATGGATGAGTCATGAGGAGGCCAAGGATAAGGAGGTGAAGAGGGTGTTGGAAAGAGATGAAAAGGAACCCCTAAGTTACATTAGACTAGAACAAATCAATTCTATGGTTGTCATAAGCACACACAACATCATCGCCAATGATCCCCATCTTGCACCAAGATACCTAGCTACATAAGAGAAATCAATCACACATTTTGAGAACACCTTGAGATTACTATGGGATGAAATCCATCAAGCATGCCAAACGAGATGGGGCACCCTACCATACAGCGTAAGGATCAAGGAGTATCATCCCCCTAAAAGGATGAGAGATGCACTAGAAAGGACCCCATTGTATAAGAATGCACTGTAGAGACTCAAAATCAATTGGATTGGTTTGAAACTCAATCCACCTTTGCTATTGGGTATGCTAGAAGGTAGAAAGGAGGAAGAAGAAAGAAGGCAGTGGGAGAAAATAGAAAAGCATGCGGGTTTTATCCACAAGAGGAAACTCCATCAACAGAGACCTGGAATGTCAGAGAGGCCACAAGAGCTATGAAAGACATGGACATAGACTAAGTTGCTTAGAGGATGAGCAACACTTTCATAGGATGAGAAACACTTTCAGTAGGGGGTAATGATGAGGCTCATCAATAGATAAATTATATGGGCCTTAATGCCACTCTCCAAAAAATTAAAATCAAATTTTCTCACATTTCTTTACATATTTTATTATGTTTTGCTTATTGATAAGGGTAAAGGTGAGATATTATGTCATGTGGCCTGATGTGCATTAATTGTAGCATTTGGAGCAGTTCTTGGCTAATCTAAGTGAAGGAAATCGAAGTAGACAAGCAAGAGAGATTTTAGGAGATTGGGACTCCCTGAACTCCTCAATCACTCGAAGATTCCTCCACCATATGTCATCAAGTCCGAGTTACAAGAAGCCAACCCCACCGAGTTCATTGGCATCCAAGCCAATGATCGTTGAAGACAAGTTAATCTCGAGTTTGGGAGCCAAGCCTCCCTAATTTTAAGGAAGTTGTTGGTAGCTTCAGTTGTATAAATAAGAAGGCCTGGGGCCTGATTAGGATTCAACTTTTTATGGTATCCAAGAGGCAATTTCAAGCTTAAGATATTGTGGTTGTTACTCTCATGTTGTTTTTGATCTTTTGGTGATAATGAAAAGGGTTTCTTTGATCCAGAAATGAGTTGACTCAAAGGGCTGGAGATCTTGGGTTAGGTCCCAACCCTAGCAGCAAAGGTTACTCTTATTTTTATACATGTATCTTTATATTAGAATCATTGATTAGCTGCTAAAATTATTTATGTTTTGTTTAATTTGCAAGTCTTTGAATGATTGGTTAGCTTTTCTTCCATTAGTTGGAGACGTAGATCATTGTTACAGTAGTGAAAGAAAAGACTTCAGAAAATATTGTGATAGTGGTCTCATCCTTATCTCCCCCATGGGATCATGGTTTGAGGGCCCCACTCTCACAGCCCCAAAAACAGAGTTATCTTTTGGATGTTAAATAGATTAGGGTTTCTTGTTTAGTAGGTCAATGTTCATGATTTATTAGAAGCACTTGAAATTGTCATTTTGGTTTCTTAAGTTTGTTGTAGATTAGAAAGCATTCCATTCCATATATTTGATCCACTAGCCATCAATAAATCAGTTTCTAAAATTCAACTCATATTTTCCAGATTTACATAAAGTTGTGCATAAATGAAGAAATGAATATGTATTATTGCAGGAGTTAATGATATGCAAGGATAAATCATTCCACCAACCTTATCTAAATCTTTTCCACCTCTCACCAAACTCTACCAACCATCAATTCATATTTCTGTTTTGTAGTCACCGTGGACAACCACCTTGAGAAAATCCAAGAATCCTGAAGAGTTGGGCTGGTCCTTGGGTAGTGTGCAGCTTCCCCCATATCTTATTTCACCATCATACACCTTCCTAGTACTTCCTTTCACCTTTCCTACCTTCCTACAACTTTCAACTAATTTTCCTGTAGTAAACCAGGACATCGTGCAGTAACTATAGGAAATCCTATCACAACTATAGGAAACCCTGTAGCAACTTGTTTTAAACTGTTTTGGGCAGAAATAATGATCAGAGCCTAGGGTAGGGCTCCAACTTGACCTTCATACCACTCAATGCCATTTTTCACTAGTTTTCCCATACCTTCCTCCCCTACAAAGGATCAACTTGATTAGTTTAACATTTGCATTTCTAAATTAAAAAACCGAATGACTATTTTTTGCATATTTAGCTAATTCATTCATACATCAGTCTTAACAATATTAGGATTATTTTCATGCCTAGTTAGTCCAGATAACTAGATGATAGAATCTAAGATGTATTTATTGCAATAAAGACTAAGTAAGATATCAACGTGGTCACATTTCATGATTATATCAACACTTGGGTGGATCAAGTAGTTAACATTGCCTATTAGTAATTTTGAAATTTAAAACAATTGGGGTAGTTAAGTTATTGGGGTCAACTTGGTTTGGTTGGAAAAAAAACATTAAAATGAGTTTTCTTTAGTCAAAGAAGCATTCATAATATCCCCCCACCATCCCATTTTCTCTTTTTGAAGTAAGAACCATCCAAACGTTTTCCTTTCCCCATTATTCTTTTGGTAATTATTTTTGTCATTTTGTCCTTTATATGTGTTATAACTATGAAAACCTACTTAGAAAAAATGCAATCAAAACTATATTTGTGTTATATTAAACAAACATATAAACATATCAAGTATTAGTCTAAGATACAAATAATATCTTAACCACACAATCAACTAGTTGAGAAAATATCTCAACCAAACATTAAACTAGGATCTATTTCAGTTTGACAAAATCTCTCAAATCCAACTAACTAACAATCAAACAAATCAAGTAACAATTAAATTTTATGATGAGGAATATCATTCAATATACAAAATACAACTAGGAGTTAAATCTCCAATACCCTCCCTTAACAAGTACTTGTCTTTGATCTTCTTTCCTGGCAAAGTCTTCATTAGTATCTCTAATCACTTTTGAATCATGTAGAGTGAACATTGCCAAGATATATCATAACCTTCATAATGGTGTAGTTGGTGAGTTGAATTCCTGGTTCTCGCTCTTGAAGTCCAAAGCCATATATCTCCTGAATCCAATTATTGAACGCCATCAAAAATATTTCACATAACCTCACTAGCAAACTACAATCCACTTGTGAGTCTCAACAAATAATGAGTGATCCTTCCTTGCACCCACAACTTCCAAACTAATTGGATAACCATCTATATTGAGCTTTATTTCCACTTGATATCTTAAAGATATAGTTGCATTAGACGACAATCAATTCCTTGTTTGTAATTATTGAACTATTAATCATTCTATGGTGGTATCCCACATATCGAGATACACATGTTTTTTTGTAAGCTAAGATGCAACCATTTATATTATAAGAGGTTAAAACCAGTACATACATACGATGGCCTCAACCCGCCCTGAAGGGAAACCGAGTCTTTTGGCCATCTGAATTTCTTAATAGCCATCCAAAAACAAAATTTAACGAGTCTGTTTGTCCATGCTATATATACTAACCATTCAAAAAAACTAACACTGTTTGCTAATTGCATTATAAAAGATAACAGAGGGTAGCATGTTGTTCATCTACCTAACTAAGGAGAAAAAAAACATATCTTGAATAATCATTCTTCCATTGCGCTTGGTTGGTGCTCCTCCCCTTTTACTTCCCGGGTAAGCTTCTTTAGCTACTGTTGTATCTCGTCAAGCTTGCCATCCTGCATCATAATGGTTATTTGAAGGTTGTTTATCTCTTTCTTTAGATTAGGAATGCCTTGGGCCAATTCAACCATCTCCATGGCCACCTGTTCCATGGCCTTAGCCAACAATCGCTTCATGACCCAATACACATGTAAGGCCTGTTTATACAGGGACGTACGACCTCTGGTATTTCCAGGGTCTGGTAACAGATATTTGCAGTCCTCCATCTCAGATTCTGACTGTTCCTAGGTCGCCTCCTCTTCCAAATGATGGATTATTCTCCTAATGTCTGCATGTGTGTCTTTACTATAAGCCCTCTCTGCATACTGCACCTGGCGATTCATTGTTTTCCTTCCGCGTTTGTTTCCTGCTGTTTTGGTGCACCCTTGTTCCTGATGACTGGCTTGCCAACGTCCTCTTCTCCCTGTGCGGCCCCTTCCTCGTCCTGCTCTGCCTACATTGTTTCCCTTACCCTGCTTCCCTGTCCTAATTCGGTGGTTGGTGTTCCCGTGTCTACTTCCTCTCTTAGCCCCTGGCTTTCTTATCTCCTATATCCTCCGCTGCTTGTCTTGTTTTTTCCATAATTCTCTCTTTACCTCTATCGCTTTTTCTTATCTGCGGTTGACTATCCCGTTCCAGGTCATATATCTCTTCTATGTTTGCCCGGGTCTATTCCTCTCCCTCCCATTGCTCCGACTTAGTACCTTCAACACGCGAAGGCCTTCCTCCCCAATTATGTAAGAAAGTAGTCTAGATATTGAATGTAGCTAAGTGAGTCATATAACATGACCACTTGATGTTAAATATTCCGCATCATTACTTGAATCGTACAAAATCTCTGAAAACTTAATTTAATAACATAATGACAATATTGAAACCATTCAAAACCACAAATGTGAGCCCGACATACATGTCACTAACTTTACCATGTTGTGAAATGTATACAACTCAACCATCACATCAACAATAATGGATTTTTTCGTTGTTGCTGCAAGAGCATTTTTTAGTGAAGAATATTCCCAGAAATATTCACTCTTAATTTCTACTTCTAATTGAAACTTCAAAATGGATCTAAAGCTCTCGTATTTATCCACCTTTGTGCTTTCCAAGTTGATTTCCTCGGAGTCAAATTGACATCTCTTGGAGCATGTTTAAATATGTTTTTTGAATTTTTTCCACACTTCTTATCATCCAATAATGGAGGGTTATTTCTTTCTATGTGCTTGAGAAATATGATTAGTGCAACCCTACAAATATGACAAGAAGGAAACTTTGAGGACAAATGGGCTCTAAATCTCATTTGAATTTGGGATGGAATGGAAATGGAAATATTGCGTGGGTGCACGTGCTTAAACATCCTGATTCCTCATCTTCTTTCCAATCACTCTTTCTCACAGACTACGAATGTGTTTGGTTCTTTCCAATCACTCTTTCTCACAGACTACGAATGTGTTTGGTTGATAATAATAGATGAAGAATCCCATATATTTTTGGAAATGAATTCCTCTCTCAATGATCCCAAAATTCCTTTACACAACTAAAACCTATCATCTTGAGTAGCAAACTGATCGATACATGACCAAGAATGAGAATAGTTGCATTAGGTTCAACAGAGGTGACAAATGTGCCTATAGCAAACACTGCATTTTCCAGAGGAATTGATGGATGATGTCCATTCCTTTGGCGTGAGAATTGGAGTGGAACTCCATTCATGGTTCACTACATCCCTTTTTCTTCAAAAATCGCAGCTCATGCAAATAGAAACCATGAGTTTGTTTGTACAATAGTGACGGCTTTTCCTGGGATCTAGAAACTCACTCACAATAAATTATTGTGTTGAGAGGCGTTCTACAATCCAATATAAGTTAGATGTGTAGATGTAATGTAACTATGTAAACAATTTTAAATGTCGAACCAATTAAAAAAGGAAAAGAAAAAAGTAAAAAATAATATTGGGGATGATATAGGTTAGATGTGTAGATGTAATGTAACTATGTAAACAATTTTAAATGCCTACGCAATTAAAAAAGAAAATAAAAAAGTTAAAAGTATTTGAGTAAACATTTAAATGTTGACTCAAATAATAATAAAAAGTTAAAAGTAATAAACAAGAAGTTAAAAATAATAAACAAGAAGTTAAAATTATTATAAACCTAGTATTAATGAGAAACATTTAAATGTTGGTTCAATTAATAATAAAAAGTTAAAGTAATAAAAATAATAAAATTCAATTTATTATATTTTAATTTTGTTGTTAACTTTTGAATAGGATTTATTATAATACCATGGGTCAATACCATGGATTATCAATATCACATGCCCAAAAACCATAACCTATTTCACAACCAAAATATTTTATAACAATACAAGATTCTTAACAATGGATATCCATCCTCACTTTACCGTGGATATTATTAACTTGTAAAAAATAGGTTATGTTACAATAACATGGGCCAATATTATGGCTTATCAATACCACATGCCCAAAACACATAACTTATTTCACAATCAAAATATCTTATATCAGTATGAAAATATTCTTAACCATAGGTATTCACTTTCACTTTTCCATGTATATTATTAACTTGCAAATATGCATATTTTTTATCAGTATGAAAATATTCTTAACCATAGATATTCACTTTCACTTTTCCATGGATATTATTAACTTTCAAATATGCATTGTTACAATACCGTGGGCCAATACCATGGCTTATCAATACCACATGCCCAAAAAAACATAACTCAAAATATTTTATAACAGTATGAAAATATTTTTAACCATGGATATTCACCCCCACTTTACCATGGATATTATGAACTTGTAAATAAGCTTTGTTACAATACCATGGCTTATCAATACCACATGCCCAAAAAACATAACTTATTTCACAATCAAAATATTTTATAACAATATGACAAGATTCTTAACCATAGATATTTACCATCACTTTTGCCATGGATAGTTTTGAATAGGATTTGTAACGAAACCATGGGCCAATACCATGGGTTATCAATACCACATGCCCAGAACTGAAAATTATTTCACAATTAAAACATTTTATAATAATATGACAAGACTCTTAACCATGGATATTATTAACTTGTAAATAGGTTTTGTTACAATTCCATGGGCGAATATCATGGCTCATCAATATCACATGCCCAAAAACCATAACTTATTTCACAATAAAAATATATAATTTTAATTTAGTTTTATAACATTTTTTAATTGAATCTAAAAGGGAAAAGTTATAATTACTTTCGAGATATATCTAGAAACCTTTTATCCTCACGACTACTAAAAATATCCCCATATAAATTAAATTAAGGTTTTAATAAAGTTCAAAATGAGAATACCTTTATACATCAAGGCATGAAATTTATATAATATAAAAAAATATTATTAAAAACCAGTATAGATCCATCCTAACTAAGGATCTAAGCAATGAGAGCAAACAAGAGTGCGTGATTTTCTTAAGTATTTCTTTATTGTATTTGTTGGGTTGTGTTATATTCTTTTCGCAACGAGCCCCAGTAGTTAAGCCAGGGGATTGGGGGGCGGAGCCCCCCCTTCATTGTGTTGGGGGTAGTGTGGGGTTTGAGGGGGCGGTAGCCCCCCTCTACAGGGTCTGGGGAAGCACCTCGGGGATTTTTTTTTTGGACCCTATATTAGGTGGGCAGACCTACCTATGGTTTTGTGCATGGATTTCACACATGGTTCTAGGCGTGATAGTTTTCGATCAATAGTATTTTGTAGATCCGGCCAAGGGAACTACTGTTATCTTCTAATCTAGAGTTAATGGATTAGGGTTTATGGATGCTTCAGCATGTATATATATGATTGTAACATTGAAAGGAACATAATGAAAAATCAATCTGGTAGTCCCACTTTTGGGATCGAGGGGAAAATCTCTATACATATTTGTTTTATGTGTTATGCTCTCACCATTGTTTATTTTCTGATTTTTGGAATTTGTATGTAGGTAATTTCTATATGGAGTTAAAACCTACTTTTGTTATCATAGTTGTTTTGGCTTCAAGGGGACGCCTTTGCTGTTGAGGGGTTTTTTCTCAGGCCTACGGTAGGTCCTGTTCAGTGGGAGATCTATGGGATTGATCCTTGTGGTGAAATAAGATGGCAAGCAGTGGAAGTATAAAGATCGAGAAATTTAATGGTCAGAGTTTTGAGTTGTGGAAAGTCAAGATGGAGGATTGGTTAGTGGGTAAAGATCAATGGATCACAGTAGATATGGGTACTAAACCAATGAAAATGTCCGATGAAGACTGAAAGAAGTTGGATAGGAAGGCAAAAAGCACAATATGGTTGTGTGTCTCAAATGCAGTATTGCTGAATGTATCAAGGGAAGCTATGGTGAAGATTTTGTGGGACAAGTTATGGAGTTTGTACCAATCTAAGTCTCTGGTGAATAAACTGTTCCTATGGAGAAAGCTGTATAACCTGAGGATGAAAGATGGAGACTTGGTGACAGAGCATCTGAACACATTAAATATTGTGGTAAGCCAATTATTATCTGTTGATATTAAAATTTTAGATGAAGATAAGTGCATCAATTTGTTGTGTTCTCTACCAGATTCGTGGGATAGTCTGGTTGTTGTAATAGGTAGCAATGCAACTGCCTTGCAGTTTCATGAAATAGTCTCATCCTTTCTGATGAAGGAGATGAGATGGAAAAATATGGAGAGCTAGAATGGTGATGCCTTGCCTGTACGAGGACGGTCCCAAAACATAAACAAAAATAGGTCCTCGAGTGGGAGATCTAAATCTAGAGGGAGATCTAAATCTCCAGGAAAACCTGTAAAGGTGTGCTGGAAATGCGGAAAGGAAGGGCATTACAAAAGGGACTGTAAATCTAAAGCTCTTAAGAAAGGAAAGGGATCTGATGATGCTCCTCCTGCAAAGGCGAAAACCACCTCAAATGAAGGTGGGGATGTGTATTTGACTTCTTCTTTAAGTACACATGTAGAGCATGAGGCATGGTTGATTAACTCAGGTTTTCACTTCAGCCCCCGTAGAGAGTGGTTCTGCGAGAAGTATAATTATGATGGTGGTGATGTATTCTTAGGGGGTGACAGGAAGGCTAGAATTATTGGTCGCGGAAAATTCAAGTTGATATTGCAAGGTGGAAAGATTAGAACACTTCCGAGTGTTCTGAATATTCCTGTATTAGTCAGAAATATGATTTTTGTAAGCAAGCTGGATGATGCAGGTGTAAAAACTATGTTCGAGAAAGATACCTGTTGTGAGGTATAAATGCTAGATTTACACCCACATTTAAATTATCAATCTAGGGTTGTAAGACTTAGAGACGTAGCACAATATATGCCAGAATATGACCTAAGGGATTTGTAAAATCAAAAACCCTCAAAATAATTCGAAAATGAAATCATTCAAGAAAAAAACATTTCAAAGTAAACACATTGCAACAAATAAATAACACAAAGCTTCTTAAAAGACTAAAACTAAGTTGCAAATATGAAAGCATGAAACAAATTCAATTTCAACTATTTTAAAATATGTACTTAAAATGCTTCTTCTGAATGATGCAAGTACTATTGTTGGAAAGAAATCATAAGTGTATGGACATATTCAATCCAGAATTTAAAATCATTGAATGAGAATATCTTCAAGAGTGTTGTTGGACAGTTTAATCATGTTAAAAATTTACTCAAAGTAATCTTGATATTTGAGTAAATGTTGTTTCCTTAAAACACCAAGATAAATTCCATGTAATGATTGCTTATAAGTGCCAAACAATTATGAATGGTGAATCAAATGAAATCCTTATTACTCTCATACTATTTTTTTTCCCTGTCTTGAATCCCTGCAGACTAAAAATATTTTATGTTATATAATAAAGAGAATAGGGGAATTAGTGAAAATGAGAAAGAAGCACTTGTTAAGTTTACTCTATTTTTAATCTAATTACTCGAATAAAAATAAATCCTAAAATGACATTGGCATTAAATTTATCAAACCTATGAAATTAAGAAATCATGAAATGGCAAAGCAGAGTTTAAATCACACTACACAATTCAAGAAATTAAAATAAAACATAGTTAAATGAATTACACAACCATGTAATTAAACCACACTAACAAAACAAATAAAATGCAGTGAAACAAATAAATCCTAAGAAATTTAGCTAACGAACTGGTTGATGGGCCTAAAAAAGTAGCTTGATCTTGTTAGGATATTCCGACATATAGGAAATAGTTAAGTACAACTTGGTCTAGTATAGAGTTAGGTAAAGTGTGTTTCTTTACTATGTACATTTTGTAACTTACAATCCGACGGTCACGATATGTAGTGATCCGATGGTTCATTCTCTCCTCGGTATTACCGACACTTGATCCATGGCTTAGCACCCGATTGGTCCATGATCTCTATTTAAAGAGCATGGAGGGTCATTTGTAGGGTAATCCGTCTATGAGAGAAGCATATGTAAATTTTCATTCTTTTATTAATAAATTGCCTGAAGTGACCGTGTTGGCTCAGGCCGTGGACTGTTTCCCTCTTTGAGGGTTTTAACCACGTCAAAAGTGCTAGTGTATTGATCTGCGATCTGTTTGTGAGCAGTGTCCTTTGGTGTTCTATTTAAGGAACTTACCCTGCAAATTCCTACATGGTATCAAAGCTATTTGAGGGTCGCGTCCGTTGGTGATCTAAATCTGAAGCCGGTAGAACTGCATCCGACTACCATTTCCTAGATCTACTATTTCTGATTGCTTTCGGGCCGAGAGGACTACTCTGTTGTGTTGGTAGCATCTGTTCCAGTGAGGAACCCCTTTCGTTTCACACGAAAATGTTTCTGGTAGCCCTAGCTGCATCATTTTTAAGATCTGGAGATATACAGTGTTTATTTGCAGTTTACAGTTATTTTCTCTTTGTTTATTTTGGTTTTCGGTTTATTTAACTCTTTTTTATTACCGGATCTATACCTTTCATTTCTGCGTATGCTCTTTGCCCTGCGACTCTATGCGATTTGGGCAAATCAGAAACAGAAAGGAAGGATTTTTCTCATGCGTATGCTCTTTTCCGCTGTGCCTTAATGTGATCTCGGAAAATCAGAAACATTGAGGAAAGTATTTAGTTTCTGGCTAAAGCTAACTTCGAGCTGCAAGGTTCGTTTTTGAAAATATCTAGTTTCCAGCTAAAGCTCTCTCTCTCTCTCTCTCTCAAACTTTTTGTATAGCTCACTTGGTGCAAAGCTAATTTATGAGAGTAGAGGTCTTGGGTTCAAGTCTCCATTTTGTGGGGATGGATTTTTCATTTCCGCACATTCCGACACTTCGTCGGCGACTTCATCAAATTTTTTTCAAAAAGCCATAACTTCTTCATCCGGAAGCCATTTTCAGAACCGTTTTTTTTGAAATAGCCTAATTTTTCGAGATCTTTCCATTGAAACACTTAGTTTCAGCATCTATAGCTTCAGTTTTTTTTAAAATGGAAAGTCCATGCCAAGTTATTCTTGATAGCACCAACTACTTCCAATGGTGGTCCTACATTGTGGATTTACTTAGAAGTAAAGGTCTTTACAGAATAGCCACAGGCCAAGAGACGAAACCGAAAGATGAAGACAAGGCAGCTAAATGGGAAAATAGGCAAGACCAAGCACGTGGGTTGATAGGGATGTCTATTTCTCCAGATCTTAGATTCCATATTTCAGAACTTGATACTCTTAATGAAGCAATGAAACAGATTACTAAAGTCTTTGGAATTAAAAATGAAATTAAAGCCCATCAACTTGAAAATGAAATGCTTACATTGGACCCAAATAATTTTTCTTGCATTGAAGATTTTTTGTCCAAGTTCAAGACCCTTAGACTTCTCTTGGAAGGTGTTAAGGTTAAGAAAGAAGATAGTAGCCTTATCTACTCCATTCTTACTAAATTGGGACCAGCCTATTCTGTGTTTGTTTCCACCTTCCATTCTACAAGTGAAGCCTTCATTTCTCAAGGACAAGCCTACAAGTCCCCTTCCTTTGATTCCTTTTGTGATTCTTTAATAAGAGAACAAGAAAAACTCTTACACCTTGGTCTTCTTCATCTTGGAAACTCTTCTAAGAAAGCGTTAAGCACCCAGCAGCAACCAAATCCAAAGAATCCTAAGAAGTTGTATCCTTAAAAGAATGGTCCTAAACCAAACAAGGGTCCTAAACAATTTCAGCCTCAAAATGAAAAATCATTTCGACAAAATGATAAGACAAATAAAAACAAATGGAAGAAGACTGATAGACATTGCAACTTTTGTAATCGAGATGGCCACTTAGAATCCAAATGCTTTAAGAAGATGGAAGCCTTGGAAGCAGAAATGAAGAAGCATAACATCCATTTGGAGGAATCTTCAACTTCAACTTCATCTTCAGGAATGGCACTTTCTGCATGTGGTTGTCAAGCATCTCGGTCTGGCTATGCACTAAATGTATCTTCTTCTTCTCATTCTCATGAGTGGCTCATTGATTCTGGAGCTTCTTATCACATGGCCAGAAACAAAGCCATGTTTTCTTATTTAAATGATTGTAACACCAAAAATATATATGTTGGTGATGATAGATCTCTTAGTGTTGTAGGGGCTGGAACTGTTCATCTAGACAATGGTCAGTTTAATGATGTATTATGTGTTCCAACCTTATCCTGCAACCTTCTATCTGTATATCAGATAACCCATTTAGGTGAAGGTAAAATTGTTGAATTTTCACCTCACGATGTTGTAATTAAGGACCTAAGAGATCCTAGATAGATTTTAGCTACTGGCATTGTTGATGATTCTACAAGGTTGTATAAGTTTAACAACTTTGGGTCATCAAATCTTTCCTCAGTATTTGTTGCTCATAATGATGAAGTGAGCAAACTTTGGCATGAGCGATTTGGTCACTTAAACTATCGCTCTCTTCAGAATCTATGTAAAGAATATATGGTGACAGGTCTTCCACTGGTATCTTGCAGAGATGGTGTTTGTTCCGGATGTGTACTCAGAAAACATCATCAGGATAGTTTTGAAAAATGTGCCTCTTGGCACGCCTGAGCCCCTTTACAGCTCGTGCGTAGTGATTTATGTGGTCCACTTCCAGTTGCTTCATTCTCTGGCTACAAGTATTTCTTAACTTTCATTGATGATTTCTCCAGACGCACTTGGGTATACTTCTTAAAAATCAAGAGTGAAGTATTTAACATGTTCTTGGCCTTTAAGGCCTTTGTTGAAAAACAATCTTAACATCAAATTCTTAAGCTAAGATCTGATAATGGCGGAGAATATTTTAAAAACACATTCATCAACTTTTTCACTGAGAATGGAATTCAAATGCAACATACTGTTCCATATACTCCACAACAAAATGGTGTAGCTGAAAGGAAGAATCGCACCTTAAAGGAAATGGCTAATTGTATGCTTCAATCTAAAGGACTTAGTATTAATTATTGGGCAGAAGCAATTAACTGTGCAAATTACATAATAAATCGCACTCCTACTAAGGTTTTAAAGAATATCACTCCAGAAGAAGCATGGAGCTCAATCAAACCAGATGTAAGTCACTTTCGTGTTTTTGGAAGTGAAGCATGGGCCCATATTCCAGATGGGAAACATAAAGCTTTAGAACCTAAGAGTGAAAAATGTATTTTTGTTGGATATTCTGAAGATGTCAAAGGATATAGACTTATTCCACTTAAGTCAAAAATGTTACCATTAGAAGAGATGTAAAGTTTGCTGAAAATATATCGGCCTGCAAGCCTAGTTCGGCGGATGTGCCACCTCTCCCTATCTCTTCTACTTTTGAAAATATTTCTTCTTCAGATGATGAAAGCGAGGATGAAAATCCTCCCCCACCTTCTCAGGATCCTCCTTCAGCTCCTCAGCTTCCAAAATGGGTCCGTGCTACTCAGGATGCAGCAGGTGATCTTGCCGGTGATCCTACAGATCAGCGACGTACACGTTCTCAGTTCAAGAGAGCCTCTTCTTTACTGGCTCAAGCTTCAGAGAATTATGATCCTGACACCTTTGCAGAAGCTTCAGGCCATCCAGATTGGGAAGCAGCTATGAATGAAGAATATCATTCATTATTGGCAAATGATACATGGGATCTTGTTCCTCTACCAAAGGGACAAAAACTTGTTAGATGCAAATGGGTTTACAAAACCAAGTATGGACCAGATGGGAAAGTTGATAAACATAAAGCTCGTCTTGTTGCTAAGGGTTTTTCACAAGTTGAAGGCATTGACTATACTAAAACCTTCTCCCCTGTTGCCAAAATGAACTCTATCCGCCTTGTTCTTTCCCTTGCCGCCTCTTTCAAATGGGAAGTCCATCAAATGGATGTTAAATCCGCCTTCTTGCATGGGGACTTGCATGAAGAAATCTATATGGAACAACCTATTGGCTTTATACAAACAGACTCGAGCCTTGTATGTCGGCTTAAGAAATCCCTTTATGGTCTCAAGCAAGCTCCTCGAGCTTGGTATGCCAAAATGGATAACTTTCTTTTAGAAAATGGCTTTTCTAGGTGTCATTCTGACAATACTGTCTACACCAAGAAAGTGGGCAAGTCTCTTATCATTCTTGTTCTTTATGTTGATGATCTTATCCTGACTGGTAGTGCTCCCAACCTTATAAACCATGTGAAGTCTAGCCTTAAAAGGAAGTTTGAAATGACAGACTTAGGACACTTACATTATTTTCTTGGTCTTCAAGTCTTGCAATCCAAGGAAGGTATTTCCCTTTCCCAATCCAAGTATGCCTGTGATATTCTACACCATTTTCACATGGAAGACTGTAAGCCAACCCCTTCTCCCTTTCAGTCTGGAGTCAAACTTTCAGTCACTTGTACTTCTCTTGAAGTTGATGCTACCTTATACCGTCAACTTATAGGAAAAATGTTGTATCTAACCCATACTCGTCCTGACCTTTCCTTTGTTGTTGGCCTTGTTGCTCGATTTATGAAAAACCCACATGAAAGTCATTGCAAAGCAACTAAAAGAATACTTCGTTATGTTCGAGGTATAGTTCAGTTTGGGATTCATTATAGTGCCGAAGCAGCTCCTCTATTGGTTGGTTTCACTCATTCCGATTGGGCTGGTGACCCTGATGATCGGAAGTCTACTGCAGGTTATGTGTTCACTCTTGGTTCAGGACCTATTACATGGGCTTGCAAGAAACAAGGTGTCATTTCTCTTTCTTCAGCAGAAGCAGAGTATCGTGGTGCCATAGAAGCTAGTAAGGAAGCCTTGTGGCTTCGTCAGATGTTGTCAGAGTTTGGCTTTCAGCAGCAGCATCCGACTACACTTTGGTGTGATAATCAAAGTGCCATTCAACTATGCAAAGATCCAGTCCAACATCAGCGTAGCAAAAACATTGAACTGCACATGCACTTCATCAGAAAGCTCATTCATGACCATGTTCTTGAAGTGCAATATTGTTCAACAGATGATCAAGTTGCAGACATCTTTACAAAGGCTCTCACAGAGGTGAAGTTCACTAAACTTCGATTTATGGTTGGAGTTCAGGAAGTTGTCACTAAGGGGGGATAGGCTCTAGTGCCTCCTTCCTTCTCCTATTGTGTCATATTTGTAAATCCTTCAATCCTATCCCAAGTTGTTCTTAAGGGGGGATGTTAGGATATTCCGACACATAGGAAATAGTTAAGTACAAGTTGGTCTAGTATAGAGTTAGGTAAAGTGTGTTTCTTTACTATGTACATTTTGTAACTTACAATCCGACGGTCACGATATGTAGTGATCTGATGGTTCATTCTCTCCTCGGTATTACCGACACTTGATCCGTGGCTTAACACCCGATTGGTCCATGATCTCTATTTAAAGAGCATGGAGGGTCATTTGTAGGGTGATCCGCCTATGAGAGAAGCATATGTAAATTTTCATTCTTTTATTAATAAATTGCCTAAGGTGTCCGCGTTGGCTCAGGCTGTGGACTGTCTCCCTCTTTGAGGGTTTTAACCACGTCAAAAGCACTGGTGTATTGATCTGTGATCTATTTGTGAGCGGTGTCCTTTGGTGTTCTATCTGAGGAACTTACCCTGTAAATTCCTACAGATCTCAGTGTAAAAATCAAATCAACAACCCATCTTAGAAATTCGAATTAGCCTGGAAAATATAAATTAATTGCAAAATCATATTGCTACTGAAACCAAATTACATGAATGCTAAATAATTAAATGCTGGGCTCCAGTGGTCCCCTCCAGGGATCATTCCACTAGGCTCAGATTCCTCTTATGGTGCAATTGAAATCCAGACTTTGCAAATAATACAATGTACAGGTTTGATTTCCACGTAGCATTCTTCTGCAATCCCAACGATCTTGTGCGATCCCGTCCTTCCTATGCGTGAACAACAATCTCCATTATATAGTAGCAGTGTTGCCTCTAATTAACCAGATCGATTGTTATATGGCATATAAATTTAGGATCATTTGTTAATATAAATTAATTACAATCAAAACAAGAGGATTTGTTTCCAATTGGGTTCGGGCTGGTGATTGGCTTCTAGAAATAATTGACCCTTATGCACTGCTGGTAGAGGCACATCAATCACAGCTGGCTGAGCTTCGGTGGTCTACTATATTTTTTGCAACTCCTTTCCTCAACAACCCAACAGACACATTCACCACAGTATTAAAGAGATATGCCTTCCCTTTTTTTTTCATGGTGATCTAAAACATAAAAGAAGCCAAATGAAGTTCCAATGTTGCACTTTGCAAGCCTCAAAGCAAAGAATTGCTCTCCTTAAGTCTCTGTTAGATTGTTGAGCTATACGACCTGTGAATCCCAAAGGAAGTTGTAGTCCTTATTTTGAGCATAAGAGGCTTATCAAAACCGTAACCGAAACAGTGAAATCTAGATTTTAACCCGATTCTGTACTTAACCTATGTTGGAATATTCCCATGACAATAGCTTCCTCATAATGTCAAATTTTTCCAAACCATTTCTGGGTTATCTGAATGAGGGTGCTCTGAACAAAACCTGCATGTCAGAATTTCAATATTCATCACTATTTAATCAAAATATTCATATTTTCACCTACAGTAATTTCATTTTGTACTCAAATGCATTTTAAGAAGCATTTTTGCACTACTGGTGCTAGACTTATTCATATGCCACCAAGAAGACATATTATTAATGAAATTTACACACAAAACATTCTTTAAGAAGAATTTAATAATTTAATAGATATTGTCTCTAAATGCGTCTAACTACCAGCTTAATAAGATAGTAATGATTAAAAACACTAGTCACAAGAATAGAATTATTTGATTAAAATTGTAAAAATCTAGGCAAAAAGGCAGCTCAACAATACCTGCAAGATGGTTCGGGGATCACTGGTATTGATGCGGAGAGTTCGGATTGGAACTTTGTACAAGATACAAGGTAGCACTGTTATTGATGGGTGCAACAGTTATGTGATTTCTAAAAGTGGAGTAGAAAATCTAGTGGTCTCTAGAGAAAAGGCCATGCTATGGCATCAAAGGCTTGGAAATATTGGAGAGAAGGGCCTTCAAATACTTCATGGTGAAGGTATAGTAGAAGGTATGTCTAAGAGCTATCTGGATTTTGATTTCTGTGAAAATTGTGTATATGGGAAGAAAAATCGGGTGAGTTTCGCCTCTGCTGGTAAGAGGGTGAAACAGATATTAGAGCTTGTGCACAATGATGTGTTTGGACCTGTGTCGGTTCCATCACTGGGTAAGTTTGTGTACTATGTATCATTTATATATGGCTTCTCAAGAAATACATGGATATATTTCCCCAAGAAGAAATCTGAAGTCTTTGACAAGTTTAAGGAATTTAAGGGTCTGGTAGAAAACCAGACAGAGAAGAAGATAAAGGTGTTGAGGACAGATAATGGTGGAGAGTTTTGCAAGAAGGAATTTGAATAGCTCTGTAAGAAGTGTGGTATAGCATGACAGAAGACTACTCCATACACACCTGATAAAAATGGAGTTCCAGAAAGAATGAACAAGACATTGATGGAAAGGGCAAGAAGCATGCTTAGTGGCGCTGGGTTAGGACAAGAATTATAGGCAGAGGTTGTGGAGATTACATGTTACCTAGTCAACAAATCACCTTCATCAACGTTGGAGGAAAAGACTCCATAAGAGGTATGGACCAGTAAGAAACCCTCTCTTTCACATATGAGGGTATTTGGATGTGATGCATATGTACATGTTCCAAAGGAGAAAAGAACAAAGTTGGATAGTAAATCTGAAAAGTGCATCTTTATTGGGTATAAGGATGGTTTAAAAGTTATAAGATTTGGAACCCAGTAACAAGGAAGGTTGTGTACAACTGAGGTGTTTAGAGAGGTGAAAGATGTTATTAAACATGAAGTCCTACCAAAGGAACCTGATAAAGAGGAATTAGAAGATAAAGAGCCACAAAATTCGGTTGTGAGAAGATTAGTTCGAGAAAGAAGGCAACCATAAAGGTATAGTCCATCTGCTTTTTATTCAAAATTTTCTTTATCTATTACTGATGATGGTCCCAGAACTATGAAGGAAGTAGTATATTCAGAGGATGGCAAACTCTGGGAAGAGGCCATGGTTGATGAAATGGCATCTTTGAACAAAAATGAGGCTTGGGATCGAGTGGAGTTGCCAGCTGGAAGGAAACCCATTGGCAACAAATGGGTGTTCAAGAAGAAGATGAATGTAGAAGGAAAGGTGGAGAAATATAAAGCTCAGTTGGTAGAAAAAGGTTATTCCCAAGTGTCGAGAATTGATTTTGGTGATATTTTTTCTCCTGTTGCCAAGGTAGCTTCTATTAAATTACTTCTATCTGTTGTTGTTTCTTTTTATTTTTAGGTAGAATAGATGGATGTGAAGACAACATTTCTTCAAGGGGATTTGGAAGAAGAGATCTACATGAAGCAACCTGAAGGCTTTGCGGTGAAGGGTAAGAAAGAACTGGTATGCAAGTTAAAAAAGTCTTTGTATGGGTTAAAACAGTCACCATGTATGTGGTATCACAAATTTGATACATTTATATGGGGACTTGGCTTCACCAGAAGCAAAGAAGATCACTATGTGTATTTTAAATTAATTGGTGACCATGTTATTTATCTAGTTTTGTATGTGGATGATATGTTGTTGGTTGGAAATGACAAAGAAATTATCCAGGATTTGAAGACCCATTTGTCCTCCAAATTCGACATGAAATATCTTGGTGGTGAAAACTATATTTTGGGCATGGAAATTGAACGAGATCGGGAAAAGAATAAGCTTTGGTTATACCAGAGGAAGTATGTCAAGACAATACTGTAGAGGTTTAATATGCAGGATAGTAAATCGGTGAAGGTTCTTATTCCTGTAGGTGTAAAGTTATCTATTGAATAGTGTCCCAAGACACAAGAAGAGGAAGAGGACATGTCTCGTGTTCCATTTGCAAGTGTAGTAGGTAGCCTAATGTATGCGATGGATTGTACTAGACCATAAATTAAACATGCAGTGTGAGTATTGAGTAGGATTATGTCAAAACCAGGAAAGGAGCATTTGACAGTAGTGAAGCGGGTTTTCGGTTATTTGCATGGCACTAGTGATTATGGTTTGTGCTACCAAGGAAGACCAGGATTGGATAGAGTTTTGGACATCCATGGCTTTGTTGATGCAAACTGGGTTGGAGATCTGGATCAGAGAAGATCTACAAGTGGATATGTTTTTAACCTATTTGGAGGTGCAGTCATTTGGATGAGTAGAGACAATTTATAGTGGAACTTTCAACTGCAAAGGCAGAATACATGGCAGCCACTCATACAAGCAAGGAAGCAGTTTGGTTGCAGAGATTGTGTTCAAGTATGGGTTAGTACAACGAGCTATAAGGATAGATTGTGATAGCCAAAGTGCAATTTTCTTGGCAAAGAACCCTTCTTATCATACAAAGACAAAGCACATTGATGTTTAGTATCACTTTGTGAGGGATATGGTGGAAGACAAAAAGGTGTTGCTGGTAAAGGTGGACACTTTGAAGAATACTGCAGATGCATTGACAAAGTCTGTGAGCACTGAGAAGTTATATTGGTGTAGAGAAACAATGGGTGTTGCAAGGCTGGGTCAATGACTAAGCTCTCTTGTGGAAAGAAAACAACAAGTGGGAGAATGTTGGGTTGTGTTATATTCTTTCCACGACTAGGCCCAATACTTAAGATAGGGGGTTAGAGGGGGGACGAAGCTACCCCTTCATTGTGCCAAGTGCCGTGGGAGGTTTGAGGGATCTGAGGTAGCACCCCGTGAATTTTTTTTTTGGACCCTATATTAGGTGGGAGGACCTACCTATGGTTTTGTGCATGGATTTCGCACATGGTTTTGGGCGCGATGGTTTTTGGTCCATGCTATTTTGTAGATCCGGTCAAGGGAACTACGATTATGTTCTAATCGAGGGTTAATGGATTCTTCGGCATATATATATATATATATATATATATATATATATATATATATATATATATATATATATATATATATGTAACATTGAAAGGAACATAATGAAAAATCGATCTGGTAGTCCTGGTTATGGGATCCAGGGAAAATCTCTGTGTATATTTGTTTTATGTGTTATGCTCTCGCCATTGTTTATTTTCTATTTTTTAGAATTCATATGCAGGTAATTTTTGTACGGGGTTAAAACCTACAATATTTTAGTTGACGTGACTAATCCAAAATATAGGTTCAATATTTTACAACCAATTAAGTTTCTTTTTAATTTAGATATTTTCCTAAACAAAATACAATGGGATCAAATTTAAGAGAGAGGGAGGAAAGAAAAAATACATAGAGAGAGAGGGAGTGGCAAGGGAGTTATGGAGAGAGAGTGAGGGAGAGAGGAGAGGGAGGGAGACAATGAAGAGGAGAGCAGAGAGATAGGGAGAGAAGGGGAAGAGAGAGAGGGAGACACAAAGATGGTGGCGAGAGGGAGGGAGATGGTGACAACGTTGGAGGGAAGTGAGAGAGAGAGAGGAGAGAGACAGGGAGAGAAGGCGAAGAGAGAGATAGAGGGAGACACAAAGATGGAGGGAAGAAAGAGAAGGAGAGAGGGAGGGAGATAGTGACATAGTTCAAGGGAAGAGAGAGAGGGACAAAGGGAGGTGGTAGAGAAAGGGAGAGAAAGGAATCAAGAGATAGAAGGAGAGAGGGAAAGTTGGAGTTAGAGGGGGAGAGAGAGGGAGGGAAGAAGAAATACATAGAGGAGAAAGGTGGAGAGAGAGAGCGAGTGACAAGGGAGCAATGGAGAGAGAGTGAGAGAGGAGAACAAGAGGGAAGAGAGAGAGAGGGAGAGATAGATAGATATAACGAGATAATGTGTACGTTTGGAGGGTGAGATAGAGAGAGGGAATATGAAAGATACACATATATACAAATATAAATATTATATAGTATTATATAATCAACCTAGATCCATCTTAACTATGGATCTATCAAGTGTCGAGAGGGATCAAATCTCTCGAGGTGCAATCCTTTCCTCAAGTTTTGCACTCAAAAAATAGGTTTTCACCTTAAGAGATTGGATCCCTCTCGGCACTTCAGAGATCTGGGGTTAAGACAGATCTAGGCTGGTGTACTTTCAAAAATTCGCTCTCTTGTGCTAAGCTAATTTACACCTATTCCTAATTCTTACATATTTTAGAAGAAAATTCTCACATTTCTTTCATATTCTTGGACCCTCTTGTGACTAATTTAACCCAAGAGTGGCCAAATATAATCCCAAATTATAAAAATTACACACTCAAAACTGTATTCGTATTACATTAAACACACATACAAATACATCAAGTATTGTTCTAAGATAGAAATACTATCTTACCTACATAATCAACCATGTAATCAACTAATTGAGAAAACATCTCAATTAAATACTAAACCACAAGCTATTTTAGTTAGAGTAAACATCTCAACTCTATCTAACCAACAATCAAACAACTTAACAATTACATTTTATAATGAGGAATATCATTCAATATGCCCAAATTCTAACAAAAATCCAATAATACTAACAAACCTTTCTTTCTTTGTACCTATAAGATTCCCCTGTCATTCTAGATCCGTTAGAGTGTAATCCTAACTCATAAAAAAAAACTATCCTTTAATTTGAATATTATTATAATTTTTTCTAAGCCATATTTTTTTTCCTAAATTTAAAATTTCTTAAATTGAATTTTATTATTTAAAAAGCTTTATAATTAATTATCTACAAATTATACAACTTTTTATTATAATAATCAATTTTAGATAAAACCTTGAAAATATGACTTTTTCAAACTTATTTGAGAATGCAATATTCCAACAATGTTTTTTATTTTTGTTTTTTTAATTTTACAACATTTATATCTTTTTCAGGTTTACTTTCTTATTAAAAATTTCATTTATTTATATAAAAAGAAAAAAATAATTATATTTGAAAAATCCAATTCATATACACCACATTCATTTACATTTTACAAATAATATTAACTAGCCAATCTATTTTTAAATATTCATGAAAACCTTAAAACATTTTATTTTACCATATAAATATTTAAAACATTTTAAATTATTAAAGTTGAAAATTAATAAAAAAAATTAGTGAATATATATTTACATTTCTTTAGTAAATAAATCTCATATATATTCGTGATACTATCTGAAAAATAATGGTTTTTTTTGGATTCTGACAAGGTTTTTCTCGTTATTAATTTTTTTCTTCTCAAGGAAAAAGAGATTTAATTCTTGGGATAATCTATTTAGAGAGGAGTTTGTTAAAAAATTAGAAGTATTTATTTTGAAGCTTCACAAAAAAAACACTGAATATATCAAGTAGATGAAGAAACAATCTGTTAAATAAACTATCTTTAACCTCTTAAATTTTAATATATTTTTTTCCCTATTAAATACACTTCCATTCCATATTAAATGCACTCCTTCCACTGAAAATGGAAATTGATGGGACTTCTATGGAATAGACTGTCATAAGACAAAATAATCAATATGAATGATGGGGCGAGGTAAAAAGACAAAATAATTGATATGAACGTGTGGTAAACTAAGCGCTGATAAAAGTAAGCAGCCATATAAGAATTAAACAAATATTAAAATGGATTAGGAAGAGTAAATAAAAATATTCAAATTAATAACATGGTTGATATTCAAAGTTATATTTAATATGATTAATAATATAAAATCAGGTAAGAAAATATTGAATGGAAAATAAGAAGAGTTTTCTTTAGACTAAACAAATATTAAAATGGATTAGAAAGAGTAAATAAAAATATTCAAATTAATAACATTGTTGATATTCAAACTAATAACATTGTTGATATTCAAAGTTATATTTAATATGATTAATAATATAATATAATAATATAAAATCAGGTAAGAAAATATTGAATGGAAAATAAGAAAAGTCTTCTTTAGACCACTCCTTCGCGACGACAGGAAGGAAGCATATAATAATAAAATTAAATAAATCAAAATATCAAAACTTATTAAAAAAAGAAAAAGGTAAATAGCAGTATTCAAAATCAATATTATTATTTATGTTTAAAAATATATAAAAGTAAGAAGAAGATTTTGTATATATATATAACTAACTGAACTATGAAAAGTCAAAGGAGTGTTTTTATTTTATTGATACTAATATGAAAAATCAAAATAATTTAGAAATAAAATAAATTTGTAAACAAATTTTAATAAATCAGTGTTATTAATAATTTTTAGTTAATATAATAAATTTTTTTAATATAAAATATATATTTTATCCAATAATTTAAAATATAAATTTTATAATTTTTTATTTCGGAATTTAGTGGCTTTGTTCTAGTGTTTAAGTAGGATTCTAGGTGGAGAGCCTATTCCTTGAAATAGGGTTATTGTTTTAAAGCAATGGAGGTGTTCGTCGAAATTGGGCCTTCACAAAGGGAAGTACTCCTAGTTCATCAACACCCTTTTTCTGTAAGTAGACTATAGTTGGCACTTGTAGCAATTACTTGCAGGAAGATTCTAACAATGCACAACTAGAATAGGTGTCTACATCTGCTCAGAGTAACTCCAATTCTTTCTTGGCTGTGAATTTCACTATGAATTAGTAAGATTCAAACTCATAGAACCTTGCATGTTGCATTTGGTTTAGTAAAATTGTCCCGTGATTGGTTATTTTGTTGTGAGAGCAACAATTGCATTGTATGTGAGTTGGGTCGAAGCCCTTGGGGAGGGTCCTTCATTATCCTGTTTACCATTATGGTGTTTTTTTGGAGTTTTATCGCAGGGTTCTGTTGGGAAAAAATTGGCACTCTCGTCATGTTGGTAGGTTGTGTTGAAAGGCCTAAGTATATGTTTATTCATCAACATTTAAAGCCTAGTGATATATTATTTGCTCGAAGAGGACACACCCTACCACTGTCTTGGACCAAATTAATTAGTACAACTTTATTGAGAGGTTTTGGCTCGACATTTGTATGGTTTGTTTTCTTGTAATTATCTACTTTGTAATCACATTCAGCCTCTAGCTTAGGGTTTCACTCACAAAAGGAATCTTCACAGACTTTGTGTATTTGGATGTGGGTTCTGGAAAGGATTTTCCTCACTCTTTTTTGACTTTTGGATAACCTTCAACAATTGTATTGTGGCATATTGGTTTTCTTGTTTTCCTGGTTGAAAGTTTCCCTTAGTAGGTGTCGGGCAGAAAACTCGCCCTTGTGGTGGCGAGTGTATTATGAGCTGGTAGTCCAGGGATATTTCTCAGTTGGGTGATAATATCTGTTCATTGGGCCGTGACAATGTTTTTTCTAGTATTTGACTCTACTTTCACTGGCCAATGAATATGCAGAGGAAGTGAATGAGGGGATGTAGAGGAGGGGGTGGAAGAGGCCCTCAATGTCAGAACTAGGATCAACAACATGTTAGAGAGGTAGAAAACTCTTTCCAAACAACAATTCCTAAAGAAATTAGAAATGACATGCAACACTTGGAGGCAAGGGTTGCTAGGGATCAACATGCATTGTCATATTTCAAGATATTAGAGGAATTTGGGTAGTTAATTACAAATCTAAGTCATACTTGGGGCCATTGCAAGCAATATCTTTAGATCTTGTTCATGTTCTTACAAAATAAGACCTTAATGGGCATAATTTTAATGGAAATACAAAGTGATCAATATGACATACTTGCTCATTTGGCTAATGTGAAAAGAGTGAAACATGACATGCACTTTGACATAAAGAGAATGGACAACTGACTAGCTAAGATTGAATTCAAATGCCATGTTTAACATTATCACCTGCACTCCACGTCCGAGTGCTCGAGTCCCTGAACCTATTAACACTTTTGAATAATTGTGTTTAATGATTCCTATTAGTGTTTTTTGTCATAATCGGTTCATAAAATCTTTAGTGATGCTATTGGAGTTGTATCTCTTTCATTTTTGAACTTTCTATTCCATAGAAGATGGTCAAAAATACCTAATTTCCTACTAAACAAATTGAGACTACCTATCATAATAATGCATAATTAATGTATCCACACTTTCTTTTCTAATAATATTTCATCCCCGTAAGAGTTAATTTTCTTTTATTCATTGACAATGTATTCATGTTGCCCTATCAAGTTCATTGTATTTTCCAAGTATGAAAAGGACAATTGTGTAGGAAGTTGCAAAATTCCCCTAAATATCTAACAATATGGAAACTTTTCTACACTACAATTCGATGACCGTGACTCATGATCCAATTGATGTTGTTATGGTATTAAGTAAAAAAAAACACGTCAGATAAGATGAGGTGTATTGATTTCTTAATAATGACGCCCAATCCATTTAAAAACAAATATATAATTCAAATCAAAACCAACCAACTCCATGTGCCATTAGTTTAGAACCAACAACCCCCACTTTATGTTGAAAGGTGCCATAGCAACAAGATTTAAAAATTACCACAACCCTTAACATGCATGTATGTTTGACGTTTGGGTAATTTAAAATTACCACCGTCCTTCACAACGCATTAATTATGGTCAAATCAAATGACTTGGTCACACCAATGGAGATGTATCAATTAAATTAATGGTGCAAATAAAAGGAGACGGTAAATGCTGCATTTTCACATTTTTATGTTTTAGTTTTGGTTGAGATATACATATTTTTTTATCATTTTATTTTAATATAGAAATTTATTGGAATAAGTTTAATATTAATATTAGATAAAAGTTTGTCGAAATTATAAATTTGGAAAATGAAATATAAAACACTTGATTTATGTATGAAAATTTCAATAAAGAAATTATTACAAAATTTTAATAAAAAATAAAATTAACTTTATTATTTAAATAATATTATTATAATGACTTCGATTTGTATTATAAAAAGGGTTAGAAACTAGTTGTCATATATGATGACGTAAATTATTGTACATCTTGTTATTAATCTCGTTACATGTTAAGCTAAGTTAGTGTTAGAAACGAGTTGTGTCATATAGAATGATATTTTGGTAGAGCATTATTAGTTCTTGCCTACGGCAAAGCAGGGACTATAGCATTGGCTTGGGCGTTGACCAGCTATTAACTCATCTTTTGACTAAAAATTTTTGCTCAAATTTAGTTCCTAATCAAAGTTTAACTCTGACAAATTCTTTTCGCGATATTTTTAACCAAAGTTTTGAAATGGTCCCCTTATTGCAGACTTCACGTGACCCGATATTATTTTAGTTGGGCCAAACTTATTTTATTCGAAGTTGGTTTTTGAAGAAGGTTGGCAAGTCTTTTTATCACAAGTTTTTAAAAAATTGTAAGTGCTCGCTGCCCTCAAATTAATTTATCCAAAGTGACCCAAAGTTTTTTTTTAATGCCGGGGCAATTTTGCATAAACCTTTGTTCAAAAGGTTTGAAATGGTGATTACACCTGTTACTGCCAGGTGCCACCATTGTTTACACCTACCGCCCATGGCCATTGCTGACTGCCACTAACTCTTTACCAGATAAGCATTTGCCGGTTCTTAATCCTTTGCCCTAGCTGGTTGCAATTTTCTTGTCATTCTTAATCCTTTTCCCTCGCTAGTTGCATTTTTCTCATTCTCTCTAGGCACTTTCAAATGACTCTCCAGGGAGTGATGAGTGATTTTTTTAGCATACAAGAATTCGACAATGACTCTCATATTTCTCTTTCCTTGCATTTTTCTCATTCCCTGGAGGCACTTGGGAAGGCGTTTTTGGAGTGATGAGTGATTCTTTTTTAGAAGAGGAAATTCCCAGCAATACCTCTACAGATGCAAGAGGTCGTTGAGGTTTTTGTGGAAGTTACCCTGAAAGCATAGAAGAAGAATCAGTGTTCAGTAAAATATAGGTGTGTTCAGTAAAATACAGGTTCATAAGGTTTATATGATAGTAATATAGTGATTAGCGTAATGTTGAAGTATATATCATTTCATATGATAGTAATTGGCTAAATTTTTTACTACAACCAAGACAATTTATGAGACACGACAAATTTCTCTCTATCTCGGTTTAGGCTATACCTGCTGAATAAGGTGTCTCGGTCACTTTAGGCTATGATTTGGTGTTGGTAGGAACGATTTGGTGTTTTTGAAATGCATATGTATACAACAACGTTTAATGGTTTCAACTTTCCACTAAGGTATACTATGGTTTTTTCAGCAATAGTGGTTTCTTTTGTATTTCCTGATTGCAATATATTGTTGACTCGGTTGTGTTTTACTTGCCGTAAATGAGCTAACATTTCAATTATGGACGAGACTACTTTTAAATGAATTAATTGGAAATGGTATATATCTAAATATCATAACTGGGAATTACATTGATTGCAGATATTTAAATTTGTCCTAAATTTTTTATATGATATGCATATGCGAGAAATGCGACTACAGTACAGTAACAAAAAGAAGAAGAAATGCGAATACAGTAACAAAAAGAAGAAATGCAACTACAGTAACAAAAAGAATAAATTGCCTTAACATGCAGTGCTTCTGTGAGGGTAATGTGGGTGTCATTGAAAGCATTGACCTAGGCATAAGCTTGTTTATCCTTCTCCATCTCCAAGGGAGACTTTATCCCTCACGGTTGATGGAATTAGCTTACAGGTTGTGATTCTATCTTGTGTAATTATCGTAATTATCTATAATATGGAGAGACACATAATTATCCTAATAAATAACAGTGAAATTTAAATGAAATTACAAAATCTCTGGTGAAAATTTTATTGTAGAAACCCTTAAAAACCTACAACAAACATAGTGCCCCTTCGTGAAAGCTTTAAGTAGCTACACACAACAAACGCAGATGGCCATCAATCAATTTGGAAAGTTGTTACGCAACAAATGTTGTCCAAGGAATTCAATAAATGCAAAGGACACAAACTACAATATTGCATACAAACACACACGGCTTCAAGAAGGAATGAGTTACTAAGGGGCCCAACCTTAGATGTTACTGACAAAATTTCATATCATAATCCAGTGCTCCTAGTATCTTCCTGGTCTTCAAAGCCTTAGAATTCTCTAACATTGAAAGCCTTAGACTTCTCTGACATTGAAGGAAGCCCTTTATTCTCCATTGAATGCCTCCATTGAAGCTGGTCGCCTCTTCAAGATCTTCTTAGCATAAAAAAATGGCAGACGAACAAGAGCCTTAACATATTATAGCAAAACAGTGAAATCCATGCAATTCTCCATTGAACACTTGCATTGAAGCTAGTCGCCTCTTCAAGATCTTCTTAACATAAAAATGGCAGACGAACAAGAGCCTTCACATATTATAGTAAAATAGTGAAATCCATGCAATGGGACCACGTGGATTGCATATAACCCGACGTGCTCGCCTAAACATTCCTCTATTTATTTATTATTTCAGTTATTTTTTATTTTTTTAATTTTAACCCAACTTTATTCATTCCTCTATTTATTTATTATTTCAATTATGTTTTATTTTTTTTATTTTAACATAACTTTATTCGAAACCAAATAGTAGTGGGTGTTGCATGTCAGGCAAGTGTCTACCTCAGTGTTACGAAGTATCTCTGCGGGTTACTAAAGCAAGCAAGCTCACAAAAAAGAGTACATCCCATATTGCATTGATTCACTTCACGAGCTACCTATATAGGTTTTTGGAAATGGTACCGTTTTTTGAAATATCATTGCATTTCACCATAAAATTTGGCTTCTGAAATCATATTTGAGATAATCATAACTGTCAGGGGTACAATATCCTTGCTCCATCTATTTTTTTGGAAATTAATTAAACCTCCTATCAATAATATGGATTCGTTTATCTTAAATAATTTATGAAACCTTCTAGTGTACAAAACTGCATGCTAAAACAATATCGAGACCTCAGACAGAAAGACACTAAAACAATATCGATACATGAGACATAAAAGCTACTAAATCTACATAATTTGGTCTTCTGTAAAGGATAAGAGCAAACAAATTTATGTTATTAATCACACATATCTCTATATAATTACTAATGAAGAGAATTACAAGACCAATATGTTGAAAGCTTGTATAATTCTTCTGTAAAGGATAAGAGCAAACAAATTTATGTTATAATCACACTTATCTCAAATGACTTGTTGATTGCATGACATCCTTTGATTATGCGGCAGGGATAGGGATGATCTTCTGTAGATTGCCCACATTTACACACGATTTTTGTCATGATTACTATGTCAGAACTGGAGTGGCGTCAAAACTGGAGTGCCTGATGTCAAAGCCAACTTGGACTCAAACTTGGAAAGTTTTGTAATGTGTCCGCATTTACACACAATTTTTGTCATGATTACTCTGTAAGAACTGGAGTGGCGTCAAAACTAGAGTGCCCGATGTTAAAGCTAAGTTGGACTCAAACTTGGAAAGTTTTGTAATGTGTCCACATTTACACACGATTTTTGTCATGATTACTCTATCAGAACTGGAGTGGCATCAAAACTGGAGTGCCTGATGTCAAAGCCAACTTGGACTCAAACTTGGAAAGTTTTGTAATGTCTCTGCAGTGTGCAAAATTTCGTGCCAAATGTGTTGATTTTTCAAACTAAGTTTCCTCCCCCATATGCACAAGGAATTGTCCCCTACTCTCATTGATGCACCTGGCTAATTTCGAGTTATGTGCACTCCCAAAGATTACGCAACCTCTACATGAAATGCACCTTAATTCTAATCTCTATTGAGAACTATGCCTTCTAGATCTACCAGATGCAGGTAAAGAACATGCAATGCACCTTAATTCTAGTCTCTAATGAGAACTACGCCTTCCAGATCTACCAGATGCAGGTAAAGACCCAGCACCGTGAACTTAGCCAGGGAAAGCGCTAAGATTTGAAAGAAGGAAAAGCGCTAAGATTTGAAAGATGGGTTGCAAGCAAGCCAATGTTGTGTTTTCATATGCCGGCGTTGTGTTTTCATATGTACATTAGTATTTCTTTTATAAAGTAATCTCTTACCGACAGGGACTGCCGCTACGCAGTTGCCCTTGTTTTATATAGAAATAGATGAAATAAATTATTGTACATCATCCCCATACACTCATTATTAGTCTCTTTACATGTTAAGCTAAGTTATGTTAGAAACAGGTTGTGTCATATAAGATGATACTTTAGTATAGCATTGTTTCATATAGAAATGGATGAAATAAATTATTGTACATCATCTCCATACACTTGTTACTAATCTATTTACATGTTATGTTAAGTTAAGTCATGTGAGATGCTTATATGAAGTTGGAATGGATTTTGATTTAATTAAGAAGTGTATACATTTACAATTATAAATAAATAAATATATATATATATATATATATATATATATATGAGTTTGAGATTTTTCATATTTATAAATGGGAGAGATAAATAATTTATAATATAAAATGAAAACTTTATATTTTAGTATGTACCATTAAAATTGTAAATGAAGTAATTAAAATGGTAAATGACGCTAAAGATAAAAAATTAGGTTGGGAAATGAGGTTAAGGAAGGAAAATTTAAATTCTCGATTAAGAAAAGTCTTTTTATTTAAACATATTTATTAAATTAAAAAAATTACTAAATTTACTTAAATAGATATTTTAATTATTGGAAATTTAAAGAATTATTAACATTAATCCAATTTATTTAATTAAACATACCTTGTTGCTAAAAATAATTTCAAAATTACTCATCTTGATTAGCTTCCCTTAAACATGCATGTTAATGACAATTAACCTAAAAGGGCCTACATCATTTAAATTCACATGCTTACTTGAATAGACATGCAAATTATGATTAACCTAAAACTTACCTAAATCAACCAATTTTGGTATCACATGTTGAACATGAGAGCAAATCTACTTAAATAAGTTATATATTCTAAATTCCATTGACCTAAAATTATCCACCAAATACAATCAATATAAAAGTTAAAAGTTACTTTCATTCACCAAATTATTTAAGTATCACATGTTCAACATGACAGCAAATCTACTTAAACAAATTATATATTCTAAACTCCATTGACCTAAAACTATCCAACAAATATAATCAAGGTAAGAGTTACCCTTATTAACCAAATTCATTAGAGTATGTTTGTTCTTAAAAGCATTCTTTACTTTAATATACACATCACTGTATGATGAATTTAAAACTGATTTAATTTGGCAACACAATTTCACTAAGCTAAAAGGAGCATGTTTATGATCTAGATTGGATAATTATATTATTTGAATTGGATTATTTTATTGATTTTCATCTATTTTGATGCTTTTAGAGTGGAAGAATTGGACAAAATAACTTGCAAGGTCATTTTTAATATCAATTCCTAGTTTGAGCGAGTCCTTTCAAATTCATTTTGAGGAATTATACAATGTTTTTTAAGCATCAAAAAGTTGTCTCTTGTGTCAGACCCTTTGTTATTGTTCTACACTCATAAATGTTTCCAATGGTATAAGAATCATGTCAAATAAAGTGTGTATGCAAAAGTTATGCCACTTGCAAGTTGACCTTCTCTATTGACCACCATGGTACAAGAAGATGCTACGTTAACTCATTTTACTCATACATATGGGGCTAGCCACATGTGAACTTGGAAGAAGGTGCTAAAAAGACCAAAATCATAACTCTAGCTGATAGTTAAGGGAGTCAAATCTTATTGGGATGTGTATCGGGCCACTAGCCGGAGCAGGGGTTCCATTCAATGCTAGTGTATTTTTTTCCATAGTTGACTAGAGCCACTAGAAGTAGGAAGTTAGAGAGAAAAAACAAAGGGGGTTAAGATTCTATAGTAGCCTTAAAGGCCACATGTCTCTGGTAACTCCATAGAGAGTACATTTTTCTTTCTACTTTCACATTTTTCATACAAGAGAGAGCTCTAATAACTCCATAAAGAGTGCATTTTTCTTTCTACTTGCACATTTTTCGTACAAGAGTAAAGAGAGCACAGTAGGTTCACCTTCTAACTTGGTTTCCTCCTATAAGGGTTTCCCATGGAAAAAATTGTGTTTAATGTGAATGGTGTGTGTACTTCTTTTTATTTTATATTTCTTGAATTTTAGCTAATTTATTCATTTAATCATACAAATCTAAATAAATAATCTAAGATATAAAGAAAATTAACATTCATAGTAAATAATTCAATATTTTATCAAATATGTTCTGACTAACTAGTCTAGTGGAATTAATCTATAAAAATTTACATATAAATTTAGCATAACAATGAACTTACATGTGAGTACACTTTGTTAAGTAAGTTGATTAAAGTAAACTCATCCGACATTGAAATTACTTAAATGTATATATGAATCACTATGAAACTAAGTTGATTTGTTTATATACACTATTTACAATTAATCTAAAAGCTTTTAACTTAATTAAATGGATAAGTCTATAAAAATTTACATATAAATTTAGCATAACAATGAACTTACATGTGAGTACACTTTGTTAAGTAAGTTGATTAAAGTAAACTCCTCCAACATTGAAATTACTTAAATGTATATATGAATCACTATGAAACTAAGTTGATTTGTTTATATACACTATTTACAATTAATCTAAAAGCTTTTAACTTAATTAAATGGATAAGTCTAGATGTTTTCTATGTTTAGACTTTTCAGGCCGCAACACCAAAAATTAGTTATATAATTGTTATTTTGGAAATGTAATTTTTCATTATTCAAATTACATGTTTAAATGCATATTATTCAACACCACAAAAACCCTTATAACAATAATAAAACAAAATTGTAATTTTAACAATCAATATATACAATCCTAATAAAAAATTGTTATTTATTTCTTACTATAGAATAGTTTTTATATTATTAATATATTCTTTATTAATAATGGTTCTTAAGTCAAACTAGATGTTATATTCTAATTGCTAGTTAGCTTTTCTCTACATCTATTTATTTTGATGCATTCCTCATCTTGTCATGAAGATGAACCACATTGGTTGGTTCTATACACATGGATGAAATTTTCTCCTATATGATTTTGACCGAAAGCTTTTTTGTCAATACTAACAATCTTTAAATTTCTCACTGTATATTGAACAAAACTCATAAAAGGAATATATCCAAAAATGATTTAAAATGTAAACATTTAAATTAATCTTAACCAAGTAATTTACATGTTTTTTTCTTAATTACAAGGAAACCAAAACTTTGGCACATTTGGTTATAGCTAATCCAAATGTTACCTTCTTTGACAAGCGAATGTTCATGGTAATTACAATCAAATCAATTTAAAGATAATCAATTTTGAGAAGATTGATTGGAGTGTATTTATGAGGTGTATACAGATTGGTTTGTGTGAGATTTAGTTCCTACCAAGTCCCATGTTGATATTTCGTAAGAGTCTCATATTGACATCTCATAGAAAAAAGTTTCGGATGGGAACAATCTTCATAAAGAATTAAACTATCCCTATAGAAAATTAAACTATCTCAAAAAAATATCTAAACTTGATCGATCTTTATTCAATCTTGATAATAACATCCTACTTTCTTAATATAGATCCTAACATCGCACTAGTAAACCTAGACTCAACCTAATTTCTCAAATTAAAAAATAAATATCCCACTATGAACCTAGACTCAACCTAATTGCTCACATTAAAAAATAAATATTAAAATGTTAAACACCAAAATTATAAACAAGCACGTAAGTTAAGCTTCAATAAGTGCTAAGATAGACTTTCCCTGTCTACATTGACCAAGTCTACACAACAGAGGGTGAATTTGTCACATCATTGATATCGACCAGACGAATCGTCTGGCAGATATGAAACCGGCCACGCTTGCAATCTGTCTCTATTGACTCAGGCTCCAACGTTTTAAAAAATATGATTTGCAACATTTTTTCAAACTATTACGCAAACTGTGACCTAATATCTTATTTTCAGTTGGGGGTTAGACATCTCTTTTCTGAATTTAAGAAATAGTGAACTCTTGAACATCTGGCTCTTAGCGGATTTTGCCTATATTATCATATTGTCGTTATTGATGAGTTTTGGCAGTTTTGGATTGATGGGGCATGTCTAGGATTTCTTTCAGGTCTTTCTGAGTTGGGTTCGATCCAGAAGAGAGAGCTTTAAACATATTTTGCTCTGTGGAAGATGGCCATGACAGCCAGGAAAGAGGAAGAAGGGAAGGAGGAGGAGAAATTTGGAATAAGATTTATGGAAAAATATCCCTCACAGTCTCGTTTGGCTGAGCTTGGCATCCAGTCATGGCCTAAGTAAGTTTTTCTCTTATGCTTTCAAAATCTAAAAAGCTTTAGTGTTTTTAGTTTTCTGCCGGTGTCTCTGTATTGTTTTTAGGACTCTAAATTCCTTATGTTTTTTTTGTGGTGTCTCTGTATTGTTTTTGGGACTCTAAATTCCTTTTTTTTTTTTTAATCACTGCTGCAGAGAGATGCTAGTTATCAGGTTTCTTCATTGCGTACATAAAATAAAAAATTAACATAAACCCATTTAACCTTCAAAATATGCTAAGAGATTCTGATTATTGTGTTCATTTTTCACTTTATTTTTAAGGTTTAAAATTATCTTTAAATTTTTAACTTTCCATAAGCTCATCTATTTTGATCTTCTTAATTTTTTTGCTTTAAATCTATTTATTTTTTATTAATTAATAAATATGATGTTATAGGTTTAAATTTAAAAGGTGAAGTATGTACAATTTTATTAACTTCAGCAATCAAATTATTGTTAAAAGATATCAGTTTGAAGATATCAGTTTAAGTGATTTGATGAACAATTCATTTCTGGTGAGTTTAATTTTCAAGAAACATGTTATTTATTGTCAAAAAATATTAATTTGAGTAATTTAGTGAACAATTCATTTCCAATAAATTCAATTCTCACAAAACATATTGTTATTTACAGATGTGTAGCATTTATACAATAACTGTATCAAATGTAATAATAACAACTGTTTTTTATTTTTATTTTTGAAAGTTACCAATTTTCCAAACAATTATTGTTATAACTATATATATTTTGAAAGTTACCAATTTACCAAACAATTATTTTATTTTTTCATTTTTTTCTTCTTTTTTTCAGAGAAAAAAGCTTCATAGATTATATTAAGTCAATATAAAAACCATGATAGGATACAGATACAAAAAAAGAGCAGCTTGAGAAGCCACGAGTCAAAACCATCACTTGACGGAAACATGAAGAACAGATGTGCATAAAAGCACCTAGAACAGAAGACACATAGTTATATCAGAAAAAGACTGAGAGAAGAACAGGATGAACCATATACAAAACATCCAGAACCGGGCTCAGATTCAAAGCAATAAGGCACAAGAAAGCATATGCTGATAGAAGCCCGTTGAAACATATCCATCATATATACCGAGGACAAAAAAACGCCAAACAGTTATTGTTATAATTATACATAGTTAATTTCTATTTTTTTTCTCAAAAAATGTGTTATTAATTTCTACATGTTTTATATCGAATATGATGTAGTTGTGTAAATTCTACAGTGTTTATAGATTTGGTATGGTGAAAAATTTCAATGTGTAAAATGGGTGTGTTTTTTTTCTTGACAGGTGGGGCTGTCCCCCGGGCAAGTTTGCTCTGAAGTTTGATGCAGCAGAGACATGCTATCTTGTCAAGGGGAAGGTAACAGTTTATGTAAAGGGAACCTCTGATTACGTGGAGTTCGGTGCTGGAGACTTAGTGGTTATACCCAAGGGATTAAGCTGCATATGGGACGTTACTGTAGCTGTTGACAAGCATTACAAATTTGATAGCTGAGAGAATAATCCACCTTTGGATCTCTAAAATTAGAATAGTTGTAATTATGCTTGCTAACCTTGAAATTATTTTATCTGATAAATTATCTAGCTTGAACATGTGAGTCTTTATTTTTTTAAATGAAAATTTGTATATACTTTCACAGCTTCACTGATGCAGATCATCTGATGAATTTTACCAGCTTGGGTGAGCCCGATGTTATTTATTTTTATTGTAACTGAGGTTGAAACTTCTTATATAGTTCAACAACCTCTAGGATCCAGGGAACGATAAATGGAGTTAATTAATTCTTTTAGCAAACGCTTTTTTTTTAAAGCTGACTGCACACTTTCTCAATTTTGTTTAGTGGAAAATAATGAAAGGCTAACGCAGTGGACTTTCTAGAAGAATTAAAATAAGTTTTGGCTTCATTCATGAAGGATCTTAACAGGAGGATTTTACTTGGGTTATTGGGAAGGTAAAATTGAGTGGAAAGGTTTTAGGAACCTTGAATTCTTTTCTAGTCCTTATTCCAAATAAGGATAAACCAATTTTTTTTTTTTATGATTTTAGGTTAATCATTTTGTGGGATTGCAATTTTAAAATAATAGCAAAGATCTTGGATTTGAGTATTGAAAGGATAAAAATTTTTAAGCCATTTATATGAAGAGTTTGGTTTCCTATCAAGTGGTAGATGCGTGACGTAATTGGTATTTTCCTTAATTAAAAAAAAAAAAAAAACTAAAATGTCTATGTTATCTGACATATGTGTAAGATATGTGTTAGAATTTATTGATATTAATGTTTTGTTTTTGTATAAGGGGTTTAATATTTCTATGATTATATATAAATAATATGATGTTTTATCTTATCTTTAAGATTAATTTGCGGATACAATTCGTGCCTTTTCTTTTCTTTGACTAGGTGTAAAAGGCTTGATGAGGGTTACAAGGAAGTCAAAGCTTTTGGAATAATGCATGTGTTAAAATAAGTGTTTCTTGCCACTTAAGTGGATGTTATGTTTTTAGAAAAAAATCAAATTTATATATGAAATGGAAACGCTGATTTCTTACTAAAGGGTAAGGACTTGCATACATTTTTGTGGGTAGTAACACCTACTATGTTTGCACAATTACATTTTTACTGATCCCAGTGGATATTGGTGGCCACCCGCCTATTCCACTTGGACCTCCACCATTGTTTACATTTTTTGTGGGTAGTAACACCTACTATGTTTGCACATTTACACTTTTACTAATCCAGATGGATATTGGTGGCTGTCCGCCTATTCCATTTGGACCTCCACCATTGTTTCGTTTAGTTTTTCAATTTCCTTATTTGTAGCACAATTGTTATCGGGAAATCTAGTGTCTATGCAGAGCTGCTAGTCCCACTAAGACTGGTAGCTATCTTAGAAACAAACAAACTAAAACTACCTTCGTTTTCCTTTATGAGAAGTAGATAAGAGGGGAACAAAGGAGACCAACCTCTGTCTTGCGCTTGGTTCCTTGCTTGATTCCTCTCCCTTCTGATAGATCTTTGCCACTTGCTTCCTCGTCTACCCAGCTTCAAAGAACACCTGTGGAATCAAAGCAGCATAACACTATCCAAGAACAGAGATCTACTAATATAGGACCAGATATATATTGACCACACAAATGCATATATCATCAATCATACAAGAATGTGGAGGAAAACTTGAATATATTTATTAATAATCAAGAATAGCAAAGAGGATTACAACCAATTGTTCTGACCCAACGTCATCCTCTCAGCAAGAAAGTCCTTCTTCACCTCATGAAAAGCTTAGATCACCCAACACTATGATGTTACACCAAGAAACCAGCAGCACTTCCTTACAAGATACAAAATTCCAGCCTCTGGATCTCTGGGATGAGGGATCCATATATAGATGTTTGCAAGGGGGGTGAGTCAGCTTTTGAGATTTGATTAGTGTCCTCTCTCTGATAGTTCTTGATTCCACTTGGAGATTGATGATCTCTTACTCATCCCTGGGTGAATGCAGAGAGGCAAGTGTCACAGGAGAAGTTTTTGGAAGATTCCATGATCTTCCACCTCGCAAATTGACTCTGCCATTTGTCCACTCTCGCCCATTGCACCCCATAGAAAGGATTTTCAGTATGCATCGCACCTCCCATGTGCATTTAGGTGTGATGCAGTGTACTTTGACCATGGAGCAGGTGAGATGGTCCAGTTTTGACCAGTTCTGAGTAGTTTTTCATGGAGAATTTCTGGGAGATGATGTAATCAGCTGACCTTGTTCTTTTAGGGGTTGGAACAACACTTTTAGGGACTTAGGAGCCCTTTGTTTACAGACATTTATGATTGGGGTTGTAGTGCCCAAAAATGTCTTTAACAGTTTTCCCCTAAAGCATGAGGTCGTTAATCTTTTGATGTCGGGTGAAATGCTTTATCATGAGGATCCGAAGTTTTTTCGAGCTGGAAGGTGACCTATAATAAGATACAATACAATACATTATCTTCATAATATTTTCATGATCTAGCTGAGGCGGGCATTTCCATGCTCAGAGTTATAAATTCATTTTCATGTACACAAGACAGACAATCGTCTGTGTGCAGACTGATGATTCTGGTAGAGCCATCATCCCTTGGGTTGGATGATTATCTGTGCAGCAATGATGTACATTTGATGTCTTTATTTTTCCTGAATATATATTGCAGCCCGGATGGATGAAACTAGATCCGGGGTCTTCAATCTCATTCGATCTTCACTCAAAGTACAAGTCTATCCATGTGACAGATGTTCTGGAGTCGAACATGGAAAGACATCGCCTGATTACCAGCTAATGATGTAAGCTGTTAACAGGCGCGAGAGGAATCACCGATAATGATGATGACCCTCAAGGTACTACAGTACAATTCACATGGTGTGAATAAGGGACTTGGCGTCGAACACCATGCAAAATCTTTCGGTCGAAGGCCATTGATGTAAACCTATTGCCAGAAGTGAGAAACTTGCCATTGAGGCATGCAAGCTTCAAAGTATTGAAAGGGTTGTTCCTAAATCGACTTCCTGGATAATGAGCTGATGTCGACAAGAAGTGATCCGTCATAGGAGGGCCTTAGTGAATCCCACATCAATGACATGGAATAGAGCAAATGATTTTAATGGAGGTGAAAACGATATGATGACATAAGGTTCAAGGTGGCGGTCATGAAAGAATGGAGCGTAAATGTATTGCAGTGGAAGAGACACAGGTGAATTCTCTGAGTGACTTCTCTTGAACATATCGGCGACACTGACATGATGGATTGGTAGTGTTAACCCCAAATATGGATGGTGTGATGGACCAATGGTGATATGACCGGTGAACGGAACAACCCAACCCGACTCAGATGTGGAGTGAAAGTGTCATGTTCAAGAGCGACTTGCTACCAACAAAGTTTCTTCAAGTTTTCTTCCCAATTTTTCCCTAGTCATTGCTGACTAGTACCTCTTTATTTTTTTCAAGCTTGAGGAGGATAACATATGCTTGTTCTATAATTTTCCATTCGGGCAAACCCATCGCTATGTTTTAACGAGCCTAGCGATAGTGAAACTCGTTCTTGTCTGTATGGACAAGTTTGTCGCTATTCGGTTTTAACGAGTTTAACGACAAAGATAACTCGGTCCTTTTCAATTTTAGAGAGTCTAAAAGGGACGTAAAGAAAACTCCAACAATCCTTTTTCGTCATATAATCCCTTAAGTCCGAAAAAGTATAAAATAATACAAAAGGGATGAATTTTCGGTAATTTTAACGAGTCGAACAAAGCAAGCGCTCGATCTTTTTGTGTAATAATCCCTCAGGTCCAAAAAGATTAAAATCTAAAAGAGGGTAGCACTTTTGGTCACTTTAACGAGCTGGAGAGGCCAATTACTTGGCAATCTTTTCATATTTTACGAGTCAGATGAAAAGAGCTTAAAGGAGACTCGTTTTTCGAGGAACGAGTGATAAATTTGGGTAACAACTAATTCCAGGTAAGGTTTGGAATTTTCCAATCACGGCAGTGTCACAAGGATGTCTAACAGGATCACTCTTCCCAGCTGTTCCTCAAAAGGGTAAACAATCAAATGGAGGTGAATGGTCGGCCAATACAAAGTGGAGTTGATGATGAGAACACGACCAAGGCTTCAAAAGCTGATGATAATTCATTCACTATGGTTATTTACCAGAAATTGGTTCATTTTTTAATGAATGAGCTTAAACTCTGGGGGAAACATTCGCTCATTGCTTATGTTTAATTTTTAACGAGCTTGAACTCCACATAAAAACTGCTTGAGGCAGGTTTATTTTTTAACGAGCTTGAACCCTGCAGTTAAACACTACTCATGATAAGTTTGCATGATGTTATAGACATTTTTGGGCACTGCAACCCCAATCATATATGTCCATAAACCAAGGGCTCCTAAGTCCCTAAAAGTGTTGTTCCAACTCCTAAAAGAACAAGGTCAGCTGATTACATCATCTCCTAGAAGTTCTCCATGAAAAACTACTCAGAACTGGTCAAAACTAGACCATCTCACCTGCTCCATGGTCAAAGTGCGATGCATCCCACCTGATGCACACGGGAGGTGCGATGCATACTGAAAATCCCTTCTATGGGGTGCGATGGGCGAGAGTGGACAAATGGCAAAGTCAATTTGCAAGGTGGATGATCATGGAATCTTCCAGAAACTTCTCCTGTGACACTTGCCTCTCAGAATCGCCCAAGGATGAGTAAGAGATCAATGAGATCTCCAAGTGGAATCAAGAACTATCAGAGAGAAGACACTAATAAAAAACCCAGAGCTAACTCACACCTCTGCAAATATCTATATATAGATTTCTCATCCCAGAGATCCCCAGTAGAGTCGCCATTTTGTTATTGGGAAATCTAATGTCTATGTAGAGCTGCTAGCTCCACTAAGGCTGGTAGCTACCTTAGAAACAAACAAACTAAAACCACTTTCATTTTCCTTTATGAGAAGTAGATAAGAGGGGAATAAAGGAGACCAACCTCTGTCTTGCGCTTGGTTCCTTGCTTGATTCCTCTCCCTTATGATAGATCTTTACCACTCGCTTCCTCGTCTACCCAGCTTCAGAGAGCACCTGTGGAATCAAAGCAGCATAACACTATCCAAGAACAGAGATCTACTATCATAAACAATATAGGACCAGATATATATTGACCACACAAATGCATATATCATCAATCATACAAGAATGTGGAGGAAAACTCGAATAGCTTTATTAAGGCCCTGGATATATGCCATGGCTGCAGTTGTGTCGACCTACTTCAGGAAGATTGCATTTCCCTTCCAAGGAGGAATTACAATCATTGACCAACAAACATTTCTCCCCAACAGTTCACAAGTTACGGGAAGAATTCCAATGATCCATGGAAGCAATCATTCGCTTCAAAATATCTGAGTAGGTCTCCTAAAAGACCCTGCCTTAATGGGTACTTTTGCCCTACCGCCTCAAAATAATCTGGTGGAAGTGGCCACAGTGGAAACCTGCAATATGAAATCTTCTATATCTAATGGATTCGGAAGATTCCTAAACATTTTGTCAGCATGGATCATCGCCATTTTAGAAATATTGTAGCAATCAATTTTCTTGGCCTGGGGACCAAACCCAAATCAACGCTCATCGAGTGTTTGGATAGATAGGTCTAAGGAATATGGTACCTCTTCAGATCCTTGGTCGCATGTACATTCTATAGACAAAGGAATCATTCAGTCAATGATGTTAGGAGAGGCACCATGGGAAGATTACCACCATCGTTCCCATCTCCCGGATTACAACGAAGATTATTCCAATGACCTTAATCATCCTTCAGTTTTTGATTTTCTATCAAATACTATAAATACGGTGGATTCTGAGGATAGTTCCTATCTTGTGTCAACCTCATTAAAAAATGAAACAACTCCCTTTCCAAATCGAGTCTTTGATTACGATCTCGTAAAATCCAAGTCGAGTCTTTCAAAGATCTCGAAGGTAAACCTTCATTCCAACCACCGCAATGAATGCAATGAAGCTTGGGGGGCATGCACCTCGATTTGCGTTATTATGCTGGGGGCATGCAAACTTATCATGAGCAGTGTTACCGCAGGGTTCAAGCTCGTTAAAAAATAAACCCGCCATGAGCAGTGTTACCGCAGGGTTCAAGCTCGTTAAAAAACAAACCCGCCATGAGCAGTGTTACCGCAGGGTTCAAGCTCATTAAAAAATAAACTCGCCATGAGCAGTGTTACCGCAGGGTTCAAGCTCGTTAAAAAACAAACCCGCCACGAGCAGTGTTACCGCAAGGTTTAAGTTCGTTAAAAAATAAACCTGCCTCGAGCAGTTTTTATGTGGAGTTCAAGCTCGTTAAAAATTAAACATATGCAGTGAGCAAATGTTTCCCCCAGAGTTTAAGCTCATTCATTAAAAAATGAACCAATTTCCGGTAAATAACCATCATGAATGCATTATCATCAGCCTTTGAAGCCTTGGTCGTGTTCTAATCATCACCTCCACTCTGTATTGGCCGATCATTCACCTCCATTTGATTGTTTACCCTTTTTGAGGAACAGCTGCGAAGAGTGATCCTGTTAGCCATCCATGTGACACTGCCGTGATTGGAAAATTCCAAACCTTACCTGGAATCAGTTGCTACTCGAATTTATCACTCGTTCCTCGAAAAACGAGTCTCCTTTAAGCTCTTTTCATCTGACTCGTAAAATATGAAAAGATTGCTGAGCAATTGGCCTCTCCAGCTCGTTAAAGTGACCGGAAGTGCTATCCCTCCTTTAGATTTTAATCTTTTTTGACCTGAGGGATTATTACACAAAAAGATCGAGCACTTGTTTTGTTTGGCTCATTAAAATTACCGAAAATTCATCCCTTTTGTATTATTTTATACTTGTTCGGACTTAAGGGATTATATGACGAAAATGGATTGTTGGAGTTTTCTTTACGTCCCTTTCAGACTCTAAGGATCGAGTTATCTTTGTCGTTAAACTCGTTAAAACCAAATAGCGACAAACTTGTCCATACAGACTGTTGAGCCTCAAACCTGCACCTTCCTATACACCCTCTCAGCCTTCCTTTTCCACTTATTTCATCCACCCAGCTGTTAAATCATTGCATTGTAGTTTAAAAAGAGCTTTTTACATGGTTTTATGACTATGCTTATGACTGTTGTTTGGTTTAGTTTTTTTGTTCATGCAGCTGCAGAAACTTGTCAGTTTCCGCAGCCAGCACAGGTTTCCGCAGCCAGCACAGGATTCCGCAGCTATTTTGTTAAAAGCTGTGCTACAGGTGTCCTATGAAGAAACGAGCCACATGGGCAAGCTCCAGGTGACGGATACATGGAACGTGTCCCTTCGAAGCAGCCAAATCATCCATGGAAGGTCACGGTCAACGAAGGTCAAAGGCAGAGCCAACCAAGGAGTTCAGCGGTGGCACGTCTCTGTTTTGAGCACGTGAACGTTACGTGGCACAGTCCTCAGCTCATGAAGACATCGGCACACCTGGAGATCACTTCTGTAACCGGAATCTAACAGCAACCACTCCAGAGATTTAATAGACATGATGACAGTTACGCTAGATCTCGGCTGAAGGGATCTACGTGTCTTTGGCAACACAGTCAATAGCGTAGGAGTTAGTTAGCTAGTTTCAGCATTTTGTCATTATAAATAACGCGTCGATGAACGCTGTAAAAGAGTTTTTTCCTTGATATGTAAATTCTGAACTGTTGTGTTATCACCCCATTGTTTATATATGTTGTTGCTTTAATATATGAGAAGACTTTTCTGAGTTTATTCGTGTGACTACTTGTTGACCGGCTGAAGTGGCAGAGGGCCCCTGCACGCTGAAGCCTTGTAAAGTTTTCATTTGGTTTTATTATGTTCTTGTATCATTAGCTTGTACATAACACACTGTTTGATGTTTCTTAACTCACTGCTGTTTAGATTTTCACCTCTGTTTTCTTATAACTCTTAATTGATCAGTGCTTTTATGCAGGTTTTCTTAGGCAGCCCGGGCAAATTTTCATCTTTTTGATAACTATTGACATATGAGATCATCTTGTCCTTCCTGCTAACTTTCATTTTCTGAAGTTTAATTTCAGCACTGTCTTTTTCAAGTTGTGATTTTCTTACTTATTATTTTTTTTTTTTGTTATTTAGATATCATACTGCTCATCAATTTATGGTTTCTTTCTATAGTGAAGTGACTCTATTAGCAAGAAATCAGAATATTACTAACTGTAGTGTGATTTAGTTATCATATTGCTTAAACTTGTTCATGATTGCTTCCCACAAGGTAGATTGAGCTGAAGGGTAAAGGATTAGAAGAGTTGAAGTAGTGTGATTAGTTTCCTTTCTGCAATTTAATTTCTTGCAATTTAGTTATCATATTGCTTAAACTTATTCATGGTTGCTTCCCACAAGGTAGATTGAGCTGAAGGGTAAAGGACCAGAAGAGTTAAAGTAGTGTGACTAGTTTCTTTTATGCAATTTAATTTCTTGCCATTTAGATAGCATATTGCTTGACTTATTCATGATTACTTCCCACAAGGTAGATTGAGCTGAAGGGTAAAGGATCTGAAGAGTTTAAGTAGTGTGAATTAGTTGCTTTGCTTTTGGTTTGAGTTGCTTTAAGTTCAGTTTTTACTTTCTTTTCATTCAGCAGCAAGGATACTGGGCCATTGTCATTAGTTCACTTTTTGATGCATTTACTTTCTCTTAAGAATTGATTTCAGTTTAGTTGTTCTAAAGCTTTCTTCTTGAGCACTCAAGTTTGATAAAATCACCATAGAAACCACCATCACCATCCATACTTCATACTTCACTTTCACTCTCACCATCACACATCAGGGAAAGATAAATCCAAAAATAAACTAAAAACTCAAAAACGACAAAATATTAAGGAAATGGTTATCTAGTACATATAGTACACTTCACTTCATCAGTTTACGAATCCCGGATTGACATTTTAAATAGAAATTTAGACCACACTAAATTGACCAAACATTTTGGCGCCGTTGCCAGGGAAGTGAAACTAGGTAGCCAATCTCTAAAAAAAAAACAAGAAAATTTCAAGGAAGGAAAATTGATAACCTCTCAAAGTATGCTCTCCTCTTGCACTTAGTGTGATCTGGAGGATCAGAAAAGAGAAAGTTATTGGTTTAATAGTTTCTTGAGTATGCTCTCTTCTTGCACCTAGAGTGACCTGGAAGATCAAAAAGAGAACTATTAGCCCGACTTGAAGAAAAATAAAAAAAATGACATGCATAGAGCAAGAGATTCTAGGGGAAGGTTTTTAGCTAGAGCCAAGAGTTCGATTTTTACAACTCCATCTACTTCAAGGAATAGACAAGAGACACCTCCGTCATCTCCAACTTACACTCCTAGCCTTAGGATTCCTGGAATTCAAGAGGTAGTAGTTGACTCTCCCACACCTTCCATCGAATCTGAATTAGAAAGAGATCCTTTCCTTCCTTCTACAGAGAGACAAATTGGAATTGAAGAAGTAGAATCATCTGAAGAAGAAGAGGGAGAAATTCCTTCTCGTTCACCCTTAGTAGAGGAACCAGAGGACTCTGAAGTCTCCAGGGAAACTACCATGACAGAGGAAGGAGCAAATGGATTTGGTAGAGGTAGAGGAGGAGGAGGAAATAATGGAGGAGGTAGAGGTAACATTGGGGGAAATAGGGATGGAGATAACTCATTCGGATTTCCTATAGTCGATGAGGACTCCCGAGCCACAATGAAAAACATCTCACCATCTGTCCTCCCAAACTTCCATGGGTTAAGAAATGAGGACCCTGAAACATTTCTATTTGAGTTTGAGGTCGTGTGTCGAACTTATGATTATCTGGAAGACTCTCAAAAACTCAAACTGTTTCCTTCAACATTGAAAGGAGCAGCCTTGAAATGGTTCATGGGATTACTCACTCAATCCATTAGGACTTGGAATGATATGAAACAAACATTTTTGGATAGGTACCTGGATTATTGTATGCCCACCAATCACAAGGATGAGGTATTCAAAATGGTGCAAAGAGAAGATGAAAACTTGGAGGATTTACTTGAAAGATTCCAATACAATCTGAAAAGAGCAAAGATGAGTAACTTAGATGAGGAGACCTTGAAAGCCCTTCTATTAAAAGCCATTAGAGATGAATGGATAGATATTTTGAACATGATGGGGAAAGGAGACATATCTCAACTTCCACTTCATGATATAGCAGAGCTATGTGTCCATCTCTCAAGGGGGAAATCTAAAACTCAAAAAGGGCCTAGAGATCCTTCTCTCATCAGAGCAAACAAATCTGCAACTGGATCAGTAAGTAGGGTTGAGATTGGCAACATGCTTGATGAATTCAAGACTAACATCTTAGGGAGTCTTAGTGAGCAACTAGACACTCTTAAGATTCACAATAAGCAGAAAGCAGAAGCTGAGGCTTTGGCCATCTTTTGCCCAAAGTGTAGAAAGAAACATGCTCTAAGGGAATTTCCCTTGGATGCAAAAGTTGTAGAAACATGTGTAATTTGTTCAGAGAATCATGAGACCAAGGATTGTCCTCCAATTCCTGGGCTCAAAGCTGTCTTTCAAGAAGATCCAAATACAATCGAGTCTCTCTGTTTTGTTGCAAGGAGACCTTGGCAGGTGCAACAAAATCAAGGGTTTAACAACTCTATGAATTTTCAACCCCCACCAAATTGGAATCCTTGGCAACAACCTTGGTCCCAACCTCAAAATCCTTTTCAATCATGGGTACAAAGTATGCAAAATCCTTATGGGAGATTCGCTCAATTTTATCAATATCCTCCATCTTTTCAAAACCAACAAGCTCCACAACTTCCAAATCAAAATCCACAATTATCATTGCCATTTCAACAACAGCAACCTTCTCAACAAAATCCAAATTCTCAACTCTTGCTTCCATTCCAACAAAAGTTAAATCAACTTCCTTCTCAGCCATTGCCAAACCCCAATAACAAAAACCCTCAAAATGCTTACATGATGGAAGGTCAACAATTTCCTGCCTACATGATTGTTCCTCTCAATGATGTACAACTCAGATCAGGTAGAGTCCTAGATAAGCCTTCTATATATGCTCAAAAGCAAAGCATTTCTGAGGAAGATTCTCTTGAAGCCAATAAGGGTTCTGAAGCATCTCTTCAAAACCCAAGCACTCAAAAAGAAAAAGAAAAAGAGTTAACCCCCACAACTCCTATAGTTGAGCAACCTGCATCTTCATCCATGCCTCCTTTTCCTGAAAGATTACAAATTGATAAAGGGGTAGAAAAACAAATCTTGTTGCCTGACTATGATTTTCTAGATGAATTGAAGAATGTCTGTATCAAGATTCCCTTGTTACAAGCCATTAAAGAGATTCCTATTCTAGCGAAAACAATAAAGGAGTTGAGTCTTAAAAGACCAGGAAGGAAACCAAGAGATACAAGAAGAATCCACCTGGTAGGAAAAATTGCAGATATCATGATGGGAAAAATTACTATGCAGAAGTATGTAGATCCCGGTAGTCCAATTGTCAAAACACATATCAATGGGGTAGAAATACCAAATACTTTGATTGATTTAGGGGTTGCTATCAACATCATGAGTAGATAGACTATGGAACAGCTAAAACTTCCTAATCTTCTTTTTACACCTACTTTATTGCAACTTGCAGATCGATCAATTATTAAACCAAATGGTGTATTAGAAGACATCTCAGTCTCCTTAGACTCTTGGGAATATCCAGTAGATTTCATGATTTTAACTCCCAAGAGTAATTTAGGAGGACATCCTCTCATCTTAGGAAGACCTTGGCTAGCCACAGCTGATGCTTTTATCAGTTGTAGGTCTGGGGATATGTATATTTCTGATGGTAATTTGACAAAGAAGTTCAATCTGTATCCTCCAGCAAAAGCAATTACAGCAATAGGAGATAATGAGTGGGTTGATGATGAAGATACTATACAACCTGTCTTTACCATTTCTGAGATCAGTGAAGATAGTCAAATTCTGAACACATTAGAAAACTTTGAAATATCTTCAGAATATGACCACACACAATTTCAATTGGATTCTGACATTGAGTGTCTATCATCTAGACAAATGTCTCTTTTCTCTATGGAAGAGTTTGGTAGTTCCGCCATTGATATTTTTCCGGGAAAAACGTTGAATATCAACAAAAACTTGGAAAAATCACAACAGGAAGAGCTAACCAAAATCTTGCAAAAACATTCTACTGCATTTGCATGGGAGTATACCGATATGAAAGGTATTGACCCTAAGACTTGCATTCATCACATCTACATTGAGGAAAATAGTAGACCAATCAGACAACCTCAAAGAATGATGAATTCAAACCTTAGGGAGATAGTGAAAGAAGAGCTCCAAAAGTTACTTAATGTAAACTTCATTTATCCAATTTCAGATAGCCGGTGGGTTTCTCCTTTGGTTATAGTACCTAAAAAGAATGGTAAATGGAGGGTTTGCATTGATTACAGAGAATTGAACAAAGCAACTTTGAAGGATCACTTTCCTTTACCCTTTATTGATCAGGTATTAGATACTTTAGCAGGCAAAAAGTATTTCTCATTTTTGGATGGTTTTAGTGGTTACAATCAGATTCAGGTAGCACCTGAAGATCAGGACAAGACCACATTTACTTGTCCATGGGGAACTTTTGCTTACCGAGTACTTCCTTTTGGATTATGTAATGCACCCGCAACATTTCAAAGGGCAGTACTAGAAATCTTTTCTGATCTAATTCATGATTGTGTAGAGGTTTATATGGATGATTTTACCGTTTATGGTAATTCATTTGAAGAGGCATTAGAGAATTTGGAAAAAGTCCTTATAAGATCTAAAGAAACAAACCTTTCATTAAGTCATGAGAAATGCTTTATGATGTTTACTAAAGGGATTGTTTTAGGACATCATATTTCAGGGGATGGGATTAAAGTTGACAGATCAAAAGTTGAAGTCATCTCCAAGTTTCCTATTCCAAATTGTCAAAAAGATGTTAGAAGTTTTCTTGGATTTACTGGATATTATAGAAGATTTATTGAAAACTTCACCAAAATAGCATCTCCACTCTTCAAATTACTTACAAAAGACTGTGAATTCAAATGGGATCCTGATTGTCAATCTGCATTTGAAACTTTGAAAACAAGAATATCTGAAGCGCCCATTTTGAGAGGGCCAAATTGGAAACTTCCTTTCCATATTTCTACAGATGCTTCAGATACAGCTCTAGGAGCTGTGTTGGGTCAAAAAGATTTAGTTCCTTATGCCATTTACTACACCAGTAAAAATTTGACTCCCACTGAGTTAAATTATACTGTGACTGAGAAAGAGTTCTTAGCTGTTGTTCATGCAATCAACAAGTTTAGACATTATATAACAGGCTATGAAACTTTTGTCCATACTGATCATTCTGCAATTAGATATCTCATGAACAAACCTGTTACTAATGGCATAGTTACAAGATGGCTTTTACTTTTACAAGAATTCAATATTACTGTGTTAGATAGACCAGGGAAACAAAATACAGTAGCTGATTTCTTGTCTAGAATCCAAAACACTAACGAAGATTCTCCTGTAGAGGATAAGTTTCCAGATGAATATTTGTTTGTTGTAACTACTAAGACTCCTTGGTATGCAGATATTGCTAACTATTTGGTTATAGGGAAGCTACCTCCACACTTATTTCCTAATGAGAAAAGGAAAATTATTCAGGAGAGTTCAAATTATTCATGGATTTCTAATGAATTGTTTAAGACAGGGCTAGATTGTGAGATCAAAAGATGTGTTCGGGAAGATGAAATACCTGACATCCTCAAGGCATGTCATGATGAACCATGTGGTGGACACTTTGCTGACAAGAGGACGGCCTATAAAATCCTTTCTTTAGGATATTATTGGCCTTCTCTCTTCAAATATGAAAAACAATATGTCAGAAGGTGTGACAGCTGCCAGAGAGTTGGGAGACCGACTCTTTCAAATGAAATGCCATTACAGCCACAGGTACTCATCGAACCCTTTGAAAAATGGGCTTTAGATTTCATTGGACCCATTAATCCACCATCTAGACAAAAGAAATATATATTGGTTTGCACTGATTATGTCACTAAATGGGTAGAAGCCAAGGCATTGCCTTCTGCCACTGAAAATTCAGTTGTTCAATTTCTTTTTGAGAATATTTTTACTCGTTTTGGTGTCCCAAGAGAAATTGTGACAGATCAGGGAAGTCAATTCACATCTAACTTGATGGAGAAGCTAATGGAAGAATACAAAATCAAGCACAAAAAATCTACTCCTTACCATCCTCAAGCAAATGGTCAAGTGGAATCTACAAACAAAGTTCTTGAGAGCATCATCACCAAAACTGTTCATCTCCACAGAAGAGATTGGGCAGAAAGGCTCCCTGAAGCCTTATGGGCCTACAGAACTACATGGAGGAACACAACAGGACATTCTCCCTATGAACTTGTTTATGGGAAAGAAGTCCTGCTCCGCATTGAGTTTCAAGTCAAGACTTTCAAGATGGCAGTTCAGTTGGGGATGAATCTATCAGAATCCCAAAAGCACAGAATGGAGCAGCTGAATGAGCTAGATGAGATCAGACAAGATGCAATTTTAAGGACTGATCTAGTTCAACATCAAATAGCTAAGTGGCATGACAGATATATTAAAGAGAGAAAGTTTCAAGAGGGAGATTGGGCTTTACTGTTTGATTCCAAGTTTAAAGACTTCAAAGGGAAGTTTCAGACTCATTGGATTGGGCCATATGAGATTGATAAAGTCTTTAACAATGGAGCAGTAAGAATCAAGACCATTGATGAATTTCAGACTCCTCTTATTGTGAATGGCCACCGATTGAAAATTTATCACAAGCCACTTTCAAAAGAGGAGTTTGTCAAAATGTTCCAAGAAAATTATGCAATGAGGCTGGTGGAGAAGAATCCTTCTCTCCCACCAGCCTAATCTTGTTTCTTTCAGTTTTTGAAAAAAAAAAAAAAAAGAAAAAAAAAAAGAAAAAAATGTGTATAAGCCTGAAAACCAATCCCAGATTGGCGGTCTTATGCAGAAAATATAGAGTGAAAATCAGGGACACCTGACGCTCTATATTTTCCAAAAAAAAAATCTCCTCTCCTTCTCTTTCCATCTTCACTTCATCCCACTTGTCATTTCACTTCACCTCCATCTCATTTTCATCTCCATTTCACTTCATTCCACTTCATTTTCACTTCATTCCACTCATTCCATTTCATTTCATTAATAAAAACCCCTTTCAGGACTATTTTCATTCAGTTAGTTCTTCTCTAACTATCTTTGTGCAGTTAAAGGGGTGCTGTCTCAGTTTCCGTAGCTGGGAAACCGTTTCCGCAGCCAGAAACGATTTCCGCAGCTAGCATCACTCTGTTTTCAAAAATACAATCAACTGTTAGTGCCATAATCATGAAATGCAGGTGTAATTGAGCTAAAGACATGGGACATCTCCAAGATATCAAAGAAGAGCAACTGGTTAGAAGCCTTGAGCAAGAATTGACAAAGTTTCCAAAGGTATGATCAAAAATCTTTATCAAATAACAATTCAAGTCATAATTACGTATAGTTATTAAACCATAACAGGCTCTCCTATGTGCAATGATTTGATATATTAGCCCACTATCACTCTTATTCCGTGATGTCACTCCACACACCTCGCATTTATCTCCCTAACGGTCTCATGATTACTCCGAGTTTGAACTCAAGTATGACTGCACTTCTAGTTATTACCCGTACTCTTGAGACGTGACCTATTGTGTTACGGCTCTTCCCAGCTGTAATTTCCGCAGCCGTCTGTTGAGACGTGTAAAATCTCATACACAGTCATCCGACTCGAAAGAATCCTGCTGTTACTCCACTCGCTTATCACTCCACTCATACTCCACTTATATCATACTCCTTGCATGCGTCCACATTTCATTTTATGAACTCGTTTATCACTGCTCACCCATTGTTCCTCTCGTAATTCGGGTATTTCCATTCACTGTTCTCTATTTCCAACTGCAGTCACTACAGTTTGCTCTAAACCCTGACTACCGTCATTACAGTCTATCCTGAACCCTGTAACAGAGCTATTTTTTCCCTTAACCCTCACATGCAGAAGAACTCTCAGTGGAATCTAAAACAGAGGATGGGAAAATTACTGAGAGCTGAGCCGAAAGGACCGAAATACTTGGAGGGTTATCCTCAAGTTAAGGAATTGCTGAAGAAATTCAGATGGCTACGATTTATCCAGAAGTTTAAAGGATATAACAAGGAGGTGACCAAAGCTTTTGCAAGGTCGTTTAATGGACAAATAGTGGAGGTTGGAGATTTAAAATTCACAGTGACTGAGGCCACAGTAGCAGCTGCCACAGGCCTACCTCAAGAGGGTGAAAGGTGGTTTAAAAATAGAAGTGTGGACGATCAAATATGGAGAACCATGCTACAAAACCAAGGTATGGATACCACCGTATTCACAAGAGGCATCCCTGTTCATGTATTAAAAGAGGAATGGTCTAGTCTACTGTTAGTCATTCAGAAATTTATCACGTGTGAAGGTCGTTTTGGCTCTATGTATATGTATCATGTCAGACTGATGATGAATTTCATAGACGAACACACTCTTAATTTGCCTCATTTTCTGCTATCAAGTTTGAAAAAGATGAGTTTTATAGTTCAAAAACATGTAGGCAATATTGAACCTCATCTTTACCACCATGGGCTCATCAAAATTCTTATTGAGGATCAGTTGAAGAAAACTAAGGATACATGGGAGCAATTCTTAACAAGAAACTACTTCCAAGAGCCGTCCGAGGCCTCTGGAAGTAGTCCACCAAAAATTCCAAGGAAAAGTAGGAGGAAAGAAAAAAACATTACAATCCAAGACTCCCCTACAATAGAAATTCAAGAAACAATCCAAAAAGGAAAAGAAGATAGAGCTAGAAGTAAGAAACAGAAGAAGGAAAAAGGCAAAAGGACCATCCAAGAAGTCTATCCATCCCTTGAGAAATCCATAGAAGAGGATTATCAACCTCTGTCAGAAAGATTAATAGATCTTCAAGCCACTGCCATAGCCAAGAAAAAGCAAAAAGGAAAACAGAGTGCACAAGAGAAGAGTACTAGTTCATACTTAAGAAGGAGCACTAGGCTAAAAGGGGAGGGGAATAAAACCAAAGAAAAACAGTCTCACTTTATTGATTTAGATGAAGAGACACTTGAGAAATCTCCAACTCAGCCAAGCATTGAGTCAAGTCCTCCACGTGAGGAAAGCCCTTTTCAGCCGAAAAGAGAGAGCAGTCCTCCTCCACCAGATTTTGAGTTTAGGCCGAGAAAGACACCTGAGGTAGATTCTAATCAGCAAGAGGCATACAATTACCTAGAAACCTTAGAACAATCAGCTACAGGACCAAGTACCTCTCACTGAAACATGAGATATTTGAGTTAGAAGTCCTAAATAGGCATATCATACAAGAAAATGAAGCACTCAAAGAGCAGATTAAAGTAGACAAGATTGTCCATGATAATAATATGCTCCATTTAGGACTGTGGCAAAAGAAAAACAGAAAACTGAAGAAGAAGTGCAAAAAGTTAAGCAGATCATTGATTAACCTCAAGTTCAAATGCCTAGTCAAGAAGCCAAGGATGATGTTAGCATCAAGGAAGAAGAAAAGAGGGCTAGATTTCCTTACAGAAGCATCAGAACATATGGATTAGAGGGAAATAACTCAATTTTAGTTGCATGAGGACATGCAACACCTTCACAGTGGGGGTATGTTGAGCCTCAAACCTGCACCTTCCTATACACCCTCTCAGCCTTCCTTTTCCACTTATTTCATCCACCCAGTTGTTAAATCATTGCATTGTAGTTTAAAAAGAGCTTTTTACATGGTTTTCTGACTATGCTTATGACTGTTGTTTGGTTTAGTTTTTTTGTTCATGCAGCTGCGGAAACTTGTCAGTTTCCGCAGCTAGCACAGGTTTCCGCAGCCAGCACAGGATTCCGCAGCTATTTTGTTAAAAGTTGTGCTACAGGTGTCCTATGAAGAAACAAGCCACATGGGCAAGCTCCAGGTGACGGATACATGGAACGTGTCCCTTCGAAGTAGCCAAATCATCCATGGAAGGTCACAGTCAACGAAGGTCAAAGGCAGAGCCAACCAAGGAGTTTAGCGGTGGCACGTCTTTGTTTTGAGCACGTGAACGTTACGTGGCACAGTCCTCAGCTCACGAAGACACCGACACACCTGGAGATCACTTCTGTAACCAGAATCTAACAACAACCACTCCAGAGATTTAATAGACATGATGACAGTTACGCTAGATCTTTGCTGAAGGGATCTACGTGTCTTTGGCAACACAGTCAATAGTGTAGGAGTTAGTTAGCTAGTTTCAGCATTTTGTCATTATAAATAACGCGTCGATGAACGATGTAAAAGAGTTTTTTCCTTGATATGTAAATTCTGAACTGTTGTGTTATCACCCCACTGTTTATATATGTTGCTGTTTTAATATATGAGAAGACTTTTCTGAGTTTATTCGTGTGACTACTTGTTGACCGGCTGAAGTGGCAGAGGGCCCCTGCACGCTAAAGCCTTGTAAAGTTTTCATTTGGTTTTATTATGTTCTTGTATCATTAGCTTGTACATAACACAATGTTTGATGTTTCTTAACTCACTGTTGTTTAGATTTTCACCTCTGTTTTCTTATAACTGTCAACTGATCAGTGCTTTTCTGCAGGTTTTCTTAGGCAACCCGGGAAAATTTTCATCTTTTTGATAACTATTGACATATGAGATCATCTTGTCCTTCCTGCTAACTTTCATTTTCTGAAGTTTAATTTCAGCACTGTCTTTTTCAAGTTGTGATTTGCTTACTTATTTTTTTAATTTTTTTTGTTATTTAGATATCATACTGCTCATCAATTTATGGTTTCTTTCTATAGTGAAGTGACTCTATTAGCAAGAAATCAGAATATTACTAACTGTAGTGTGATTTAGTTATCATATTGCTTAAACTTGTTCATGATTGCTTCCCACAAGGTAGATTGAGCTGAAGGGTAAAGGATCAGAAGAGTTGAAGTAGTGTGATTAGTTTCCTTTCTGCAATTTAATTTCTTGCAATTTAGTTATCATATTGCTTAAACTTATTCACGGTTCCTTCCCACAAGGTAGATTGAGCTGAAGGGTAAAGGACCAGAAGAGTTAAAGTAGTGTGACTAGTTTCTTTTATGCAATTTAATTTCTTGCCATTTAGATAGCATATTGCTTGACTTATTCATGATTACTTCCCACAAGGTAGATTGAGCTAAAGGGTAAAGGATCTGAAGAGTTTAAGTAGTGTGAATTAGTTGCTTTGCTTTTGGTTTGAGTTGCTTTAAGTTCAGTTTTTACTTTCTTTTCATTCAGCAGCAAGGATACTGGGCCATTGTCATTAGTTCATTTTTTGATGCATTTACTTTCTCTTAAGAATTGATTTCAGTTTAGTTGTTCTAAAGCTTTCTTCTTGAGCACTTTCAATTGAGAAAATCACCATAGAAACCACCATCACCATCCATACTTCATACTTCACTTTCACTCTCACCATCACACATCAGGGAAAGATAAATCCAAAAATAAACTAAAAACTCAAAAACGACAAAAGATTAAGGAAATGGTTATCTAGTACATATAGTACACTTCACTTCGTCAGTTTACGAATCCCAAATTGACATTTTAAATAGCAATTTAGACCACACTAAATTGACCAAACACAGACAAGAACGAGTTTCACTATCGCTAGGCTCGTTAAAACATAGCGATGGGTTTGCCCGAAGGGAAAATTATAGAACAAGCATATGTTATCCTCCTCAAACTTGACAAAAATAAAGAGGTACTGGTCAGCAATGACTGGGGAAAAATTGGGAAGAAAACTTGAAGAAACTTTATTGGTAGCAAGTCGCTCTTGAACATGACACTTTCACTCCGCATTCGAGTCAGGTTGGGTTGTTTCGTTCACTGGTCATATCACCATTGGTCCATCACACCATCCACATTTGGGGTTAACACTACCAATCCATCATGTTAGTGTCGCCGATATGTTCAAGAGAAGTCGCTCAGAGAATTCACCTGTGTCTCATCCACTGCAATACATTTACGCTCCATTCTTTCATGACCGCCACCCTGAACCTTATATCATCAGATCGTTTTCACCTCCATTAAAATCATTTGCTCCGTTCCATGCCGTAGATGTGGGATTCATTAAGGCCCTCCTACGACGGGTCGCTTCTTGTCGAAATCAGGTCATTATCCAAGAAGTCGACTTAGGGACAACCCTTTCAGTACTTTGAAGCTTGCATGCCTCAATGGAAATTTTCTCACTTCCGGTGACAGGTTTACATCAATGGCCTTCGACCGAAATATTTTGCGTGGTGTTCGACGCAAAGTCCCTTATTCACACCACGTGAATTGTATTGTAGTACCTTGAGGGTCATCATCATTATCGGTGATTCCTCTTGCGCCTGTTAACAACTTACATCATTGGGTGGTAATCAGGCGATGTCTTTCCATGTTTGACTCCGGAACATCTCTCACATGGATCGACTTGTACTTTGAGTGAAGATCGAACGAGATTGAAGACCCCGGATCTAGTTTCATCCATCCGGGCTGCGATATATATTCAGGAAAATAAAGACATCAAATGTACATCATTGTTGCACAGATAATCATCCAATCTAAGGGATGATGGCTCTACCAGAATCATCAGTCTGCACTCAGACGACTGTCTGTATTATGTACATGAAAATGAATTTATAAAGCTGAGCATGGGAATGCCCGCATCAGCTAGATCATGAAAATATTATGAAGATAATGTATTGTATTGTTTCTTATTACAGGTCACCTTCCAGCTCGAAAAAACTTCGGATCCTCATGATAAAGCATTTCACCCGACATCAAAAGATTAACGACCTCATGCTTTAGGGGGCAACTGTTATAGAAGTTTTTGGGCACTACAACCCCAATCATATATGTCCATAAACCAAGGGCTTAAATCCCTAAAAGTGTTGTTCCAACCCCTAAAAGAACAAGGTCAGCTGATTACATCATCTCCCAGAAGTTCTCCATGAAAAACTACTCAAAAATGGTCAAAACTGGACCATCTCACCTGCTCCATGGTCAAAGTGCGATGCATCCCACGTAATGCACACAGGAGGTGCGATGCATACTAAAAATACCTTCTATGGGGTGCGATGGGCGAGAGTGGAAAAATGGCAGAGTCAATTTGCGAGGTGGATGATCATGGAATCTTCCAGAAACTTCTCCTGTGACACTTGCCTCTCAGAATCGCCCAAGGATGAGTAAGAGATCAATGAGATCTCCAAGTGGAATCAAGAACTATCAGAGAGAAGACACTAATCAAAAACCCAGAGCTGACTCACACCTTTGCAAATATCTATATATAGATCTCTCATCCCAGAGATCCGAGGGTTGGAGGCTGGAATTTTGTATCTTATAAGGAAGTGCTGCTGGTTTCTTGGTGTAACATCATAGTGTTGGGTAATCTAAGCTTTTCATGAGGTGAAGAAGGGCTTTCTTGCTGAGAGGATGACACTGGGTCAGAACAATTGGTTGTAATCCTCTTTGCTATTCTTGATTATTAATAAACCTATTCGGGTTTTCCTCCACATTCTTGTATTATTGATGATATATGCATTTGTGTGGTCAATATATATCTGGTCCTATATTGTTTATGATAGTAGATCTCTGTTCTTGGATAGTGTTATGCTGCTTTGATTCCACAGGTGCTCTTTGAAGCTGGGTAGACGAGGAAGCGAGTGGTAAATATCTATCAGAAGGGAGAGGAATCAAGCAAGGAACCAAGCGCAAGACAGAGGTTGGTCTCCTTTATTCTCCTCTTATCTACTTCTCATAAAGGAAAACGAAAGTGGTTTTAGTTTATTTGTTTCTAAGGTAGCTACCAACCTTAGTGGGGCTAGCAGCTCTGCATAGAGACTAGATTTCCCGATAACACATGCCCCTAGCATAATAATGCAAATCGAGGTGCATGCCCCCCAAGCTTCATTGCATTCAACTCGGTGGTTGGAATGAAGGTTTACCTTTGAGATTTGGAAAGGGATTTGTTTCATTTTTTAATGAGGTTGACACAGTAAAAGAACTATCCTCATGACTCCTTGCTTCATTTTTTAACGAGGTCGACATGAGATAAGAACCGTCCTCGGAATCCACCGTATTTACAGTATTTGATAGAAAATCAAAAATTGAAGGATGATTAAGGTTGCTGGAATTATCTTCGTGGTAATCTGGAAGACGGGAACGATGGTGGTGATCTTACCATGGTGCCTTTCCTATCATCATTGACTGACTGATTCCTTTGTCTGTAGAATGTACATGCGACCAAGGATCTGAAGAGGTACCATATTCCTTAGACCTATCTATCCAAACGGTCGATGAGTATTGATTTGGGCTTGCCCCCCAGGCCAAGAAAATTGATTGCTACAATATTTCTAGAATGGCGATGATCCATGCTATCAAAATCTTTAGGAATCTTCTGAATCCATTAGATATAGAAGATTTCATATTGTAGGTTTCCACTGTGGCCACTTTCGCCAGATTACTCGGAGGCGGTAGGGCAAAAGTACCCATTAAGGCAGGGTCTTTTAGGAGACCTACTCCGATATTTTGAAGCGAATGGGGGCTTCCATGGATCATCGGAATGCTTCCCGTAACTTGGGAACTATTGGGGAGAAATGTTTGTTGGTCGACGATTGTAATTCCTCCTTGAAAGGGAAATGCAATCTTCCTAAAGTAGGTTGACACAATGGCAGCCATAGCATATATCCAGGGCCTTCCCAGTAGGATGTTGTAATTGAGGTTTTTGTCGATTACTTCAACATCTATTTCTATTATTTTTCCCCCCAGTTCAACTTGCAAGTTACTTGAAATCCCATATGGGGTATATGTTCATCCGTCAAATGCTTTAAGTGTTGTCGAAGATGGCGACAAGGTTGGAGATCCTAAAGTTTTCCAGCAACTCATCGACATAATACATGTAGATTCCCCCTCATCAATAATTGTTCGATGAACAGTTTTGTTGAGGGTTTTCACTTGAATGAGGAAAGCTAGTTGAGCTGGTAATTGAGGATCGTATCCTTTGTGATTAAAGGATACGAGATTAGAATCCTTTGGGTCAATCCCACCTATTGCTGATAATAAAGCCTGCTTTTGGGAGGGGCAATTTTGCAGTACCTCAAGTGTCGACATAGCGGATGGCAATTGGGCCAGATCTTCCACTATATTATAATGTTGTGCTGCTCTGGCACGAGGATTAAATGTCGACTTGTGTACTACTCCCTTTGGCGGTTTTATTGTTAGCTCTGGAATGATGGGCGGCGCAACTTCTGTCGAAGTTGTTGTCGAACTACTAGGTTGATCTTTATCCTTGTTGTTCGATAGCTGTGGATTCCCGTAATATTTATTCCTTGTCATTATCAAAGCATCATTTTTCTGTTTCAAAACTGACAACATCAGCACTTGGGACGGGGAAGAATTGTCACTAGCAACTAGATTTGTTCCTGGATTTGGAAATGGATCAGTCAATACTGCCGAGGTTTTTGAATTCTTGAAGAATTTTCTAAGCTCAGCTTTATATGGAAACTCTCTTGTCCAATGATCCTCATCACATATAAGGCATGGATGATTTGCTTTCTTATCTCCAGAAGGGTTTGCAGAAGATTTTTCAGGTGATGATTCCTCCTATTTCTTCTTCTTCCCTTTGTTTTTCTTCTTGCCTCCTAGTTGCTTGGTTTCTTTGCCTTTGTCAGTTGAGACGGCATTTACTTCCGAGGAGAGAAGTTCATCTTTTTCATTTTGACTAGAAATATTATGGCCCTTTTTATATGTAGCCTTTGTTGATTTCGTGTCTGTCGTATCAATCATGCCATCGCCAACATGAGAGTCATTTTTCGATTTAGGAGGAGGAGGAACGAAAAATTCTGGTCTGAGAGCGTCAGGGATTTTATCGTAGAGCATGCCATACTAAGTATAAATCAAGTCTAAACATTGCACACGAGCAATAACTTGATCTTCAGTGACGACTCCTCCCTTTCCCACATCTTCTGTAATGGAAGGTAATAATGGCTTAATAAACCATTCAGCTAAAAGCTGATCAAGAACATACGTTTTTACAATTCTACGACGACGTCGCCACTCATGAATATGATCAGATATGTGAGTGGCCGTTGTTTGCTTGAAATTGGTAAGAAGTTCTGTTCCTGTTTCGTACCTTATGGGTAACTGAAAATGGGTTAAAAAGGTTGTGGCTAGGGTACTGAAGTTATCAAACGAAGCTCTAGGTAATTCAATATACCATTTTGCTTCCAGACCAGTTAACGTTCTCTGAAAAAGGCGAAGCCTAATCGAATCATCATTTAGGATGTTTGATGAACACCACAGATGAAAGTTCATGACATGATTCGACGGGTCTTCACCCAGATTTCCATTAAATTTAGGAATAGCTGATGGAAGTTTATGCGGAATCGCTGGCCACAAAGGGGCGTAAGCAATTGGATCGTTTGTTAGCCGATTTAGATCTGGTAACTCTAAAGTCGCCACGAAGGGTAACTGTTGATTCAGGTTTGGCGAAGCATACCCAGGATAAGATGGAAACGCCTGGGAAATTGGTCTTTGCATACCAGCATAATGCATTTGATGCTGGTAACTTTGGTAAGGTTGTTGTGCATAACCATTGTAGAATGGTTGATTTTGACCGTTTTGAATATACGACTGCCCATTATTTACAAAAATTTGTTGCTCAGATCCTTGGTAAACATATTGGAATTGCGGTTGTTGATATTGCACCAACCATGGTTGTGAAGCCATGTGCTGTTGTCCAATACTGGTTGTTTGACCAAGATGAGGGGTAATTGTACCCGTTTGGGCCTGTTTCATTCCACTAGTTGGCGATTGTGGTTGAGTTGCAGGGACAAGAGGCTGTTGCATTACAACCTGAGAAACCTGAGGTTGGCATACAATAGGCAACGCTTGTACTTGCGACACCGTCACAATAGCTAGTGTAGTTTGTATATTTGACATAGGTAAACATTGTTGCATCGAGTATACAACTCTTGGTTGTTGAGGCAGTATTGGCACCCAACCACTAGATGTAATTCCAGCATAACCTGAATTTTGTTGTGAACTCTTGTATGGTTGTCCTCCCGGAGGAAACAATGAGAGGGTATATTGTCCCCCATACGGCGGTAATCCGGTACTTAAAGGAATGGTTTGTCCTTGAGGACCGGACTGCCCAAATTGACACCATGAAGGATCAATTTGCTGAGATTCAACATAAGAGTTCCCGGATATTATTCTGGATGAACAAACAGGAACGGACCATACTGTCGAAATAGCCCCTGAGTGGGCCCCATCTAGCGATTGAGAGCTAGATGGGACAGATGATATGCTGGCGAACATTGTTGGAGTGACAGCAGGAAGTTCTGCCGTTGTTGTGTCGGATGACATAGTCCTAGATGTCGACAGTTGTTCAGACATTTCTAGTCTATCGAAAAGATTTCCTAGCGATTCTATAGGAGCTTCCGATAACGGTAGACTAATTTCTGATGAAGAAGGATATAGGGTGATCCCGACTCCAAATTGCGATGGAGTACTAGATGGAGGATCCTCCACAATCTCTTCTATAGCAATCAGACCAGGTGGAAGAGGTAGACCATCAGGTCCGTAAAATATTTCTGGTGCCAAAGAAGGTATAGAATCTGTAGCGGCAGATGTTTGGGGAATAACACCTTCCGAATCAGCGGTAGATGGAGCTGGTTCAGTAATACAAGTGTTTACCTCCACACTAGGATCAACTCTACTGTCCTTTGGTGGCTGTGGAACTTCTTTTGTAAAGGCAGGGATACCAGAAATGTTTGGAGTAACCGAAGTCTCTGATGGTATCGAAACACTTGTTCTAACTTTACCAGGGGATTTGGAACCGGTTAAACGAGTTCGCTTCGTCTGTAACAATTTTGATTTTGGAGACAAAGACGGTTGACTCGTAAGCATCCGCGAACGACGGGGTTTCAATTGACTTTCTTCCACGATTGCAGATTACTCAATTAACTAAAAATCAAGGGGAAATATGTTTCCAAATTAAATGAATTTTAGACGCTTTGACACAACTTGTTTTTTCAATTTTTAAGAGTCGAGAAAAAACAAAAGATGACTCTAGTCGCCTTCGATTTTTAATGAGCTTGAAGTGACAAGTGCTCAGATGGACCTTTTCCTTTAAGGATTCTGAAAAGGAACGAAATAGACTACTCTGGAAATCTAGATAGAGGGATTACTAAACCAATCGCAAAACTGCAGAATACTTTTTATGGTATGACAGTCAATCTTCCCGAATGTTGTGTTCATTGCATTGCAATCGATAGGGCGGCAGACATGGCTTCCTATGGATAAAGGATAAATCCTATTATGGTCTCCCAATATATACTCGATGGTACGTGGGAGCACAAGTCCGTACTGGAACTTATCGTCTCAAAGTGGAGGAATCACCCAACCAGCAATGAAAACAATAGTTACCAAGCTTTACGACGCCGGAATACGTCTCTAGCCTAGACTTCTAAATGTTGTGCGTTAGGTTCCAAAGCGTTTTTAGATTCATTAAATTTATTTTACAATTGATCTTGCTTAAGAAATTTTCCTTTCAGGTTCACCACGTGATGTAGATATACAATTCCTAAAATGCAATCTAAGATGATAAACAATTGTTTATTCTTCTTTTTGCAATGAAAATCCTAGCTACTAAAGAAAGAGAGATGATATTCTTTCAACATAGAGCAGAGAGCACACACTATATGCACTATCCTAAATCAAACCAACAAACAGTCTAAATGCAAATGCACATGCATGTATTTGTTTTCAGCCTTCTTAATGTGTGAATGATAAAAGGAAAGCTAAGCACAAATCTGAATTATTTCAAAGAAACATTACTAACAAGTTTCTTTTCAAGACAAAATGAATACAATGACGACACTTTGCGATTTGGAATGGAAAACTTGCTTTCGACACTTGAAAAACTACTAATTCAAATCAAATACAAGAGTAACAGTGTAATCGACTATCAATAACAATCGGATTCTCTTCTATGACTGAAAACGAAACTTGCGACACTTCCAAATCAAGAAAAGACAGTTCAATTACGCTACTTCTTTGTAAAAGAGAACTGAAAATGGCTCACAATACATAAAAACATTTAAATTTCTTTGCACAATGGAGGCGAAATAATGGCAAGGAAGGGGGTTTCCAATAGAGGTATACTGACTACAGACAACAAAACTCCTTAATAGAGCTGAAAGAGTGAAGAAAAACCAAAGTCTAGAGGCAAAATTAGCCCTTTCTGATCAGCACACCTGTTACACAGGGATTCCAGTATGCATCCCACCTACAGCAAACAGGAAGTGCGATGCATACTGATATCCTTGAAGAGAGGGTGCGATGGTACAGTGTGAGACTTTTGATCCAGTTCTTGATCACAGTTTGCAGCACAGTTCCGGGATTTAGGCCGAGCAAGTGGTAATCAGTAAATAAATCATAGGGGTAGATCTAAGGAGGTTACTAGAGCCACCACAAGGGAAATTAGAGAGTTTGTAAATCGATTGTTCAGTGCATAAACAAAACACGGAGATATACTGAAGCGACATTGATCTACTTTGCACTTGCATAGCAAATGCAGTTCGAAGGCTAGCTGGCTTGACTTCAGTCTCCGTCTGTAAGTTTATAAAGCAAACAAGTATAGAAAAACAAACAATCTATTCGTTCCGCAGTGGAGTCACCATTTTGTTATCGGGAAATCTAGTGTCTATGCAGAGCTGCTAGTCCCACTAAGACTGGTAGCTATCTTAGAAACAAACAAACTAAAACTACTTTCGTTTTCCTTTATGAGAAGTAGATAAGAGGGGAACAAAGGAGACCAACCTCTATCTTGCGCTTGGTTCCTTGCTTGATTCCTCTCCCTTCTGATAGATCTTTGCCACTCACTTCCTTGTCTACCCAGCTTCAAAGAGCACATGTGGAATCAAAGTAGCATAACACTATCCAAGAACAGAGATCTACTATCATAAACAATATAGGACCAGATATATATTGACCACACAAATGCATATATCATCAATCATACAAGAATGTGGAGGAAAACTTGAATAGCTTTATTAATAATCAAGAATAGCAAAGAGGATTACAACCAATTGTTCTGACCCAACGTCATCCTCTCAGCAAGAAAGCCCTTCTTCACCTCATGAAAAGCTTAGATCACCCAACACTATGATGTTACACCAAGAAACCAGAAGCACTTCCTTACAAGATACAAAATTCCAGCCTCTGGATCTCTGGGATGAGGGATCCATATATAGACGTTTGCAAGGGGGGTGAGTCAGCTTCTGAGATTTGATTAGTGTCCTCTCTCTGATAGTTCTTGATTCCACTTGGAGATTGATGATCTCTTACTCATCCCTGGGCGAATGCAGAAAGGCAAGTGTCATAGGAGAAGTTTTTGGAAGATTCCATGATCTTCCACCTCGCAAATTGACTCTGTCATTTGTCCACTCTCACCCATCGCACCCCATAGAAGGGCTTTTCAGTATGCATCGCACTTCCCATGTGCATTTAGGTGGGATACAACGCACTTTGACCATGGAGTAGGTGAGATGGTCCAGTTTTGACCAGTTTTGAGTAGTTTTTCATGGAGAACTTCTGGGAGATGATGTAATCAGCTGACCTTATTCTTTTAGGGGTTGGAACAACACTTTTAGGGACTTAGGAGCCCTTGGTTTACGGACATTTATGATTGGGGTTGCAGTTCCCAAAAATATATATCAACACTTTACTATTTTTAGCAGTTTTTCGAGTCTTGAACTTTTGGAGGAGTTTTGAGGCCTTAAATGACATTTTTTTGGGAAAACTAGGAGCAACATCAGTCCGAAAACTAGGCGCAACATGGGTCCATGGACCAATGTTTCTCACTCAAAAGTTGTAGTCTTTGGATAGATCTTTCTAGCGAGGTATTGTGTGCGTCAAACGGAGATCATGGCCAAAATTACGACCCAGGAAGTTGATGTACCAATTTACCCAAAATGGGGCCCATAGTTTGATGCTTCATCTCCTAGGGTTAGTTTTTTGGATGTTTACAGTTTTCCATTGTTTCTCAATAATAAATAGGCCTTCAAGCCTCATTGTAAGACAGTTTAGAGGCATGTAGCTGCCACATCTCTTCTCAGAGATAAGCTACCATCATCCGAGCTAGTTTATTTCCATTCTGTTTGTAAGCATATTTCAGTATTTTACATCAATGAAATGAAGTATTATTTCTGCTGCATCTCTGTATTTATGGTCATATCTGTAATTTGTTGTGTTCCTGTTTAAATCTGGATCAGTGGTATCAGAGCGGTCTGCTCTTTCTCTATTTTTCTTTTCATGTCCCCAACACGGTCGGGATATAAGGAGTTAGGGCTTCAACTGGTCGAACCTTTGCAAGACCAACCTCGCAAATCCCAACGACCTCCCATGGTGGATGAAAAGAAAGACAATGGGGTAGGATATCATATCAAAATATTGCTTGAAGAGGCCCTCGAGTGATAAAGGAACGCGATGATGGACAACTTTTCCCAGATCCTTCAGTATCTACCCAGGGGCAACACATCTACTTCTAGCAGCTACTCTGGAAGCGCCAAACCCTTTAAGGTACAAGTTAACTTTGATATTCCCATATTTAAGGGTCAGATAGATGCAAACACTGTAGATAAATGGTTAAAATCTGCTAGAAGGGTATTATTTTGTTCATGATTTTTCCAGCCAGGAAAAGATTACTTTCGCTCTTCTCAAAGCTGCCCCCCACGTCAAGGACTGGTGGGAAACCTACTGTGAGCAGAAGGATGAAAGTATAGCCTCACAGTTTTCAATTGCACCCACTTGGAATTCATTCTCGAATGCCATCAAGGAGTAGTACTACCCTGTCAAAAGCTATGAGGATAAATTCATAAAGTGGACCATGCTGCGGTAGGGAATTGACCAAGACGTGTCAGAGTTTACCAATATTTTTCATACCCTTCGCACAAAGTTGGGTATTAAGGATTCTGAGCTGCATTTGGTACTCAAATACTGTCACTGCCTACACAGGTACATCTAGGACTAAATGGAGTTCCTGGACATCTCCTCGCTCAACATGATGTATCGATACGCTATCAAGATCGAGAAGAAGTTTAAACAGAAGAAGCGAGGCTTTGGATCTGTGAATCTGAAGCAAGGGAAAGGTGCCCCCAAACCGCTGAACAAAGGATAAAGCCAAGGTGGGGTGGCCTAAGACAACCCACTAAAGCCACAAGCAAATAACAACACTGCGAAGCCAAAGAAGGACACGGGAAAGTGGTGTGAGTTCCATAAGAGCTCCACTTAGAACACAAGTGAGTGTTGGGCCAAGCAGTCACTGGTGGCTGAGCTAAAGTCTTCGGAATCAAATGCATGTTCCGACTCTGAGTCAGAACCCGATAAGGGGAATGGCAAAGGGAAGTATATTATCTATGTGGAGCCCAACGCCACCGTTTCCACCACGAAGATCCAAAAGGAGGAACCTGAAGATCCAGAGGAGGAGGAGCACTTCTTCCACTCCCAGGTATGGGTAAAGGGTTCCTCACTACGGTTCATTGTCAATAGTGGGAGCCAAAAGAACCTCATTTCGGCAGAGGTCGCGAAGCGGCTGGGCTTATCGACCATAGCACATTGACAACTGTACACCATCGGGTGGCTTCACAAAGGACGAGATCTTTGCGTGAGCCAGCAATGTCACCTTCCATACAACATCAAGCCCTTCACAGATGAGGTATTCTATGACATTACTCCCCTTAATGTTTGTGATGTATTCTTAGGCCAACCATACTTGTGGAAGTGACATGTTGTGTATGAGTCAATGCCTCGTGTTGTTATTGTTACTTTGGGAAATAAGTTGTACAGGATACCGGAGGTAGGATCGCCTACCACCATCTCTTTGGTTATTGCAAAACAATGCAGTAAGCTCATTTCCAAAACCGGGGAATTTGTTTTCCTGATGATACGCCCTCAAGGAAAGAAGAAGACGGTGGCCACGACCTCGAGACAGGGCCCCTCTACACGACAACAACAGATGAACAAGGTTGTGGAGGAGTACAAAGACATATTCACCTCTCTTGTAAGGGTGCCTCTGCATTACCAGGTCAAGCACTCCATCGATATGACCCCAGGTGCACCACTTCGCAATGGATCAATACATCGACACTCCGTTCTAGAGAATGACGAAATCAAGAGGCAGATTCAAGAACTACTATAGAAAGATCACATCCCACCGAGTTCATCGCCCTGTGGGAGACCGATCGTGTTGGTACAAAAGAAGGATGGGACTTGGAGACTTTGTATTGACTATCGGGAATTGAACAAGATCATTGTCCAAAATAGGTACCCGATCCCACGAATTGATGACCTTATGGACCAACTAAAGGGGGGAAAATATTTCAGCAAGATCGACTTGAAGTCAGGATATCACCAGGTACCAATCGAACCCTTTGATGTGTGGAAGACAGCCTTCAAAGCCAAGGATGGCCTTTTCGAATGGTTGGTTATGCCTTTCAGGTTGACAAATTCTTCTGCAGCCTTCATGAGGCTAATGGATGACATCTTGCAGCCATTCACCAACTCATTTGTAGTGGTATACTTGGATGACATCCTGATCTTCAGCCAGAGTTGGGAAGAGCACTTCCATCACATCCGACAAGTTCTCCAAACACCGCGGCAACACAAGCTATGTGCCAATTTGGAGAATGCACTTTTGGCATCACCCAAATTCAATATTCGGGATACATTATTGATGAATTGGGGGTGCATGTGGATCTAGCCAAGATCCAAGTCATTTGGGATTGGCCAGCTCCAACCACTCTGACAGAGCTCCGTAGCTTTCTAGGTCTTGCTGTTGGGATTCTCTCATATCACTTGGCCCTTGAGTTAAGTCACCAAGGGAGGAGCGAAAGCAAAATTCTTTTGGTCTGAATCTCAACAGAAGGCATTCACAGAGTTGAAACATCGCCTCTACTCGGCACCAGTGCTTGCATTACCAGACTTGCAACAACCTTTTGAGGTCGAGACAGATGCCTCTAAGTATGCTATAGGGGTAGCCCTTACTCAACATGGGAATCCAGTGGCATATCATAGTGAGACACTTTCAGACACAATCCTAAAGTATCCCACTTATAAAAAAGAGATGTATTCCATTGTGAAGGTTTGCCGAAAATGGAAGCATTACATTTTAGGGAAGGAAATGGTCATCCACATAGACCACCAGCCCCTGTAGTTCATATAGATGCAAGGGAAGTTGCAGAATGATCACCATCAGAAGTAGTCCACATACCTGCAACAGTTCCATTTGAATATCAAGTATAAGAAGGGCAACACCAATAATGTTGTAGATTGCCTCAGCCGACCACTGATCATGGCATTAACCGTGTGCTCAACTCTTGTGGGCACGAGACTTCTGATTGGTCACTTCTCTACAAAAGTGACCCAGAATTCAGCCACACATACCAGATACTCTTGGAGGGTTAGCATGTTCTATATTTTCACCTCTGGGATACCCTGTTATGCCACCTGGGTCATCTTTGTGTTCCTTCAAGCGAGCGTGCCAATATGATTTGGGAAGTGCACTATAGTCGAGCTGTTGGGCATTTGGGGGTTGAGAAAACGGTGGAAGTATTGCAGAAGTATTTCTATTGGCCTAATCTTCGACAAGATGTCGGGAATTACATCAGATCCTACACTGCCTGTGCCATTGCCAAACCAACCATCAAGAATCAAGGCCTATATACTCCGCTGCCTACCCCTAATCAACCTTGGGAATCCATCTCCATCGATTACATCTTCGGCCTTCTATATACTAAGCATGGCAGTGACTGTGTTTTTGTGATCGTCGACAGATTCTTGAATATGGCCATTATGGTGGCCTGTAAGAAGAATATCATAACTAAAGCCACTGCTAAACTCTTCTTTGAATGAGTGTGGGTACACTTTGGGATCCCACAATCTATCATCTCAGATCAGGACAACAGGTTCCTCAGTGAATTTTGGTCTAATCTCTGGTCGATGCTCGACACCAAGCTCACTAAGTCCACAACTTTCCATCCCCAAACTAATGGCTAGATAGAGGTCATCAACAGGATGATTATACAAAACTCAAAGCATCCACGCACATGGGATGAGAACCTCACCTATGTCCAACATAGATATAACTCGGCTCTCCACAGCTCGACTGGCCACAACCCCTTTCAGGTGGGCTTAGGATTCCAGCAACTATGTCCCCTTGATGTGGCCATTCCATTTGTAACTACTCAGGTAGATTCAGCTCATGTCCAGTCCGAAATTGATAAGGCAAACAACTTCATTGAGCACATCCAACATATCCGCTAGTAGGTACATGACATTCTGGAGAAATCAAATGCCAAGTACAAGCAGTGACATGATCAACATTGGGTGCCACAAAAATTTTAGGTGGGCAACAAAGTCTGGTTGCATTTGCAAAAGGAACACCTTACCGGAGCCTATCGGAAACTTAGACCACTTCGATAAGGTCCTTACACCATTATCAAGGCTGTGGGAGATAATGCATTTGAGCTCAAAATTCCCCCATTCCTTGGCCTGCACCTAGTGTTCAATGTGGACCACCTTCGACCATACTTCCCACCATTTCTAGACACATCAGACATTGCAGAACAACTCACACCTACAGAGTTAAATCCAGATTGCATGGAACAGGGCACAACTGATCGGATCATGAACACCTAGAGCAAGAACACCCGATAGCAAAGGATCCAACTATATCGAGTTGTCAAAGCAAGCCAGCTCCTTCACCAGGGCAAGTGGCTCACCAGGGATCAAGTTCAACTGAAGTTTCCTCATCTCATGGAGGAATTCAATGCAATGGGGACCATTGCTTTCTGAGGGGGGAGGAATGATATAGGTGGATATTGGTGGCCACCCGCCTATTCCACTTGGACCTCCACCATTGTTTCTTTTAGTTTTTTAGTTTCCTTATTTGTAGCACAATTTACTATTTTTGGTAGTTTTTTGGGTCCTGAACTTTTGGAGCCGTTTTGAGGCCTTAAACGACATTTTTTGGGAAAACTGGGAGCAAGATGGGTCCATGGATTGAGGTTACTCACTCAAAAGTTGTATTTCTCATATAGAGCTTTCTAACAAGGTATTGTGCGTGTCAAACAAAGATCGTATGCCAAAGTTACAACTCTGGGAAGTTGATGTACCAATTTACCCAAAATGGGGCCCATAGTTTGGCGCTTCATCTCCTAGGGTTAGGTTTTTGGATGTTTATGGGTTTCCATTGTTTCTCAACAATAAATAGGCAATGAGGAGGAAACATAGTAATGATATGCAGTAGCTAGGTATATTTATTTCCATCTTGTTCCTATTCATTTGTTGTGCAAATAGTTGCTCAAATTATGGTGGGCAATAACTGTTGGTAAATAGGTTATTTACCATAAAATATCTAAGATCATTTTTCTATGAATCTTGAATCTTAAGAATGAAAACTTGTTCCAAAAATATTTAAAAAATATGGCATAAGTATTGCAACAACATCCATAAATTATGGAAAAAGAATTCAAGGTAGTTATTGACATGGCACAAAGCTGCAATAAGACCTTCAAATTTGTGGTCCAATGTTTTTCAAAGTTAAACATTATAACTTAACTTGCATTTGTCAATGATAAACTAATAGTGGTCAACAAGAAAATCGGTTACTAGAGTCCTGTCATGCCAAGATTAATAATAAGACGTAATGCAATTTTTTACTATATTGTTTACCAATGACAATTGGAGGCATCTATAGTATTAAAATCCATTTCTTCTTTGGATAGTTTAGAGTAGGAGTTTGAAAAAGATGGAATTTAATTTTTTCTTTTAAACATCTTACTTTAATGAAGGATCTAAGTATGTGGATTTATCTTGAAACTAAATGGATATAAAAAATTAGACTAGGGGTGGCTTTTGGAGAAAGTTGAAATTTGAATAAAACATGGTGTACAAGACCACTTTCATTTGTTGGGAGGTTAAATTTGATAAGGTGATCTCTTGAAGTTATACCTATTTTTTTGCATCCATTGGTTCACATTCATAAAGGAGTTGCAAAGAAGAGAGGGGAGATATGCTTCAAATGCTTGGGTCTAGGTTGAAAGGGGAGTTATAACATTTCATTAGTTATTTGGTATGTGATTTCTTAGTGAAAAGAGACTAACAGTTTGGGGATAGAAAATATCCATTTTTTTGGTTCATCTCTTATAGTAAAATGTTTTTCCGAGGCTCTCAGCCATGAAATTCTTTGGGGTGAAATCATATATCATAAATACTTCAAACTAGGTTCATTGTTGGATTGGCTTATAAGTTCAAGGAAGAATGTTAAGAATGTTTCAATTCAATGGAAATCCCTAATGTTATCCTTTCTTGCAACAAGGAGACATGAAACATGAAATATGGTATGGTGAACACGTAAGGCTTGGAAATGATTCAGTGTCGGGTGTGGAGAAAGGCTCTCTTCCAGTAGATATGATAACTCATATTCCAAATAGAGGTTACATGACACTTAACTGGATAGGTTTCCAAAAATTATGGATATCTTCTCTCAAGGTGGGATCTAGGCTTAAGATATTGGTTTACTAGGAAAACAAGAAGATTTGCGGAAAATATATGTTGACTAATTAAGAAAAGGGCATGTAAGGCCTTCATATGAGGAGTACTTAGATTGGTCTTTAATGAATCCACAAGTTCTTATTTAGTTTGTTTAGGCTACCATTATTTGAGTGGTTTTGATACCAAAAGGGTTAAATAGTGGTGGTTGTAGATTTGGAAATTTAAAGCCCCAAAAAAGACATGGATTTTCCTATGGATTCCTTTGATGAATAAGGCTTTGACATCGAAGCCATTGCAGAAGAGATACAAACAAGGAATTGGATTATGTTACTTGTGTAGTGATTTTCAAAGACCATTTCCCACTTGCTTATATCTTTTACTTTCCCTGACTATATTTGGAAGGAAGCTAAGAAATTAAAAATAATATTTGAAGTCAAAAGGGAATTATAGCATCTACTCTTCTAGCCCTAACCCTTTCTTTCCTCCACCAACCTTGATACCTTCCCCAAGACCCATTTTTATTGTGAAAAATAAAAATATGGAACCCATATTTCCAATTGAAGGGTAAATATTCCCTACAAAGGCATAAGGTTTTTCTTCAAGTACTACTCCATAAATATTGATTCTATGAAGATTCAGATACAATGTATGCACCTTATCTTCATTTTATTACCATGGTTAAGGTCACACATGTTACATGTGGTGCATAATATCCTAATGGTGCTCATATCCCACTTGGAGGCTATAAATTAATTAAAGAGGTTCTATGTGGTGTTCTAAGGCCTTCTTCATGGTATTAAGATTGGGAAGCTTCATTTAGGGCCTAAGGATGTCATTATCCATATTTGAACATGGAAAATGAGTTATTATCTATTCTAATGGTGCATATATTCCTAGTCATAGGTCTTGCTCATGGCCATTATTAAAGGCCTCAAAATTTATTCTTAATTAAAAAAACCCTACACTAGTGTGCAAAACCTAGTAATTGTAAATTCTATGAGATTTATTCTTCCCTTAGCTATGCTAAAGGCTCTAGAGCCATTGTTGGTTCGTGATACCTAATAAAAGTGCCCATATCACTAGAACATTATAGATTCTTGTCTTTCTTCACAATACATCACAAAGATTTTAAGACCAATTATTGGTGTGAAATATTTGCTAATGGTGCCCATATTTGTAATTGAATGCTAATAATTAGCCATATATGCCTTGTGTGGTGATAATGCATAGGATTTGTTGGCTATGGATTAATGTATATGGGGTTAATAATTTTGGGTTGAAAGTTCCAAAATTAAGGGAATTTGTTTTATAGTATATAAGGTCTCATCATTGTAAAAGAATCCTACATGCATTATGGAACATGTGAATTTTATTAGTGTATGTGTCCCATAATGTGTGCATGTTCCTACTTTATAAAAACAATTATGGCACAAAGAACAAACTTAATCTCTCCCAAAAAGGATAAGAATATTTGCATGTCTCTTGAAAAAAAGACATTGTTATGTCCCCAAGGTGGGCGTATATTGCATTAAATGTATATGGTATAACCCCAATGGGAGGATATATGGGGTTAAGTGTACATATAATATGTAAATGTATATGTAATATGATTGACCTAGTGATGAAGGGGCCACATGAGCGATGTGTGAATAGGTATATAGAGATAATATAGTCATTATTGAAGACATGTATTTTGGATGTAACAATGTGTTTGGGCATTTGGAGGAGGTTCTCCTATTCTTCAAGGAGTTATTGTGTAAATTGCATCACTTATTTATAAAAGAGATGTGCTACACACTCACATTGTTTTACATGTCATGTAGATGTAATTTTTTGAATCTTTGGATCATAACAAACATCTAGAGGGAAAACTATTGTTACAACCAATGTTTATGTTTTTGATGTGATTTGAAGGCCAATATATATATATTTTAATCCTTAGCAATACGAGGAACATAGGTAATAGAGAAATAATTATCCAAATAAAGATAAACCTAGTGAAAATATCATTGAATGAAGAGAAAAGGTAATGTTAGGTATAAGAAAACAAAGGTTTCACATGGAGAAGATTATAATTTCTAGCATAATAAATTGCATGGTTGTTTTTAGTCAATCACCAAAAGAACAATAAAACATGCCAATCCAATTCCAATATCAAGTCACCTCTAATGATTGTTTCATAAATATAATTTTTTGTTTACAAGGAAATAACGGTGCTTTTGGTTGGAGCTAATTATAGTGCTAAACTAAGAGTGCATCATCTTTGTGTAAACATAGTTGTGTGTGTTGATTTTTCGCATTACTTTAGAATTGGGTCTATGTCTAATCATGATCATAAACACAATAAAATACACACAACTCCAAGCACTTTGCACATAGGAAATGTAAAAATAGTGAATTAACAAAGTACACAAGAATATATGCAACCCAAAACTTGTTTTTATTACAACTTTAATAAAAAAAACATAGGTCTCTCATACCAGGGATCATGTCCCGTACAAAGCCTAATAGGGCTTGAAGTCAACAACGTTTGACTATTAATATTCACAAGAACAAGAATGAACTTGACTTACTTGCTGATTCAAGATTCCCTTGACCATAGTCCTTTCAGTCCTCTTTCCCTTGAATACCTGGCAAGTCCTTTGCCACCTTTATCACATATAATATTACTGCTCCAAATACCTCTACAATCAAGCTTCTCACTAAGTATTTACTGCTCCAAATACCTTGCACAATTAAATTTCAAGCAACAACCTTCTCATAGTGAATTCTCCCACAAAATCATTGTACAATTGGCTTCCAAAACAAGGTTTGTTGCACAATGAATCAACATTCTAACCCATTGTTCATTGGGCCTTTAACATGTTGTCTAAACACACCATAGATGAATAGAATTAGATACATCAACTCAGGAATCAATCCTTTTCAACATACTTCCTTTCACATTGTCCTGAAACCCTCTCTTTATCCTTGAGGTTACTTGTTTCTATTGATTAACCCCATTATTGCAACAAGAATGTTGCAACTCCCAAGGCTACCAACTTAAATTATTAACCTAGGGTTCATACAAAATTAATAGGCGTTGACATTATACGTGCATCATGCAATGTGTCCTTCTTTCGTTGATCTAATTTAATGAAGTGAATGCCATTAAATCCAAGCCTAAACTAATTGTAGAAATGGAAATGTTACTCTATTTGCAGAAAGGAAACCTAATTACTTTTGTAGAGAGGAAATCCTATTTACTTTTGCAGAAAGGAAATACTATTCTAGTTTGCATGAATGTAAATGTTAATCCTATTTGTATAAATGTAAACATTAACCTATTTGTAGAGTGTAAATGGTACATCAAAAGGAAGCCTAGTCTATGCAATAGAAATATAAATGTTGGAAATGGAAACCAGAGCTTAAGATGTATGAAACCAAATGAAAGCATTCTTCAATCACTAGATTCAAGATATATTTTTTCAATAGAATTCCCAAGTTTCTTTATAAAGTGATCATGAAAATCATCATTATTCTCTTCAAGTCATGAATATGTCCACTAATGCCAACTATAGAGGTGAATTGCAGTGCAGAAGAGGAAACGATTAAGAGGTCTTTTTGTATTAATCAATCACGAATTCAGATTCTTGAGGTCATGATTCAACACTAATAGACAAAAACCAAGATTTTGGAGCAAGTTCGGTTATGTTTACACGTGCTACAAGAGTGCTACAGGAGGCCTTGTTTTTCTACAAGAGCGAGAGAACTTGTTGAATGCCAAAGTAAATCAAATGAAAATGGGATCGGAAATTTTTAATTATTAAGTAGGATTTCTTAGGACTCCAATCCATCTAGAATCACTTCAAAACACCCCTATTAACACATGCTAAAAAACAACAGAAAATTACTACTCTAAAAACTGGAAATTTAAGAACTAGCAAGCTAGTTAACCTACTAAATACCTAACCTAATCAAGTGAAAATTATATAGGGTCATTTTTTTTATTAAATTGAATATTTCTATGATCCAATACAAGTCGAATCAAATCAAATTAAGCCCATTAACATGTTCTAAAAAATAGCAGAAAATTACAACTATTTTGCTACAAAGGACTTCCATAAATTCTAGATTTGTGAACTAGTAAACCAATCCAAGTAACTCAATGATGAATATGACTTTTCAATCTGTTCTAAGGATGTATTATGCTTGTGACCTTGTAAAAAACCTTAAAAAACTCACTTCAATCATTTAACCAATATGACCTACAACAAAAGAAGCATGAATAGTCATTGCATAAATAAGAGATGCAAGTGAAAAAGCCATTCAAAGGAAATTAAGAAATTTTACAAGGCCAAGGCCAAGGATAATCAAAGACCTATGAAGGAAACCAAGATTTGGAAGCTAAAAGTGGCACCAAATTTCATTATTTGAATCAATCCAAGTACATCCCTGTTAGAAATAAAAGTTAAGCTGTTAAATAACAAGTTTTCTCCATAAGAAGACTAAGAAATACATACCCCTACAGGCCAATTCGAATTGGTACTTATAAATAATGATGAGGAAGAATTCTCCTTGAAAGGAAGAAGCTTTCCTCTCCAAAATCCATCAAATAGTGGATCTGGTTCCCAACACTAGGAATTTGCATTAAATGTCACGAAACACATTCCTAGATTTTCTCAATCATCGGCGCTTCAAAATTTGTCAATAATTTCATAATATATTGTTCATTTATTGTCCAAACATGAACCTCCTATATAAGGGATAAAGTCACTAGATTATCTCATCCTCCAAATCTTCATAATCTTCCTAATATTCTTAGAATACTCTACAAAAATAAATAAGATTAGGCACAAATATGAAATTATCTATAAAACTTCCTAATTAACATATTAAAGTGACAAATATTTCATCAAATGAAAAAAAGAGAGGTTTAATGTGCTAAAGGATGGTCAGATGGACCTTAATTTATGTCTAATTTGGAGGCTCATCATACTCCCCGCTGAAAGTGTTTCCCATCCTCTGAACAACTTAGTAACCTAATTGTGCCTCATTCATGGCCCTGGTGACCTCCTTAACATCCCAAAATACCTCAAAAGGAATTTTGGCACATCTTCTCTTGCTCCATCTTCTTCCTCTTCTTCTCCAGCTCCATCCTTTTCTCCAAGTTCTAATTAGGCTTATGCTTGTGCCTTAAGAAAAGTCTCCATGTTAATGTTTACATTGTTTTCCCATGATACAAGTTTTCAAACATTCTCCATGGCATATGTGATAATTAGTATCCTTGATGAGTTCATGGAATCTCTTCAATTGAAACAACCCCCCCCCATGAATTGTCACTGCGATTTTCCAAAATTTGGCAAACCAATACTCCTAATCCTTCTCTTAGATGCCCCTCTTCAAATCTAGGGTAAAGTTGTTCAAAACCAGACTTTTTACAGCTCTCTAGACTTTCTTGTAGCACAATGCCTTCTCCTATATTAAATTTGTCCCTTCCTATAGTGTACTTGTTTCTCCTATAACAACTCTATTTCTCTTGTAGTAGCTTTGTTTTCTCCTGTAGTAGGGCATTTTTTGCTTTGCGTTGCTTAGTTGTGGCTCCTCTAGTGGTTGGCCTTCTCATAGGTGTCCAAAGTTGCTTGGTTTTGGCCTTAGGAGTGGTAAATTCTTCAAATTTTCCCTCACTAGGTCCCACCTCTTCCTTCTTGTTTGCTGACTCATCAAAATAGGTAAAAATAGGTCCCCAGGAACTCCAAGAGCCTTAAGCACAACCTAAATTTGAGTCCTATTATAAATTTGTGGAATCTAGAAGGATTATTCTCGAGAAATTTGCAGTACCCCTCTTATTTGAATTGGAAAAATAAAGGGGAAAATATCACAAATGGATGCAGATTGCAAAATCAAAGAAGGTAGAGGATGTGGGACAAAAAATCCAAGTCTGCCCATCAAAATAGTATCTAGATCAGAGTGGCCGACTAGAGCAAGACCATCCATGGTTGAGTTATATTCAGAAGAAAGCACCTCTACAACTACCTAAGACATCAAGAATATACGAAATGACACCATGACAAAGGTAGAAAGGAGGAAGAAGGCTATGTTTCTCAAAGGTTAGAAACAATTTCAGTAAGGGGGAGATGATGGGCCCCAAAATTGTCTATTTTATTAGGCCCTTTGATTATTTGTAGATACTTAAAACATGTATTTGATCCCCTTACTTGCACATCATACATTTAATTTTTAGTATTAATGGGTCCTTAGGAATTTGGATTATCCTTACTTATTATGTGCCTAATATTATTTATTTTTGTAGAATATTGTGAGAATATTGGGAATATTATCAAGATTTGGAGGATGAGATAATATAGATACTTGCTACCTGATACAGGAGGATCAATATTGGATAATAAATTAACAATATATTACAAAATTATTGTCAAATTTTGGAGCTCTAGTGATTGAGAAAATCTAGAAATGTGTTCCCTGTTATTTAATGCAAATTCCTAGTGTTGGGAACCATATCCACTATTTGATGGATTTTGGAGGGTAAAGATTCCTCCTTTCAAGGATAATGCTTCCCCATCAATTTTTATAAGAAAAAATTCTAATTTTCCTCTAGAGGCATGTATTTTTTACTCTTCCCGTGGAGAAAACTTGTTATTTAGCAACTCAACTTTGATTTCTAGCAGGGATGTACTTGGATTGATTCAAATAATGATGTTTGGTGCCACTTTTAGCTTCTAAATATTAGTTTCCTTCATAGGAATCTGAGTATACTTATATATTGGCCATCCTAGGAGCCTTAGAGCCCTCTTGTACAATTTATTTATTTCCTTTGAATGTCTTTTTCACTTGCGTCTCTTATTTTTGCATTTACTATTCACACTTCTTTTATTGTAGGTCATATTTGTTAAATGATTGAAGTGATTTGTTTTGAAGGTTATTTACAGATTCAAAAGAATGATTCAACATTAGAATAGCTTTTAAAATTCATTTTCATCATTGAGCTACTTGGATTGGTTTACTAGTTCACAAATCTAGACTTTCTGGAAGTCCTTTGTAGCAAAATGTTGTAATTTTCTGCTATTTTTTAGGACATCCTAATGAGCTTAGTTTAAGTTTATTATACTTGTATTTGGTCATATAGATATTAAATTTAATAAAAAAAATTGCCACCTATCATTTGCACTTGATTAGGTTAGGCATTTCTAAGTTAACTAGCTCGCTAGTTCTTGAATATCCAGTTTTTATAGTAGTAATTTTCTGCTATTTTTTAGAACGTCTTAACAGAGGTATTTTGGAGTTATTCCACTTGGAATAGAGTCCCGAGACATCCTAATTAATAAAAATAAATTTCTCATCCCATTTTTATTTTATTTACCTTGGAATTCAACAAGCTTCTCTCTCCTGTAGCAAAACAGGGCCTCCTGTATCACCTCATGTAGCATCTCCTATAGCACTCTTGTAGCATTTGTAAACTTGACTATATTTTCTCCAAAATTTTGGTTTTTTTGTATTAGGCTTGAATCATGACCCCTAGGCTCCGAATCCATGATTGAGTATGAGCAAAAGACCTCTTAATCCTTGCCTCTTCTGCATTGCATTTCATCCCTACAGTTGGGATTAGTGGACAGATTCATGACTTGAAGAGGATAATGATGATTTTCATGATTACTTTATGAAGCACATTGTGAACTTCGTTGAAAAAATATATCTTGAATGGAGTGATCGAATAATGATTTAATTTTGTTTCATACATCTTAATATATGGTTTCCATTTTCAACATTGTTATTTCTATTGCATAGACTAGGCTTCATTTTGATATATCATTTACACTCTGGAAATAGGTTAACGTTTAGATTTCTACAAATAGGATTAACATTTACATTCATGCAAAGTAGAATAGCCTTTCCTTTTTGAAAAAGTAACTAGGATTTCCTCTCTACAAAGGTAGTTATGTTTCCTTTCTACAAATAGAGTAACACTTCCATTTCTGCAGTTAGTTTAGGCTTGGATTTCATGGAATTCACTTCATTGCATCAGATCAATGAAAGAAGGACACATTCACATATAGTGTTGACACCTCTTAAGTTTGTACAAATCTCGGGTTGATAATTTAAGATGGTAGCCTTGGGATTTGTAACATTCTTGTTGCAATACTAGGTCTCATCACTTTTTGGTGCCATTGCCAGGGAGGTGATAAAGTATGCATTGTTTTTTTCCATAGTTGATTTATTTCTTTTACTTTCTGCAAAAAAAAAAACAAAAAAAAAAAAAAAATCATTAGAAATATTTCATTTCAACGACATAAAATTTTCATTGCAATAACATTCTTATTCAAATTTTTTTATAAAAAAAATACTTCTTCAACACCAAACCCTCACCATCCACTTTTTTAGATAGAAGAAGAAGAGGTGGAAGAGAAGGTAGATGAAATGGATGGAGATGATGAAAATGAAGAAGATTCTCTTGGAATTCCCATTCAAGATACATATATTAGTGTGCATATGAAGAACATCCCTCCATATTTCCTTCTCAACTTCCATGGTATGAGGTGAGAGGATTCATAAACCTTTCTATTTGAATTTGAAATCCTTTGTAGATCTTATGGTTACTTACTAAACACTCAAAAATTGAGATTGTCCCCGACAATGATGCCAAAAAGTGATGAGCCCCCGTATTGCAACAAGAATGGTGCGACTCCTAAGGATACCAACTTAAATTATCAACCCGGAGTTTGTACAAACTTAATAGGTGTCTGTTAGCTCTACTGTGCAACACTGATTTTCTAAGAAGCATGGTCTATGTGGTTGTGTTCAAAGGTGCTCATAGTGGACACTTTTCCTTCTTCTTTCCTATCCCACTTACTCTCCACCACCTCCATGTCCTTATTTGCCTCCTAAACCCAACAAAGTGACTCCTTTTTGGCCCTAGCCCCAATAGGAAAACCCAAAACCCACCATAAAACCTTACCCATACACCCTCGCGCGCTCATAAACCCCTCTCCACATCCCTGTCGTTGATTCCCCCCACCGATCCAACAGCTCCCATCGCACCCGATAAAGGTGACCCACTTTATCATTCCCACCGTCAGATCATCTCTGCTAAGATCTGATGGTCTTCGCTCTCATCGTTCTGTCAACTTGATCACGCGATAGCGTGTGATGAGAGTGGTTTTCCTCTCTCATCTGCTGTTACGTGTCAATTGTTGAATGGAATCACTTTCCCCGGGCATTTACCACTTTTTGCCTGAAAGCAATGCGATGAAAACCATTATCGCTCGTCCAATCTGCTTCGCTCGATAAACGTCCGTGCAACTCCATATCCCGATGACCACCTTATCTATCCATTGAAGATCCAATGGCCCCAGCATACCTCGCTCCAAACTCGACTGATAGCCTCCGTCGATCCATCTCCATCGTCCATTTTCCCGATCCGACGGTCATCCTTCCCTCTCATCCCAACTGTCTGTTTGCCCATGCATCCCACGTCCTTGACCATTCTGTTTCCCAAAGAAGGAGATGACCAGCTCTACCATCATCAGTTACAGTTAGACACCCAACAACCATATTAAATAGAAAGCATGGCCAAAGGAGAAAAGGCCAAGCACGACTCTGTAACTTAATTTATCAGTCATGGACTCTACCGGTATGTACCACTCCAACCACCTAAAAGGACAGCACAACACCTGAACAGATCAGATTCACCCACTAAAGCAAGCAAACACATTTAGGGACTCCATTAGGCGGTTAAATGCAGTTGGTGGTCAATTATGACCCCTCCATACCTAAAATGGCCATGTTCCATAGCATTGTAAACTTATAAATATCCAGAAGCAAGATGTAATCAAGGTTGGCATTTGATGAAAGGTTCAAATTCTGGAGACTGTAGATATTTTGTCACTTGCAACGTCTCATCTTCATTTTCAGCTAATGCAAGCTTCTTTTGCTATTAACTGCTCACTGTCCATTTTCTTCTAATTCTAAGCTTGTGCCTAATTCTAAAATTAGTAACTAAAAATTGATAGTAACTCAAAGGACATGTTGATAGAAGGAGGCAGAGAGGTGAGGCTTCTTCCTCTTGTTCTTCATCTTCAGAACCTAAAATAGACAAAATGACTAAAATGATAGAGTCATTGGTTGTTGAAATATCCAAACTAAAGGTTGAGAAGAGTTCTGGAAAAGAAAGGTTTCCTAATTCATTTACTCCTAGAAACCCAAATCCATTCAGAAGAGCAAAGGAACAATTGCAAATCATTTAGAGGGGAAAAGAGGCCAGCGAAGAACAAAGGATGAAGACTCCTTTCTAGAATGTAGTCATGGAGGAGGAGCAATTTGATGAAGAGGATGAGATTCACTGCATGGAAGACAAGGGCAATGTGGTCTTTTTGACATTAGCTGCCTACGAGGAGTCATTACTCAGGGACTAGACCAGTCAAGAGTGGGACAGAGAAGCCGTTCTACATATTGAAGACCAGCAAAGATATAACTTGAGGTCAAGAACAAGTAATGTTATAGAGAATCCTGCCCAAAGAGCTGTTGTCCCCATAGAGCAGTAGATTAGCAAACAGAAGAGACCAGCAGTTGATCCCATCATCCTCAAAGCACCATCTCAAGAGGTAAGAGGCCCTGACAAGTCCCCTTCCCCTTTCAGTTTTGAATCAAAAGTCCAAAAGTTGAAAATATCTCTACCTCTGATAGAACTTGTAAAGAGTGAGGCATTTAGGAAGCCCATCCTTGATGCCCTTGAGCTGAAAGTTGCACAAGCATTAAATGACTATGTGAATTTACAAGATGATAAACCTGCAATTGTGCTTAGCCTGATGACTGAACCTGTTGATGACAATTCCCCATCATTTTATATCTCCTTAACCATTCATGACAAAATCCTCCACAACTATTTGTTGGATACAGGTGCCAGCCATAATCTGATGCCCAAAGCTATCATGGAAGAGTTAGGCCTTGATATTACCAGACCTTATCATGACTTGTTCTCCTTTGATTCGAGGAAGGTGAAATGTCTGGGGTTAATCAAAGACTTGGCCATTACCCTAACTCAGCTGCCCATGAAGAGCATGATGATGGATATTGTGGTAGCAGATGTTCCCCCTGAGTTTGGTATGCTACTTTCCAGAGGGTGGATTAAGAGGTTGGGTGGGACCTTGCAAAATGACTTGTCTTATGCCACTGTCCCAGTTTTTGGAGGAGAAAGCAGAAGACTATACAAGGAAGCCTAGCTGGCCTATATCATCAGTGATGAGAAGAATCCCACTAATCATCCCATTTACGTTGTGGACACTGATTTTGGAGCATGTATTCTCCAAATTAAAGAATCCCATAGGGCCTCGCTGCAGCTCAAGAAACCAGTATGCCAGGTCATGGGAGAGGAAGGGACACAAGCTTGGGATATGTTCTTTGATGGAGCCTGTTCAAAGGAAACTGCAGGAGCAGGAGTGGTGCTAGTGTCTCCAAAACAAGAAAGCACACATCTGTCTTTCAAACTGACTTTTCAGGTCACCAAAAATATAACACAGTATAAGGCTCTAATGTTGGGCTTAAACGCTACCAAAGACATGGGAATTATAGACATAAAGGTGTTTGGAGATGCTGATCTCATCATTCAACAGGTGAACAAAAAGTTCCAGGCAAGGCACCCAAGGCTGAAAGCATACAGAGATGAGGTATGGAGATTCAAAGACTCTTTTGATAGTTTTTGTATCTCATATATTCCTAGAGTAAAAAATCAGCTTGCTAATTCCCTAGTTGTGTCTACTAGTATTTTCATCCCTCCCATGCCACCTATATTATCTTATGAAGTCCAGATAAAATATAGGCCATCCTTGCCTGATAATGTCCAGCACTGGAAAGTCGTTGAGGATGATGATGAAGTAAATAGGTTTTTGCAAGTCATTGATGAATTCTCTGAAATGAAAATTGACCAAGAGAATGTAACCTTGGAGGAATGTCCCCAGCCCTAGCTAAGGAACAGAATTGGCTGAGATAGCATTGTACATTTGCCTAGCAATCGTATACCTAAAGGGCTAGTGCCCCTAGCGAAGCTGTTTGACCATAATGATGTGCCTCATAAGATTTCCCAAAAAGAATCAGTCTGCAGTCCATGGGCATAACATAGGGAGTCCAGATCATCCAAAGTATATAAATCTGTCCACCCATTTGTCTACTACCCAAAGTTCTGAATACTGCACCTTAATGAAGCAATTTGCTGATGTCTTTGCCTAGGAATACAATGACCTTAAAACTTATGACAAAAGGATCATCCAACATAAGATCCCATTGGAGAAAGACACCATTCCTTTCAAAAAGAAGTTGAGACCCATAAATCCTTTGCTCCTCCCTCTGATTGAAAAAGAAATCAAGAAGTTTTTGGCTGCAAAAATCATAGTTCCTCTGAGTAGGTAGCCAACTTGGTAGTGGTGAGGAAGAAAAATGGAGAAATCAGGCTATGCATTGATTTCAGGAACCTGAACAAATGCTCTAAGAAAGACAATTATCCTCTACCCAAGATGGATAATTTGCTGCAAAAGGTCTTAGGAGCTAAAGTTATGTCTTTCCTGGATGGATTTTCAGGGTATAATCAAGTTGTTGTACATCCAGATGACCAGGAAAAGACTGCATTCACCACTCCTTGGGGCACTTTTATGTATGTTAAGATGCCTTTTGGGCTGATGAATGCTGGAGCTACCTTTTAGAGAGCCATGGATATAGCATTTGTAGGAGAGAAGGATAAGTTTGTCCTTGTCTACCTGGATGACATAACAACATATTCTAGTAGCCATCAAGATCATTTGCAACATTTGAAGAAAGTGTTTCTAAAGTGCAGAAGGTTTGGGATATCAGTGAATCCTAAAAAGTCACACTTTTATTTAGAATAGGGTAAACTTGTAGGACACATTGTTTTCGCTGTAGGTGTCAAGATTGACCTAGAAAGAGTGAAAGCAATACAAGCCTTGTCTGTCCTAAGATCAAAAAAGGTCATCCAATCCTTTCTGGGAAAAATAAATTTTATGAGGAGGTTTATTACTAATGTTGTGGAACTGGTAAAACACATCACCTCCATGCTAAAAAGGGGATCAGAGATCAAATGGACGGATGCTTCAAGAAGATCTTTTGAAGCCATCAAAAGAGCTATTATGGGAGCCCCCACTTTGATTAGCCCAGAATATAGCAAGGAGTTCCATATCTTCTCCTTCGCCTCTGGTGACACCCTTGCAGCGGTCTTATTGCAGAAAGATGAGGAGGGTTCAGAGCATCCAGTGGCATTCTTCAACAAAACATTAAGGGATTCTGAACTAAGGTATGATATTATTGAAAAACAGGCCTACGCCCTTGTCAAATCTTTGAAAGCTTTCCGAATATACATTCTGCACTCCAAGGTAATTGCATATGTGCCCTCTACTTCAGTAAAGGATGTCCTAACGCAACCAGATGTTGATGGAAGAAGGGCTAAATGGATTGCAAAGCTTATTGAATTCAACATAGAATTGAAGCCCACCAAGCTTGTCAAAGGTTAGGGCCTTGCCAAGCTAATGGCTGAAGAAAATTGCAGGATGATGGACATGAATTAGATAAGCACAAACGTATGTGACGGATAGACAAAAGAAGCAACAGTAGGAAATGACCAATTCTTGGCTGAAAATCTAGCTTCTTGTGAATGGTATTCTACAATAGCTCAATTTTTGTTGAAACTAGAAGTTCCTCCAGGCCTAAGTGCAAGCCATGCTAGGACTATTAAACTCAGGGTAGCCAAGTTCTGTATTCATGAAAACTTTCTCTACTGGAGGGATCCATCTGGAATCCTTTTAAGGTGTTTGGACAAAGAATAATCAACAGAGGTCATGCACCAATTTCATTCTAGCATCTGTGGAGGACATCACTATTAGAAAACCACAACCCACAAGATCCTCAGGGTTGGGTATTATTGGCCCACTTTGTTTGCCGATGTCTTTTCATTTGTAAAATATTGTGACAGGTGCTATAGGTTTGAAGGAAAACAACAGTTGAAGTCCTTACCCTTGAAGCCAATGCATGCCAGTGGTCCTTTTCAGCAGTGGGGTTTGGATTTCATAGGGGAAATTAATCCACATTCTAGTGGCCAACATAGATGGTTCTTAGTAGCCACTGACTACTTCACTAAATGGATTGAGGCCATACCTACTAGGAAAGCTAATCACCATGTGGTCATGAAGTTCTTGATAGAAAACATTTTCACTAGGTTTGGCTGTCCACACAAATTGGTTATAGACAATGCAGCAGCCTTCAGGGCAAAAGAGTTGGTGGAAATGTGTGACTCAATGGGTATTAAGCTAGTACATTCCACCTCATATTACCCTCAAGGTAATGGTCTGGTAGAATGATCCAACAAGAGCCTGATAAGGATAATCAAAAAGCTACTGGAAGACAACAAAAAGAATTGGGATTCCAAACTGAAGTATGCATTGTGGGCTGATAGGGTGACTGCCAGGAAATCCACCAGGAATTCCCCGTTCAAGCTGGTATATGGAACTGAGGTTGTTTTCCCAATCTAGTTGACCCTCCCTATGGCCAAGTTCTTGCAGGAAGAGCAGAATGAGGAAAATGACATAGCAAAGAGGATTAGCGACTTGGCTGAAGTACATCAAATCATAGATTAATTGATTGAAAAATATGCAACACATCAAAATATAATCATGGAAGCCTTTGACAGAAAGGCAAAGATGGACAATTTTCAAGTTGGAGACTTGGTGCTTAAATGGGATGCACTGAAGGAAAATAAAGGAAATCATGGGAAGTTCAATGCTCTGTGGACCGGACCTTTTGTCATTACTCAGATCTAGGGGAACAACACTTTCATGCTGCAAAGTATGGAAGGGGAAACAATTTTTGATGGCCCAGTAAATGGGCGGTTTTTGAAGGTTTATGTTGTTTAAGGCCTTGAGACCTCAGCATTATAAATATGTTCTTTTTACAAGTTTTAGTGTAGTCTTAATTAGACTCCATGCCCAATGGGACACTAGGTAATATTGCTATTCTTTTTTTTGTATGAAAGGCAATGGTCTACGGTTCTTGAAACATCACAGGTGGGATTCCATCCCCAGAAGGAGCTAGTGTTAGCTCTGCTGTGCAACGCTGATTTTCTAAGAAGCATGGTCTGTGTGGTTGTCTTCAAAGGGGCTCACATTGGTCAATTTTCCTTCTTCTTTCTTATCCCACTTACTCTCCACCACCTCCGTGTCCCTATTTGCCTCCTAAACCCGACAAAGTGACTCCTTTTTAGCCCTAGCCCCAATCAGAAAACCCCAAACCCACCATAAAACCTTACCCATATGCCCTCGCACACTCATAAACCCCTCGTTGCATCCTCGCCATTGATTCCCCCCCCACCGATCCAACATCTCCCATCGCACCCGATAAAGGTGACCCGCTCTACCATTCCCCACTGTCAAATCATCTCTGCCAAGATCTGACGGTCTTTGCTCTCATCGCGTTGGCAACTTGATCGAGCAATAGCACGTGATGAGAGCGGTTTTTCTCTCTCATCCATTGCTATGTGTCGATCATTGAATGGAATCGCTCGGCCCCAGGCTTTTACCACTTTACACCCAAAAGCGGTGCAATGAAAAACCATTACTGCCCATCCAATCCACTCGCCCGATAAACGTCCTTACAACTCCATATCCCGATGAACACCCAATCTTTCTGCTAAAGATCCAACGACCCCAACACACCCCACTCCCAACTCAACTGATAGCCTCCATCGAGCCATCTCCGCTGTCTATTTTTCTGATCTGATGGTCATCCTTCCCTCTCAACCCGACTATCCGTTTGCCCATGCATCCCACGTCCTTGACCATTCTATTGCCCAAAGAAGGAGATGACTAGCTTCACCATCATCAATCATAGTCAGACCCCCAACAACCATATTAAACAGAAAGCATGGCCAAAGGAGAAAAGGAAAAGCACGACTCTGTAGATGAATTTATTAGTCATGGAATCTACTGGTACGAGCACTCCAACGACCTAAAAGGATAGCACAACACCTGAACAGATCAGATTCACCCACTGAAGCAAGCAAACATGTTCAGGGACTCCATCAGGTGGTTAAATGAAGTTGGTGGTCAATTATGACCCCTCCATACCTAAAATGGCCAAGTGCCATAGTATTGTAAACTTATAAATATCCAGAAGCAAGATGTAATCAAGGTGGGAATTTTATGTAAGGTTCAACTTCTGGAGACTATAGATATTTTGTCACTTGCAGTGTCTCATCTTCATTTTTAGCTAATGCAAGCTTCTTTTGCTATTAACTGCTCACTATCCATTTTCTTCTGATTCTAAGCTTGTGCCTGATATGTTGTGATTCTTGATGTCTTGATGTTTTGCACTAGATAACTGTCATCTTATCTCTATGTTAGAATCTTGTATGCATCATTGAATAGGTTGCTCAAGTTTCTTTCTATCTAATGCAATGGAGTTGTCATCCTGTCTTTGCATTAATAGATTAGATTTGCAGGTTTCTGTACTAGTTGTAGCCACCCATCACATGGTCTTGTGTATCTGTTGGTGTGGTTAGTATTCTCCATATTCACTTAATATCTAAACTATGAGAATTAGTGGTCTAAAGCCTTGTAGTCTGGGGGTGTTCATGCATCTCTAGAGTGAACAGAGTAAGTGGTTATCTGGCTTGAACCAAACCATCATTCCTTCCATTGAACCTGCAACAATAGTTGAATTTATATGTTACCAAGCATCTCGGAGCTACAACCTAGGAGAGTTTCTTGGAATCCTAACAATGTCGACACTATATGTGCATCATGTAATGTGTTCTTATTTCATTGATATGATGCAATTAAGTGAATGCCATGAAATCCAACCCTAAAATAGTTACAAAAATGGAAATGTTACTTTATTTGCAGAAAGGAAACCTAATTACTTTTACAGAAAGGAAACCCTATTTAATTTTGCAGAGAGGAAACCCTAGTTAATTTTGCAGAAAGGAAATCCTAGTTAAACATTAACCTATTTGTAGAGTGTAAATGGTACATCAAAAGGACGCCTAGTCTATGCAATAGAAATATAAATGTTAGAAATGGAAACGAGAGCTTAAGATGTATGAAACCAAATGAAAGAATTCTTCAATCACTGGACTCATGATATATTTTTTCAATATAATTTGGAAGTTCCTTTATAATGTGATCATGAAAATCATCATTATTCTCTTCAAGTCATGAATATGTCCACTAATCCCAACTGCAGAGGTGAATTGCAATGGAGAAGAGGCAAGGCTTAATATGTATTTTGGTCTTACTCAATCACAGATTTAAATCCTAAGGGTTATGATTCAATCCTAAGAGATAAAAACTAATATTTTGGATCAAATATGGTCAAGTTTACACGTGCTACAAGAGTGCTATAGGAGGTGCTACAGGAGGCCCTGTTTTGCTACAAGAGTGAGATTCCTTGCTGAATGGCCAAGTAAATAAAATTAAAATGGGATGGGAATTTTTTTTATTAAGTAGGATGTATTTGGATTCCATTCCAAATGGAATCACTCCAAAATACTTATGTTAACATGTGCTAAAAAATAGCAGAAAATTGTTACTCTAAAAACTAGAAATTCAAGAACTAGCAAGCTAGTTAACCTACCAAGCTAGTTAACCTACCAAATGCCTAACCTAATCAAGTGAAAATGTTATAGGGTTTTTTTTTTAATTAAATTTAATGATTTTATGATCCAATAGAAGTGGAATAAACTCAAATTAATCTCATTAAGATCTTCTAAAAAATAGGATAAAATTACAACTATTTTGTTACAAAGGACTTCTAGAAATTCTATATTTGTGAACTAGTAAACCAATCCAAGTAGCTCAATGATGAATATAAATTTTCAAAGTTTTTCTAAGGATGAAGAATGCTTGTGACTCTGTAAATAACTTTCAAATCAATTATTTAACCAATATGACCTACAACAAAAGAAGCATGAATAGTAAATGCATAAATACGAGATGCAAGTGAAAAACACATTCAAAGGAAATAAAGAAATTCTAAAAGAGGGATATGAGGCTCCTAGGATGGACAAGTGCAAGGATACTCAAAGTCATATGAAGGAAACCAAGCTTTGAAAGCTAAAAATGGCAGCAAAATTCATTATTTAAATCAATCCAAGTACATCCCTACTAGAAATGAGAGTTGAGCTGCTAAAAACCAAGTTTCTCCACATGAAGACTAAGAAATGCATGCCCTTAGAGGCCAATTCCAATTTATACTTATATAAATTTATGGAGAAGCATTCTCCTTGAAAGAAGGAAGCTTTCCCCTCCAAAATCCCTCAAATAGTGGATCTGGTTCCCAACACTAGGAATTGCATTAAATGACAGAGAACACATTCCTATATTTTCTCAACCACTGGAGCTCTAGAATTTGTCAATAATTTCATCATATTTTGTTCATTTATTATCCAGTCTTGATCCTCTTATAGTAGGGATAAAGTACCTATATTATTTCCTCATCCAAATCTTCATAATCTGCATAATATTCTCACAATATTCCACAAAAATAAATAATATCACACACAAATATGCAAATATCTCTAAACCTTCTAATCTTAGAGTAGTTAAAGGATTAATTTAGAACTTTTGGCACCATAACACTGGGATTTTTTTCCAACTAGAATGATGTACTAAAACTAAAAAGGATTTTTAGAGACCATGGACCCATATTAAACAAGTAATTAACACAATATATACAAATCTATGTGAGAGATTCAAGAATAAGCATAATGCACTTAATTAGGCCAAAATATTTAGAGAAATCTACGCCCTCACATGCTAGAATAAACATAATATATAATGAATTATTGTAGATAACACATATATTTTGGTTATTATTATGACACACACACACACACACACATTTGTGACTTTTTCATACTAACCTTATGTATTGACCATTTTTCATTGATGTCACAGTCAAGGGGAGTTCTCAATGAATACATGATTATCTAAGTCATAGGGAGTCCTTAGCAAAGGCCATGGATGAAATTTGGTGTTTTCCTTAAAGGGATATTTGGTGTTTCTGTACAATCCAAAGGTATATTTTGGCATGAACCACATGTAGGGTCTAGTATGGACTAAAGGGAAGTTCAGTATGTTAAGTTAAGAGTAGAATTTGAATATGCTCAAGAACAACGTAGAGTGGTGACCTGGAATTAGTGGGCTCCCATACTAGGGCATCAGAGTGTTGGGGCATCGAATGAAATAGAGTAGATGACAAGTCAACATGACTTGGCACTGGTGTGATGTGGTGACAGTATGATGCAAAAACAAAGTGATTTCATAGCAACCCGTGTGGGACGTGTCGCAAGAGAAATGGCATTTTTGGTCATCCAACTACACAATTAGCAGGTGATACGTGGTAGACACAAGTTATCACTTAGAAACATGGCAGGCCCTGATTGGCTAAAGTAGGATGACATGGCATGTGACTTGGAAAGTGATGTAGCTCATGTGAGGCCCTATATCAAGCTACCAGAGTACTAGAGTGAACACCGTTGAAGTGATCTCGTATCTAATAGTCTAATGGGAAAAAATATTATCGTTAGTGGTAGTCAAGAAGGAAAATGACCATCTATTGTAGTTTTGTATACTTGGCTGACATAGAAAGGTCATGGTTCCACCCACCAAGGTTCCACCAAAGTCTTGGTTGTATGAATATTGGTTATGTATTAATAAAGGGCACATCCATAAATAGTGTAATTTAGATGTTAATAAAGAATTCTTTTTCACAAAGACCTAGACACTCTATTTATTAGAGGTAATCAATTAAGACCATGCTCATAATGTAGAATTTTTGTAGAACTTTTCTACAAATCAGCTAGCTCTAATACCATGTAGAACTTTTTCTACAAATCAGAGCTCTAGCTCTGATACCATGTAGAAATTCCCACCTATAGATCACCTGGTAATGCAATGTACTAAAGCAAAACACTTGATCTACTTCTACAAAAAATTTAGCGGAAGCTTAATCAACCATGAGCAACATCAAGCATGAACACATATAACTGATAAGAATGAATCAATCACACATAACACAGAAGAATTTACCCGGGGAAAGCACTAGCCTAAAACCCCATCTCTGTATTATCATACAAGTGGAAATATAGTCCAAATTACACAAAGCCTTAGCTCGGAAGCTATCCAACTCTTAGTACAATCCCTCTGCTGCTCATAACCAGTCAAAGGCTTCTCACAAACCTTCTCCTCTACCCTCCAAGCCTCCTATTTCCTTGTGCAGTTTCCTTGGGGTCCAGTGTTGCCACCTGTGTGAATTGGCCTTCTCACACACTCACTAACCTCTGATCTAACTGAACAAATTTGAAGGAGATAAATCCTCATCATGGGTGAGCTTCCTTTATAGGAAAAACATTCATCCAACTGATAGTACACTATCCCTTCTCTGATCTCAACTAGGTCTCTGTCGGAACTGACATGCATCAGCTATCCATGAGAAAATACTCAGCTATCCGAAATAATAGTTGTCACATGCATGCAAGCATTAACAAACTATATCTCAATATTTTAATAACTTGTTAAAATAATCTAACTGGACTTGACTAAGATAAACTAAGTCAATCGATTCTCTCATTATAGAACTGAACCTTATCTCCTTTAATCAAGGGAGAAAATAATTGCATGATCTCACAAAGACTTCAAGTTTAATTTTCCATAATTAATTAACTCATGGAGATTAATTAATTAATATTTTAAACTGTTGTCAAGACCAAATTCGTTTTTACTTCCTATAGTTAGACCAGGGACAACTAAAAATAGGAAGGGACCCTGTAGAATTTTGTAGAATTTTTCCTACAAATCAGCTAGCTTTGATACCATGTAGAAATTTTTCTACAAATCAGCTAGCTCTAATACCATGTAGAAATTTCCCACATGTATATCACTTGGTAATGCAATGTACTAAAGCAAAACACTTGTTCTACTTCTACAAAACATTAAGCGGAAGCATAATCAAATTCATGAGCAACATCAAGTAGAAACATGCATAACTGATCAAGAGAAATAATCACACATAACACAAGATATATCCAGGGGAAAGCACCAGCATAAAACCCCAACCCTGCATTATCAATCATAGTGGAAATATAGTCCGGATTACACAAAGCCTTAGCTCGAAAGCTATCTAGCTCTCAATACAATCCCTCTACTGCTCATAGACAGTCAAAGGCTTCTCACAAACCTTTTCCTATGCCCTCCAAGCCTCCTATTTCTATGCATAGTTTTTCCTAGGTTCTCCAGCTACAACCTGTGTGATTCTCACCTCACATACAACAGTGACCTCTGAAATAATTGCACAAACCTGAAGGAGATAAATCCTCATCATGGATGAGCTTCCCTTATAGGAAAAATATTCATCCAATTGATAGTACATTGTCCCTTCTCTGATCTCAACTGGGTCTCTATCTAAACTGACATGCAACAGCTATCCATGAGTGAATCCTCAGTTATCTAAAATAATAGTTGTCACATGCATGAAAGCATTAACAAACTATATTTTATTATTTTAACAACTTGTTAAAATAATCTAACTGGACTTGACTAGTTAGAACTAAGTCAACTATTTCTCTCATTATAGAACTCATACTTATTCCCTCAATTAGTGGAGGAAATTAAGGATAAATTCCTCAATCAGTGGGACAACTCATGTGCATGTTCACAAAGACTTCATATTCGAATTTCCTTAACTAATTAACTCAACTAAATTAACAAATTAATATTTCCAACTGCTATTAAGACCAAAATTAATTTTACTTCCTATAGATAGACTAGGTACTGCTATAAATAGGAAGTGACCCAGAAATGTTATTTTTAGAACTTTCTATTTTTAGCAGTTTCACCTATCACCCAATGTGGCCAATGACATCATTGGCCAAACTGCTATTTTTAGTAGGTCTATTTTTAGCACATTCTAAATTTAGCATTTCTTGTTGCACATTTCAACACTCCCTCTCAACAAGAAATGCTTCCTCTCGAACCCGATCCTGTAACTCTGGAATGTTCTACATGCAACACATCTACTCGGTCCACTTGCTCCAACAACACTTGGAAAAAAAACACTCCCAACTGACCACTCTGTTGGGCTAGGAACATACTCTGATGTTGAAGCTCTACCTACTGCTAACAAGTGCTCCCTCTCTGACATCTGCGCTACTGCAACATCTCCATGCATCTCGCACCATTGCACACCTTTCTGTGCCACCTAGCACTATGCAAAACACTTGTGCCTCTTGCATTGTTGTATCCTGCTAGCTATGCGCTGTCCTGGGATTCCCTGCACTATCACTCTCTTTGCTGCTCCGTCCGCATCTATCTCTACCCAATCAGTCAGTTCTTGCTACTCCATATCGGGGCTCCTGTAGCAAGGTCTCATCCAAGAGGTTGGGTACCTCAAGGATCTTGCCCTTCCTCCTTGGAACAATCACTCTATATCGCCCCACCTCCTACTTGGAGGTATGGTTGCATGTGAAGTTTCCCCCTACTGGAGGTCTCTACATGAGTAGATGCCTCTACTCCATCTCCTCTCATATTCCCTTGTTTTGGCTACTCCACAACCTCCTGAAGCTGCTGCACCAATCGTGGCTCCTCCACAATCGTCTGAGACTCCTTCTAGCTCTGCATGTTGAAAGGTAATATACCCTCCCTCTCAACCACCAAGTCTCCATCAGTTGCCTTGCTGCTCAGGGCTTTGCATGCATCTTGAACCTCAAGAGCATACAGGTTCTTGACCCGTGAACCAATTTGCTTCACCTGTCTAGTGATGAAGTGTCTAAGGAAAACCTTTCCCTTACTGAAGACTACATCATAGCCTCTATCTTCTAGCGTCGCGATCGACACCGAGTTTCTCTTCAGTCCTGGTACATACTTGACATCAGTCAAGGTAAGGCGAGCTCCATGCTCCCTCTGAAAAATAACTGTGCCTACACCTGAGACACTATACTTCTCATCATTACCCATCGCTATGAGTATCTGGAGATCTTTCTCCTCCAAAGTACTGAACAAACTCTTCTTGTCGGTCATGTGGAAAGAAGCTCCACTATCAAGAAACCAACCACTTCCCACCATGGATGAAACCATGCATGCGAAGAGTGTGAAATCCAACTCAAATTGTGAAGCAAGTGCCTCACCTTCAGATCCTTCCCCGGATCCCTTATTGGATTTCCTCCGTGGACAATTTGCAGCATAATGGCCCACCTCATGACAATGAAAGCATAGCACTTTCGATTTGTCAACCTTCTTCCCATCATTGGAAGAACTAGATTCGGAAAGAGAAACCTTCTCCTTCCCCTTCTTCACCTTACTCGCTAAGGCACAGTTCTCCTCATCATGCATGGATGAAGAACTGTCTCTGGTGCTCCGTCTGATCTCCTCCTGCATCAAATCTAACCATAGTTGTTCCCAATCTGGCAGTTTCTCCCTTCCATTCACCGAGTCCTGGTAGCTATGCCAGCTCTTAGGAAGGCCAAGGAGTGGTAGACTCACCATATCCTCATCCAATGTCATGACCCCTACATTTGCAAGCTCATCCCTGCATGTGATGAGCTTGGTCAAATACATAGAGATCGTCTCATCCCTTTCACACTTGATCTTTCGAAGTTTGTCCTTCAGTGCCAACTTCCTCTGATCACTGCTATTCTAATATAAATCTTTCAAAGTTTTCCACATTGCATGCAGAGTCTCCTTCTCATGGAGGCTCGAGATAACGTGATCTCACACTCCCTCCAAGAGAATTCTCCTAGCTCTAGCCATACACTTCCTCCATTCCACCTGCTCATTCTTGTCAATAAGCTTAGGAATTTCTTGATCAATGAAATCCTTAAGGCCATTATCTTCCAAAACTGCCTCCATGCGATCCTTCCAAGCTATATAGTTTGAGCTGCCATCAAGGGCATACTCAAGCCTCAAACCATAGAACGCCATCGATGAAATAGATATGATAAGAACTTGAGATCTATATCCTGAATAATAAACTTCAAGTTTGTCTTGCTAGTATACTGTTCTTGCTTGATCACCTGTGCTCTGATACCATGTAGAATTTCATAGAATTTTTCCTACAAATCAGCTAGCTCTGATACCATGTAGAACTTTTTCTACAAATCAGCTAGCTCTAATACCATGTAGAAATTTCCCACCTGTAGATCACCTGGTAATGCAATGTACTAAAGCAAAACACTTGTTCTACTTCTACAAAATGCATGAATCCTATATAAAGGACAGAGACTCCCCTTGAGGAGCATCATGTCTTATTTTGTAATTGAGCCCAGCTATATTGGAGGTTGCCCCCTCGAAGAGGTAAGTGAACATTGCTTTCCTTTCTGAATAATAAAATACTTGCTGTTATTTCTTATTGTTCTATGTTTTGGGTATATTTCTTCACAAATTTGGTATTTTGGTATCTTCTTGCAGGTCAAGAGCATAACACTCAGTGACCTTGCACTACTGCCCAAAATTGTGCAGAGCTTGAGGTTGTCCTTCGGGTAGCCTGCACTGCCCAATTCTAGAGATGGGCCAACTGAATTTCTCCCCAAACTGCGCAGAAGTTGTCCCAGACCTTGATCAAGTCTGCACTTCCTGTAAGATCTCCCATCAAGCCTCCTGCTAGTCAATTGGAATACACTGCCTATAAAAAATGCATAGAAATGTAGGACGGTCCTCTGCTACCTATCACTACATTGTCCTAGGAAATTGTGCTGATCCGACAGGAAGGCTTCCCTATTGGCCTACTCTGTCATCAGCGCAAAAATTAGGCAGAGTTGTTTGTCACATGCCCTTCTGGCCTGCTCTACAATCAACCCAGAAATTGTGAAAATCTGACAGGAAGGATTCCCTGCTGGCCTGCTTTTCTCTCACTCAGAAAATTGCGTAGATATGTCTGTCACCTGCCCTTCTGCCCCGCTTTGAAATTAGCCCAAAAACTGTGCATATTTGACAGGCTAGTTTCCCTACTGGCCTGCTCTGCTCTCACTTAGAAAATTGCATAGATCTGTTGGTTACCTTCCATTTTCTCTAACTCTGCAATCAACCCAGAAATTGTGCAGTTGTGTCTAGGCTCAGGCAGTCTCTCTAAATTGCACAATTTTGACAAGTAGCACCCACACCTTGATCCTAGCCTCATCTCGAAAACGACACATGTTTTTCTACTAGTCTCTCATGCTGCTCACATTTTCTTCCTCAGAGAAACTACACAGATCCTAGCTGGATGACTTTCCCAATGCTCCCCTTGAAAATTGTGCAGATTGGCCCAATAGTTTTCCAACACCTTGGCTGGCCTTCCACCTAGAAACTGCACAATTCTTCTTCCCAGCTTGGTTTTCCCCGCAGTTGTCACTGTTGCCCCAAATTGCACAAATTTTCCTCGTGACATCTGCATAGTTTTTCCCGACAGTGCTCCAGAGCCTCACATCTCGGCCTTAGTTGTGCTCTACACAGTTTTATTGCTTTATTCCTCTCGTGGTCACCTGCACCGAAACATAAAACAATGCATCATGTTAGATTAGGATATTTTTGGATTTGATGTCGTTTCATCATGAGTGATTGCAGGAACAAGTACATTGATGAAACATGGCAAGATGATGAACGGGATGAAGAAGAGGCAAATGCTAGAAGGATTTCTTGCAGTCGAACGAATGCATGAAACACATCAAGCAAGCAAGAAAAAGGGACACATACACATGCACCATCAAACAAAGACCAACACTATCGAAGACCCCGCACACTTTTCCATGCAGAGGTGAAAAAATGTTACATACCATCACTCAGAAGCACATTAGCTCGACATGGACACCACAGTCAGCCAGTAAATTTTAGCAGGGTCATGTCGACTTGTGTCATGAGTTGTCTCAACCACATCACTAGTTTGTGCCATACTTTTTGTAATCAATGAAATTTAATGTGGAAGTCCAAGAGACCCACATATGAAGTTGAAGATTCATGTAAATTCGAAAATTCATAAGAATTCAAATAGTCATGAGGGAATTCGAAGAGTCACAAAGGGTCAGTTACACCCCCTTGGCTATATATACCCCCTCATTATATGAGAAAAAGACTTTCACCTTGCCTCCTCCCACATAGCCTTGAGAGTCTATAGTCTATTCTTTGAGGAGCGAGGAGTGGCTCCAATGTCCCACTACTGGGGCTAGTGATGTATGGTGTACATATGTGTCTTGGAACTTTTTCTTAATTCATAAGCCTTTTTTAAGCCAGCACGTTTTCATGCATGTTTTGTATCCATTTGTAAGACTTTCCTTTAAACGTTTGTAATGCAAGTTTTCTTAACCTGTACTAAGATATTTGGACTACTTCAGTTATTTTAGTACTTACATTGTTGTATATGTGTTGTATTGTTTATTACTATTGCCTCATATGTGTGGGCTACTTCGCCATACATTAGACAAACCATCCTTGTGTTTTCTTTGTTTTAACAACCGTCACCCTTGTGTGGACTATTTCGCTGATGGTGTATGTTTTTTCCCTTGAACTTTGGTTTTAACGACTACTGCATCCACTATGGACTATTTTGTTGGATGTTGGATAGACCCTTATTGTTCTCATGCATGTTTCTTTCTAGGTTGGGACTACTCCCTCTCATCAAGAGGCTCACCTCTCTCTCCCCTTTTAGAGTAAGATAACCGAGACACAAGTTACATTACGCAGTCACCAGTCACACGTACCTTGTTGTTTGAAGATACTAGCTTAATACTCTCATGTGTTGATAGCTAGAACCAAGCCAAATCTCTAAGATAATTACAACTAGGCCATTGTACCAGATGGGACTCCTACACCAAAGAGTGTGAGGTCTAGTTGGGACTTCATACCGGGGAGATCCCCTTTGTTGGTGGGTCAAACACCATCAACAAAATGGTGCTAGAAGGAGGTCTAGATGACAAGTTGAGCCCATTGTACATGGTTTGAATATCTTATCTAAAATGGCTCGTACACCAATTGTGCTCCTGAGGTGTTTCTCCAATTTTTACCTTGATCAAATTTCACTCCCCGATGAGCTTCTCATTCACTTGTCCCAGTCAAATTTTGATGGTGAGGATGAAACTTCCATATCCAAGCACATTTATGATTTTCTTCAATCTTTCAACCTTATGAAATTGATAATGAAGAGTCTTCTGTGTGCTTTTCTTCCTCACCCTTTAAGGTCATGCTAATCAATGGTGTCATACCTTGCCACCTGATTCCGTCCATTCCCTTCTCCCTTTCCTCAAGGAGCTCCATCAAGCCTTCTATAAGTATAACTATCGAGATGTTTGTGGAAGAATCAACCTATTAATAATGGAACCTAATGAATCATTTCATATTTTTTTTATCAATTTCCTCACCTTTTCTATGAAATTTTGGAAGAAGATTTGAATTGGGATTTCTTGAAATAAGAGTTCAAGTGCTTGGTTCATGTCTCTTCATATGGTGAACTTGAACCTCCTGATTTTTCTGCTTCCCCAACTCTTGCAGATCACGAGGCACCTTAGATTGTAGAGGAGGAGCCCAACACCCTATTTGTTCCTTGTCCTCCTCCTTTTCTAGTCCCAATGTTGGTGCCTTATTGCGGCGATTGCAATGCTGATGAATCTACGCAGTATGTCCCTAGCCCATTTTCTCATATGTCTCCTGCTCTCATGGAGGAATTTCCAAAATTTCTCAAAGAGCTTATAGCCAAGACTCACTCTTCCATTCCACAAGAGGACATCACCATTCACAACTCAAGTCTCAAAATTGATCTCCCTCTCTGCCATCGTCCATCATTCACAAGCCATGAATCCTTATACCATGGCTCACTTGATCAATTTGTTTCACTAGCTAGCTATGCGCATTATCTTGATTGTCAAGGTGTTGGTTCAAGTTGTGATTAGGCACAAGGAAGTCACATTACAACGGCAAAGGAGTAGAAAGGTGAGGACACGATCAATTCCCCCACTCTAATTCAAAATTGTCCACATCAAAACAATGGGCTTCATTTATCAAACAATTCTCAATGTGTTAATCTCAGTGAAACATCTTTTATAATTAATTCTTTCGATCAACCACAAGTCTTGGGTAGTCATCACCCCCATGCTTCCATACTTCATGATGAACGACCAAGCAGATCATGTGATCTTCTGTTTTATCATGAATACTCTAACTCATATCTAAAATTTCCTCCGACCAAAGAAGACGTTCATATCAAAAATTCCTCTTCACCTAACTTTCCCGTGTGTCCTATCATTCACAACGCATCCACATGCGTCGTAGATACTCCATGTTCTCTCACTTATTCATTCGATGAGTTATCTCCTCAATTGACACAAGGCAGTGAGGCCATCCATGATGAAGTTGAAAACATTTTAACCATAGAGTGTACTTCCCATTCCCTGTCATCTCATTTCTTGCATGAAGGCAACTCTTCAAGTAAGATGGTTGAAGCTGAAAAATCTAGTGCAACCCGTGAAAGAGATGGATACCATCCTGAGATAAATTCTGAAATCAGCAACAACAACCATCTTCAAGCCATGCATGATCTGGTCCAAACTTTAAAATATGATTATGCAATTATGGAAAGTTACAGGATGTGCCAAGAAGTCAAGGCACTTCAACATCCGTTGATGGTTATGTCAGGACCTCGCAACTCTGGTAAGCCTCTTGAACCTAATCAAATCTAGTTTCTCATGCACAATCCATCTATCTACATGGTTGCACTCGATTTGAATTCATGTGTAAAAAATGTTTGGTATTTTGAATGTGATCTCTCAAATTTTCAAAATTTCACTTATGGCTGAATTCACAAATTTGTCACAGTGCATCCATCTTCATGCACATATCTTGCATCAAAATCAAGATGGGAATGTTTGTCCCTCATGAAATCATGGAATTATGAAGTTGATCATCTCAAATACTGTCTTTTCCTGTAATCATACTTATCATATTTTCTATCTCATTATCAGCTCCTTAGTCTCCTTGCGAATCTTATACTTCAAATATGCTCACTCATCACACCAACAATTCCCTTGTGTTATGATGAGTGCACAAGCTATCATGTGAATCAAGTTCCTTTCATTTCACCATGCCCCAACTGGTTTCATACATTCAAAGTGATGACATCCCTTTTACCTTCATGTGATGACCATGATGCCTGCGCAAATTTTCTCCAATTGTAAGGAGTGTTCCATCATGTCTAGCTCACAACGAACTTGGTTCCATTGTTCAACGCATTCGCAAGATTGTTCAGATGAATTTTTGTGTGTTCATTACAAACTAGGAATCTGTTGTCTCAACAAATTCATCTGATTATTTCCCCATCTTGGGTTACTGTCATGCAGCTCATCATTTTCCCAACACTACATACTTTTTTCTCTCCGATATTCACTGTTTAGCATCTTTCCCCTCAAATTTCTGTCAAGCTGGTGAGGCACTTCAACCTGTGCTGATGGTTATGGAAGGTCCTCATTGTCTTGGCATGACCGGTGAGAATGATCAGATTTATTTTTCTATACAAGATTCTCATTGTGATCTCATCTCTCCATTCAGACAATCATCTTTTCACAGCTCATGAGACCTTTGAAACATCCATTATGAATTTCACGATCCAAACACTCAATGGTCGGAACAATCTTACTTAGCGAGCCATGTTGTAGGAAACAAGATTCAATCCTTGCTCGCTCTCACTAAGAAGTGCATTGTAGATTAACACACACTCATACGAGGCTTCCGAGGTTTGTTGAATAATAGTATCTATCGAAAAGGTAAGCATGCGTATTTGGTGGCTATGACACATTTTTTTTCCCACAGGAAACACCTTCCTTTCCATGCACAATATTTTAAAACTTTTGTATTTTCTATTGCACAATATTTTTTATATGTTTTAATCGCTTGTATCTTTGTGGTTGTAGGTTGGGAATGACTACAATGGCTTCACTATAAATTTCATGTCACGTAATCCCGACAGTTTAGCGTAGGAGTAGGAGTAGTGTTTTCATCCTTGCTTTGCTTTTCTTTCTAGTTTGCATGTTTGTTTGCTTGCTTGGTGTGTTTTCCTGCTTACTTGGTTTGGTTTTCATGCTCGCTTGATTTTCTTACTTATTTTTCTTACGCTTTACTTATGCTCTTTTCTTTCTTGTTTCCTTTTCTTGTTTGTACCCATAGGTTAGCATCACACAAAATCGTGTTTGGCTACTAAGACAAGCTGGGTAAATATAAGAGGACTTGTACAACTATCAACCTTTGGTTATTTGTTGTCCTCCCTCTTTATGAAGATCTTGTTGTCTTCAGTCAATGATACGCTGCTGGAAAATACATTTTGTTCAGAGTGAGTTTTGGTGAAAATACAATGCTTGCACTTTAATTAGTAGTGCCTACTCTAATAAGTTCATTTGGGTTAACCCTTGTTAGCTCAGTCCAAAAGAGTAAGGTGGGAGGAAAACCATAACAAGTGTGTTAGAGGTATATATAAATACTTATCTCAAGGGATAACCTCTTCTACTCTCAATAAGTCGGGATACCTCTTTTAGCTCTGAAATAAATAACTGTCTATGCACAGTTCTTTGAAAAATAAAAATAAAATGTGAAAATGAAAAAATAAACAAGGCGAAAGAAGAGAAAGACTTCTTGCGCAAAGAGATGATGCAGGTAACTCCATCGGGGTACTGACTAGGCTCACTGGTAGCGGAGCAATTCTTGTGTTCCTACATGACTCTGCCAGGGTATTGTCCAGGCCCGGTGGTAGTGAAGAAACACTAGAGATGAAACTAAGACTCTAACATTTATATTACTTGTGCATCTACATACCCTTCATCCCAATCGAAACAACTTAGTTGACTTTGCTTGGAATGTGTGTTGACCGATCAAGAGAATATTAGGGATTATATCTTTCACCCAAGTGAGTGCTTAAGCCATGGCGATCAAAGAATCAAACAATACTTACATAAGAGTTAGACTCACTTTTCATGAAACAAGGTCCATACAAATAGCTGGAGTTCTACCAGTGTGTCGCCAATGTTGTAGTGGCTACAACCACCCTCCAAAATTTTGGCTTGCATGCAAATTTCTGATCCTACCTTGGATCTTGTGATCAATCGTTCCTTGGTCACTTGCCTATAAGCTGATCATCCTAGGCTCCCATCCTTGATCTTAAGATTTGTTCACTTTCTCATCTCATGCAATACGTGTCATCTTTGGGCATATGGCTTATTTTTTGTCATCCAAAGGGAATGTTGTTCTGTTGTAAGGAGAATATTTGTGCGTATGGTTGTTCTCGTCAAAGAGATATGTGTCACGCTCACTTCACATACTCTTGCCATGAAGGTTGTTGCATTAAGAAAAGTATGTTTTATACATTCTAGATGGTCTATATTGTATCACTAAGTGTTTGTGTGTGATCATAGTCAATTCCTATCATTGTTTACACTAGTTTCACTGATCTCACACTTAATCAGTTTCCCGAGCAACCTAGCCTCATCTAGCTTTTTCAAACTGCACACTTTGCTTCTACAACCCTCAAGATTTTCCCTTTCCTATTGGAACTGCGCAATGTGCAGTGACCCCAGCCTCCCTTGGCATACCAAAATACACAGTGCTTTCCTGCAGTGTCCTTTCCAAATGAAACTCACTGTCTTCAGAAATTGCACAGTGTTGTCCCTCAGCTTCCCAGCTAGCACTCCTCTCCAGAAATGTGTAGAGAAGCGAGGCAACCAACACTACTCTCTAGAAATTCGCAAACCAGTCAATCATCCATCACTACTCTCCATAAATGCACAAAGTAGTCTGACTACCCTGCATTCAGAAACTACACAGAGGTGTCCTCCCAGGACCCCATCCCATAGCAGTGTCATGTCATCAAAAAATGTGCAGTGTTGTCCTAGCTATCCAACCTACCTTGCACTCAAAAATTGCACTCTACAAAGAGCAAGCCAGCAGCCTTGCTCCTAGAAATTTCACAGAGCATACAACCCAACCTTGCTCTGTAAAACTACACAGATCATCCCAACAATAGTCACTGTTCGCTGAAACTGAACATATCTATCTCTTAGTGACCACAAGGAAAGATGATATGCTTGATGACTCTCAAGGAGTTGAGGATAAAAACCAAGGAACCGAGTTATGATAGGAGATCAAGACCTCATGCAAACTTCATTGAATTCATATTAGCTGGAGGGTAAGTATGGTAAGTAAAGAATATATTTTGAAGTACATCTCTTAGTGTATTTTGAAGGACTGCTTGTCATTGTCATATCATTTTATCTTCAATAAAATGCATGTTTGCAAGCACAAAGTCATTTCATGTGTTTCCTCTATGTGTCTTCCTTCCTTTCCGCTTGTTTGACCAACTGTTGTCTTTGGCATGTTGATTACTATGTAATTCTTGCAAGTTTGTTCTAGCAATTATGGAGGTTTCTCTTTGTGTGCATGAGTTTTTTTCACTTTGTTGACATTGGTTGCACTCGCACACAAAGTTGTAAGAATTGTTGCACAACTATTATCACGGTTTTTCAAAGAGATATCTCAATTATCACACTTGTCACTCTTAACCTTTAAGTCGGTCTCATTGAGCACATGTCTGTCATGTTGGTTTGAGGTGTCTTGTCATCGAGTCATGTGAAGTGTGTGATCACATTGTCATGTATGCACAAGTACACTTGCTTTCACACTTAGTTATTTTCTTGAAAATATATCGACCGGACATCTCTCCTTCAACTGGACCCCAATCTCAGTGACCTTGCACTACTGCATAGATCTTGAGTTTGTCCTCCGGGCACCCTGCACTGCACAATTCTGGAGATGAGACAACTAATTGTCCCCCAGAACTGTGCAGAAGTTGTCCCACAATCCCATATAGTCTATTCTTCCCGCAAGATCTCCAATCAAACCTCTCGTTGGTCAACTGGAAAGAATGGCTTGAGTCGTGACCTAGGACTGCATTGACCTCCAAAACTGCACAAAAATTGTCCATCTTGACTACCTTGCATTGCCTGCAGAAATTACATAGACATGTGGGACATGCTTATGCTACTTGTCACTGCATTGTCTAGGGAAATTTCACAGATCTAATAGGTAGGCTTCCCTGTTTCCCTGCTTTTCTCTCACTCAAAAAATTGTGTGGATCTGTCTGTGACCTACCCTTCTTCCCCACTCTGTAATCAGCCCATAAATTGCTTAGATATGATAGCTAGGCTTCCCTCCTGGCCTGCTCTACTCTCACATAAGAAATTGTGTAAACCTGTCTATCACCTGCCCTTCTATCCCACTCTGCAATCAGCCTAGAAATTTTGCAGTTATCTCCGGGCCTGAACTGTCTCTCTGAATTACACAATTTTTACCTGTAGCTCCTACAGCCCGATCCTGGCCTCCTCTAGAAAATTGCACAGACTTTTCTACCAATGCCTCCAACTGCCTACACTATCTTCCCTGAAGAAACTGTGAAGATCCTAGCTAGATGACTTGCCCAGTGTTGCCTTGAAAATTACGCAGATTGGCTAAATAGTTCTCCTACACCCTACCTGGCCTGCCACTCAGAAACCGCGTAATTTTGCCTCCAATACGTGTTTTTCCCCACAGTTGTCACTATTGTCCTAGATTACACAAATCTTCCTCCCAGTGACATCTGCATAGTTTTTCCTGACACTGCTAAGGAGCCTCGCATCCCCACATGAGTTGTGCTTTGTGTAGTTTCAGTGCCTTGTCCCTCTCTCGGTCACCTGCACCAAAATGAAAAACAATGCATCATGTTAGACTAGGAGATTTTTGGATTTCATGTCATCTCTTCATGAGTGATTGCAAGAATAGGTACATTTATGAAACATGGCGCAATGAAGAACGGGATGATGAAGAGGCACATGCTTGAAGACTTGCTCATAGTTGAACGAACACAAAAGGGACACATTCACATGCACCATTAAGAAAATACCAATACCATCAAAGACCCCATGCACTTTACCATGCAGAGGTGAAAACATGTTACATACCATCACTCAGCAGCACAGCAGCTTGACATGGACACCACAGTCATCTAGTACATGTCAGGAGTGTCATGTCAAGTTATGTCATGAGTTGTCTCGGCCACATCACTACTATGTGCCATACTTGTTGTAATCAATGTAATGTAAAGTGGAATTCCAAGAGACCCACATATGAAGTTGAAGAGTCATGTAAAGTCGAAAAGTCAAAAGAATTCAAATGGTCATGAGGGAAGTAGAAGAGTCACAAAGGGTTAGTTATACCCCCCTGGCTATATATACCCCCTCATTATATGAGAAAAACACTTTTCACCTTGGCTTCTCCCACATAGCCTTGATAGTTTGTAGTCTGTTCTTTGAGGAGTGAAGAGTGGCTTCAATGTCCAACTATTGGGGCTAGTGATGTATGGTGTACAGATGTGTCTTAGAACTTTCGCTTAATTCATAAGCCTATCTAAAGCCAGCACGTTTTCACGTATGTTTTGTATCCATTTATAAGACTATTCTTTAAATGTTTGTAATGCGTGTTTGCTTAACCTGTACTAAGATAGTTGAACTAATTCTGTTATTTTAGTACTTACATTGTTGAAGATGTGTTGTATTGTTTATCACTGTTGTCTTGTCCATGTGGACTACTCCGCTAGACATTATATAGACCATCCTTGAGTTTTCTTGGTTTTAACAACCGTCACCCCCATGTGGATTATTCCACTAATGGTGTATGTGTTTTCCCTTGAGCTTTGGTGTTAACGACTTCCACATCCATTGTGGACTATTTCGCTGGATGCTAGACAGACACTTATTGTTCTCGCATGTGTTTCTTCCTGGGTTGGGACTACTCCCTCTCATCAAGAGGCTCACTTCACTCTCCCCTCTTACATTAAGAGAACCTAGACACAAGTTACATTACGCACTCACCAAGCACACGTACCTTGTTGTTTGAATATACCATCGTAACGTTCTCATGTGTTGATAGCTAGAGCCAAGGAAAATATCTAAGATAATGGAAATCATGCCATCGTACTGGATGGGACTCCTACACCAAACGGTGTGAGGTCTAGTTGGGACTTCATACCAGGGAGATCCCCTTTGTTGGTGGGTCCAACACTGTCAACATGACCACACTGGGGATAGAAGTATTTTCCCTAGACCTAGTGTACTAGTGTAAAAAATCATAAATCAAATAATATAAAGTTCCAGTTAGAGAAATTGGAGAATGGAAAGAGGCTTATTTGGGATCTATCACATTCTATTCTCTCCTCCCGGCTTGTAATATCCGATCATAGCTCTTATTGTTATAATTATAACCTGCACATATAATCAACATAAGCCAAAGATCTACAACATCTATGTAGCATTATCCAATCACTATATTCAATGGATCAACAAAGCATTGAAATATTTGAATGTAAACGTAACATAATGCATATAGGAAAATGATATACTCTTTTTATTAATATCAAAAGGAGAGATTTTACAACAAGGAATAATAGTTGATCTTATAGAGATATCCCCAAGTTAACTTGTCCTTCCTTGTCACAAAGCACACCTCCATGTCACCCTAATGCATGAAGATGATAACTCTCTTAGGTTCAAGGTAACAACATGAGGGTTTGTCTAATCTCCAAAATCCAATCGTAATGTTGTAGGTGGTTGTAAATTTATTTGATAGTGTGGTAGTTTAGGAATTCTCATCCATTTACCGATATAGGGTTGAGATCCACTCTTGATGGGAGGATGAGCTCAAGGGATGAGAGGTGAATTCTCTAAGGTAGGATCATAAAGGATTTGAAGTTCTTATCCAAGTTAAATGGTTGAAACAACTCTTGGAAGCTTCTGGAAGAGGAAGCTTCGAGATTCTTTTTAATTTACCCGAATTTATAGAATAAACGCACCTCCAACAAGGGACAACATGTTGTTGATTACCACTAGTGTAGAACTGAGCAACCTACTACTAACCACAGGTCCCTAAAGGGACAGGGTGCGATGGGCCTTAAAAGTATTGAAATGAAGTAGTCATACCCAAAAACTCAGGGATTTTGGATAGTCATGCTTAGGGCTTTGTGTAGGGATGATGACAAGGCATTCATGGATGTTGATTGATCTAGTTTGTAGGCCTATTGAGTAGATGCAACAAAATGGCCTACAACACATATGCTCTCTCTCTTCTTCCCTCTCTCCCCCTTCCATCTATATATCTATCTCCCTTTGTCACTTCTTCTTCATCTCTCTATATCACCCCACAAACATACACATTGTTTCTCCATATCTATATATATCTCCCTCTGTCTACCTTTCCCTTACCCTCTCTCTCTCTTCCCCTTATCTCCCTTTGTCTCTGCTTCTATCTCTCTTTCCTCCTACTCTCCTCTCTCCCTCTCTCTCCATCTCCCTTGTCACTCCCTCTCTCTCTCAATCTCCCTTACGACTCCCTCTCTCTCTCTCTCCACCTTTCTCTCTCTATATATATGTATTTCTTCCTACTTCCCTCTCTCTCCCCATCCAACTACATCTCTCTCTCTCCCTCCCTCTCATGTCATCTCTCTCTTCCTTTCTCTCCCACCTACCTCTATTTCTCCCCAACATCACTCTCTCTCTCTCTCTCTCTCAAGCTTCATCCTACAACTCTATTGACTATCTCCGTCCCTATCTCATTATCTCTCCCCTTTCTCTCCATCTCTCCTTCTTTTTCTTTCTATCTCACCCCCAAACATACACACCCTCTATCCATCTCTCTCTCTCTCTCTCTCTCTCTCTCTCTCTCTCTCTCTCTCTCTCTCTCTCTCTCCCCACATTTCTCTCTCTATATGTATTGGACTTCTTCCTTCCCTATTTTTTCCTCCAACTCCATCCCTCGAGATCCCTCTATTTCTTGGAGATTATCTCCTCCTCTCCCTCTCTCCATCTTTGTGTCCCCCTCGTCTCTCTCTCTTACGCTTTTCTCCCACTCTCTCGCACACTATATTTCAAAAAAATTTAAATACTTTGACAATAAAAATAGTATGTTTAAATATTTATTTATTTATTTTCATGTCATACAACAATTAAATTTTTTTATATAATACATATTTAAAATGCAATACTTCAAATGTATGTTGTACATTCACCTAGAGGAAAAATGAAACTTTTCCATGAAAATATTATCTAAAATTTTCTAAAATATTAATGTTTCAGCTACCTCCATCAAAGATATATAGATCGCTTCATATCTTCCAATTGAAATTGTTTAGGTTGTATTTCTTCAAAGGTAGCTTTAGGTTACGATTACTTCAGGATTTTAAAAATATTATATATTTTATTATGTTAGATTTATAAAAAAAATAGGTTAAATAAAATTAACATGTTGAGTCAGCTTGCATGAATCTTTTTATGTTAATGACTCTTTGGTTGATGCCTATGGCTCATATCAACCACATTTATTAATGTGGTTGTGCTAGTATATATTTTAATATAAATTTTTTTATATTATATTAAAGTTAAGAATATTATATTAATCCAAAATTAATAAATTTAATATTAACATTAAAATACATTAATATTAATTTTTATATTAATATCATTTCACTATTTCATTTAATAATAATGACAATAATATTTTTTTAATATAAATATCAAACTTAATAAAAATTTTGCATGACATGATTTGAAAACTTCTAATAAGATTTGGAATTTTAAATGAGGTAAAAGCTTAATTTTAGATCATTCATTTTTTTATAGAGGCTTGATCGAGCCATAGCGCTCGATCGAACCTTGTTAACCATGTATATGGCTCAATGGAGGGTTTACAAAACTCTCAATCGAGCTATTTGAATTTAGCCTCTTAAGTCCTAAAATCCACAATTTGAACACCCCTTCTGCAAAATTTCTTGCAACTCCATTTTGTATCGTAGCGAACTTAGGGATAAATTTGTCCTTAGGTGGTGGAGTTGATCATGTTGGATTCATGAAGGAATCCTATATCCAATGGCATATGATTTTGACATTTTTGAATTCATATGCTATTTTTCATCTAATTTCTTTTAAACATAATGCTTAAGTTTTTTTCTAAATATTTTAAAGAGGTTGAATAAAAACTCAATATCATAAAATATACATAATGAAGAATACCTCTATCTTCATGTATGAGTCCTCTTCAAAAGGGTACTTTTGGTTTTTCAATTTATTTAAATAATTGAAAAAAAACCTTAGGTGAACACATGTGTCTGCAAAATGCAATTGAAATATTACTTCTCCAACTTTGAAAAATAATTAAAAATATATTTTTGCATAAAAAAAATATTTTTTTTAAATGGAAAACTTATCTCTCTCCATGTAGATCATGCTCATATATATATATATATATATATATATATATATATATATATATATATATATATATATATATATATATATATATATATATATAGTTAAATTTCACATTTTAGACAAATTTATGCTACGTGAACACACACATACCTCTTAAGATGTGTGAAAAATTGCAAGGACAAACATTTGATTTAATGGAAATTTGACATATTATATGACACTAAATATTTTTACAAAAAATATCATTAGGACAACAACATAATTCTCCACAATTTTTATTTTTACTCCGAATCAAAATTCACAATGCTTATATGAATTTTAAGGTCTTCATTTTGATAAGACAGGAGAAACTTGAAATTTCATCGCCACATTTGGCCCAAAAGTGTAACCCATCTTCATGCTTTCACCCACAGACATGTGATGGTATTATCAAGAAAAGTTTCTATTTCAAAAATAATATAAAGGTTGAAGGATAACTACAGAAGAGCATGAGAGGGGCTATGAGTCTGATGGAGGGGAAGAAGAAAGTGGTTCTAAGGGAAAGAAAAATAAGCCTAAGTTGCTTAAGCCTTCTAACATTCAAATTTTCACCATGTTCATTAAAATCGTGAAACACCAATCATTGAGTGTTGGTGGTGGTTGATGGGCAAGTCACCTTTTGCAGTTACAGGGACATGCAGATGAGGGTTGAGTAGAAGTCTTGAGGAATGTATGAGACTTCATCTTCATAAGAATTTCAAACCCAATCAGGGAATATTCTTTCTAATCCACTCTCTTCATGCAATTAAAATTGGCAATTCCTATTGGTTCATTCCGTTCATTCCATTCCATTCATCCCTTCAGCCATTTGATTCTATGTGACCTCATGATGTGTGCCCCAACATTCTGTTTCAAACTTATAGGTGAGGTATCACCATAAAAGAAAACCACTACAACTACTGAACCAATCCTTGAAGTGCAAGATTGATATTGAGGTGACATAGAGGTATCAAATTGTAGCGACCACATAAGATAAATAGTTATTGACATTTACAAAAAAATCACAGTCAACTCTATATAAAAACTACCAAACACACACACACACACACATACAATAAAGTTCATGAAGATGATTTCATCCTATATTCATCCATGAACTTTGAAATATATAAGCCCCCATTGACCCACAACTTAAGAGTGGATGAAAATCACATGAACTACACTCATAATTCTTGGTCTATCTAGATGGCCTTACTTGATTATACTTGGTTGCATGACCTAAAGAACTCTGGCCCTATATGATTAGGTTTGATGCAAGTGGATATTGGTGGCCACTCGCCTATTCCATCAATACCTCCAGTCAGTTTCATCAATTTCCTTGTTTATAGCAACATTTACTATTTTTAGCAGTTTTTTAGGCCCTGAACTTCTAAGTAGTTTTGAACCCCTAAACGACGTTTTTTTGAGGTCCACAATAGGCCCATTTCCACGGGAAATGACTTATGGATAATCCTATAGTACTCAGAGAGATATTTCATTGTAACAAACTTCAGAGGCATGTAGCCATTGCATCTCTTCTTAGAGATAAGCTACCATTGCTTGAGCTAGTTTATTTCCATTTCTGTATGTAAGCATATTTCAGTTCCTTGAAATTAATGAAATGAATTTTTATTTCTACTGCATCTCTATACTTATGTGTATATCTGTATTTTGTTGCGTTCCTGCATAAATATGAATCAGTGGTACCTCTACACTGTCAGGTCAAGCACTCCATCGATCTGACCCCGGGCATGCCACTACCCAATGGACTGATCTATTGACGCTTTGTTATGGAGAACGATGAAATCAAGAGGAAGATTCAAGAGTTGTTGCAGAAAGGGAACATCAAACCAAGTTCCTCACTCTGTGGGAGCCTGATGGTGTTAGTATAGAAGAAGGATGAGACTTGGAGACTCTGACTATCAGGCACTTAACAAGATCATTGCATGGAATAGGTATCCAATCCCACTGATTGATGAGCTTCTGGACTAGCTCAAGGGGGCCAAATATTTCAGCAAGATTGACTTGAATTTCGGTTATCACTAGGTACCGATCGAACCGTCTGATGTGTGGAAGACTACCTTGAAATCCAAGGAGGGCCTTTTCAAATGGCTAGTCATGTCTTTCAATTTGACGAATTCCCCCACAACCTTCATGAGGTTGATGTTTAACATCTTGCAACCCTTTACTAAATCATTCATGGTGGTGTATTTGGATGAAATTCTAATCTTCAGCTAGAGCTAGGAAGAGCACCTCCACCATATTCAACAAGTCCTCCAAACCCTGTGATAACACAAGCTATGTGCCAATTTGGAGAAATTCACTTTTGATATGACCAGGTTCAATGTCTAGGGTACATCATTGAAGAGCGGGCTGTGCATGTGGACCCATCTAATAGAGCTCCACAACTTTCTATGTCTTGCCAACCTCTACCACAGGTTCGTGCTAGGGTTCTCTCATATCACTTGGCCTTTGAGTCAAGTCACCAAGGGAGGAGCGAAAGAAAAGTTCTTTTGGTCTAAATCCCAATAGAAGGAATTTTCTAAGTTGAAGTGTCGCCTCTCCTCTACTCCAGTGCTAACATTACTAGACTACATCAATCATTTCAGATCGAGATAGATGCCTCCGACTATGCTATTAGTGCAATTCATACTCAATAGGGGCATCTCATGGCATATCATAGTGAGACACTTTCAGACACAATCTGAAAGTATCCCACCTATGAAAAGAGATGTACTCCATTATGCAGGCCTGCCGATAATGGAAGAATTACATTATGGGGAATGAAATGGTCATCCACACATACCACTGATCCCTGGAGTTCATATAGACACAGGGGAAGTTGCAGAATGATCACCATCAGAAATTGTCTACATACCTGCAACAGTTCCATTTGAACATGAAGTACAAGAAGGGCAACACCAACCACGTTGCAAACTACCTCAGTCGACCATCAGTCATGGAGTTGACCACTTTTCTCGACTCTTGTGGGCACAAGACGGCAGGGTGGCTGCATCTTTATAAGAGTGATCCAGAATTTGGAAACACATACCAAACTCTTCTGGAAGGCAAGCAAGTTCCAAATTTTCACCTCTAGGATGCATTGTTATGCCACCTGGGACACCTCTAAGTTCCTTCAAGCAAGTGTTCCAAGATGATTTGGGTGGCACAGTAAAGTTGGGTCCCTGGACAGTTCGGGGTAGAGAAAATAGTGGAAGTATTGCATAAGTATTTTTATTGGCCAAACCTTCGACAAGATGTTCAGAGGTACATCAGATCTTGCATTGTCTGCACCATTGCCAAACTGACCCTCAAGAAGAATGGCCTATATACTCCTTTTCCTACTCCTAGTTGACATTGGGAATCTATCTCCATCGATTACATGTTAGGACTTCCTTCTACTAAGCATGGAAACGACTTCATTTTTGTGGTTGTCGATAGATTCTCTAAGATGACCATTATGGCGGCCTGCAAGAAGAGTATCACAATAGAAGCCACTGCTAAGCTCTTCTTTGAACGAGTGTGTGTACACTTTTGGGTCACATAATCTATTACCTTAGATCGGGACAGCAGATTCCTAAGTACATTTTGGTCAAGTCTTTGGTCGATGTTGGATGCCAAGCTCACTAAGTCCACAAATTTCCACCCCCAAACTTATGGCCAAACAAAGGTCATCAACAAGATGATCGTGGACATTTTGTGCATGTACAACCTCGAAGCATACACATACATGGGATGAAAGCCTTCCTTATGTCCAACACAACTACAACAAAGTGCTCCATAGCTCAACTGGCCAACATCCCCTTTCAGGTGGGATTTAGATTCCAACCATTATGTACCATTGACGTGGCCATACCATTTATAGCTACTTAGGCAAACTCGACTCATGTCCAGTTCGAAGATGATAGTGTTAACAAATTCAATGATTACTTTCAACATATCCTATAGTAGGTCGATGACATATTGGACGGAGTCAATTCTAAGTACAAGCAACGACATGATCAACATCGGGTGCCACATCAGTTCCAAGTGGGTGACAAAGTTTGGCTACATTTGCAGAAGGAACGCCTTGTTGGGACCCACCGCAAGCTTCACCCGCTCCGATATGGGCCATACACCATCACCAAAGTTGTAGGGAACAATTCCTTCTAGCTCATCATTCCACCATTCCTTGGCCTGCACCTAGTATTCAATGTGGATTTCCTTTAGTCATGCTTTCCACCATTGTTGGACACATTTGACATTACAGAACAACTCACACCAACATATATAAACCTAGATTGCATGGAACAAGCCACAACTGATTGAACCATGGACAAGTAGATCAAGAACACTCGCCAACAGAGGATCCAACTATATCGAGTTGTCAAAGCGGGCAAAGTCCTTAACCAGGGAAAGTGGTTCACCAAAGACTAGGTTCAACATAAATTTCTTCACTTCATGGAGGCTCTGCATGCAATGGGGACCATTTCTTCCTAAGGACGGAGGACTGAACCATGTGCATATTGGTGGCCACCCACCTATTCCACTTAGACCTCCAGTCGATTTCATCGGTTTCCTTGTTTATAGCAACATTTACTCTTTTGAGCATCTTTTTGGGTCTTGAAATTATGGAGCAGTTTTGACCCCCCTAAACGACATTTTTTTAGGTCTGCAGTAGGCTCATCGCCATAGGCGAAGGCCTATGGAAAATCCTATAGTACTCGGTGAGATCTTTTCAACGAGGTATTGTATGTACCAAATAGAGATAATATGACCAAGTTACGACCCTGGGAAATTGGTTGCCCAACTAACCCCAACAGGGCCCACAAATTCTTGGTGTTCCATCTCCTCGATTTAGGGTTTTGGTTTTTAGGGTTTTCCCTTGCTGTTTGATAATAAAAAGGCCCTTGAGCCTCATTGTAACACATTTTAGAGGCATGCAGCCACCACATGTCTTCTTAAAGATAAGCTACCATTATCTGAGCTAGTTTATTTCCATTTCTATATGTAAGCATATGTCAGTTCCTTGATATTAATGAAATGTCATTTTATTTATGTTGCATCTCATTGTTTATGTGTATATCTGTATTTTGTTGCGTTCCTGCATAAATTCAGAGAAAGGTTTCACATTACCTAAAGATCCCTCTTGTTGGGATGTAACAACAATCATGCCATGTTGAAGTAAACTAATGGTTAAGGTGGCAATGGATGTTTGGGTCTCATGAATATTTTCTACAATCTTAGGATTAGGTAGGGGGTTACATTTGCATCAAGGTCTGGTGTTACTCTCTAAATGGTTCATGCCTAGTGTTCCATCAATCTTGCATAGACCCAAGACCTATGCTTTATAATTCACAAATTTAAAAGTAGTTAACATGGAGACCTAACAAAGTAGGTCTACATTATTATGAGAAAGTATAGTGGTGCCTTCTTTTTCATACATGGAGCTTTTTCAAAAATCATAAACCACCTATCCATCTCGTGGTCTATAAATGGTTGGTATGTGCACCAATTCATGTATATGCTTTATCATATGAGGGTGTTGGCTAGCTTTAGCGTCAATAAACAAGATCATAAGATTATGCTTCTAAGTTTGTAAATATCTCACTTTGTTGTATTTAACCTCATCCTAGGAATTTGTCAAGGATTCAAATATTATGCCTATGTATAATATTCTAGGCAACTATTCTAGCTTGGAAACCATACATATAACATGCAAGTGGATTTTAAATAGAAAACATGTAATTTATTATTAAAACTAGTAATTTTTTGGTGAATATTATCAATTTAATCATATATATGTGTAGAAAATAAGTGAATTTTTAACGAAATAGGTAAATATTTTTTTGCAAAAAATATTCAAAATATAACCCTTTGGCAAACTCTGCCGCTAAAGATTTCATGACCTCATCCTATAACATTTATACTTCTAGACCTTGTATTCAAAAATATTAGATAATTGTTCTTGGAAGGTGTAAACATAATAGTTACATAATTAAATTTATATTCAATTTTAAGAAATCATAAAAAAATGCCTCTATAATAGGCAAATGGTGGCATTTGCAATCTTCCTTGTTATTGCCATTGTCAAATCCAATGCTTCTTTACTCAGATACATTATTTTTTCGTAGAACACATATAGTGTGATGGTGATGAAATAAAGAACTTATGGTTTATGCCTTCAGGCTTGACTTGTGGTTTGAGAAACCACGACTTGAGGCCATTTAAGCTATCAAAATTAGTCAAGTATTACATCCAACCTAGGCCACACCAACTCTTAACATGGTTGGATTTTTGCCCATGGGTTTTGAACCGATAACTTTCACATCACAAAGTGACCTAACAATACACCCCATTATCGACACATTTTTCTAGTTCATTTTACCTAAAATCCACTAGATATTTTTTAGAATCATAAGTTTGAATTTGTAATCTACATAATCTAAATGACTTAAAAGCTTTTCAAAATACTAAATCCATTTTATATTAAAAACACATTTTAAAAAACAAATAACCAAAATCTTCCCAAAATTATATCCTCCCATTCAACTTTATAAAAATCATAAACTATATTCCAAAAATTATACACCTAATTTTAACTTTAAAAGATAATAAGTTATATTCCCAAAATTGTATCACCTAATTTCAACCTAAACCTATATGAGTTACACTGCCCTTTTTTAATTGAGACATAGAGAAATGTGAACAAATTATTAAGATGCGTACGTTCTTAAAACATGTCAGTTTCTTTAAATATGACTCGGCAAATTACAAAGCAACTCTGCAAGGTGGCTTGGAAAGGTTCAGAAGGATTGCATGTGTGTTCCGACATAACAAAGCTAATTTAAAAGGAACGTGTCTGCATCACAGCTTTTTTCCACTTTCCATATCAAGATATACTTTAAAAGCAAGCTTCCTAGATCAATCATTTCAGCTTCAGAATTCCCTTTTTATAAATAAAGTATACTTTATATAAAGTCGTAGAATTGAACCCTCAAAAAAACTCCAAAAACTATAAGTCCAATCATGTAAAGTCCAACGATTATCAGCCAAGTCCTTGACTTTCAATACTCATTCAAATGCCTGCTACTAACTGAATGATAAGCCTGGTGGTGATGAAGTTCTTCATTGATATTTTGAGTACCTCTTCCAATGGTTGATGGGGTATTATATTTTAATTTTTCCATCATTAGAGTAGTATTAATAATGATTTTTAAAATAAAATAACCCAGTTTCATTAACAGAGCGTAGATAATTTTAGAACCCCTGCCAAAATTTCAATATGTTTTGTTCTTTCCATGAGCACCCACCAAAAAATCCCATTATTATGTATTCATTCTCTGAGTACCCACCAAAAAATTTAGAAATTTGGAGCTGATCCATAAACAATAACAGATAAATTAAATAAACATAAACCATAACAGAACTTAAATAAACAAAAAGCAAGTACAGGCATTTTTCAAAGATACCATAACACTAATCTAAATATCCTAACAATTTGAAACTGCCCATCCTGCTCCTTATGTATACCTTCTAGGAATAGGTAGACATGAGAAGCAGTCTTATAGAAGCAGCTATTAGGATGGTTTTCTTGTTTACAAAAATGATGTCAAAACAGGACATAGCCAGACAAGTTTTATAATTTAGTTGTGTGCAGGTTTTGTCAGCTGTGTTGTTTTTCCTTTTATATTATATGTTAGATACTATTTTTTATTTGGGATATGAAAAAAAACACTTAAAAATGTGAATAAATGGTTTCTTTGAAATTAGCATTAATAAGAAAAACAATCTACTTACCTACCATAATATATTTATAATTTTTTTTAATTGTACTCCATATATTATGAACTTTTTATATTATTTGTGCCATAAATACTTTTGCCCAAAACTACCCATAGTTTTATGTCAAAATGGTTCACAAAGTAATAGTGTGTCAATAGATACCTTTTTGTCTAAAATTGCAGAGTCTTGTCCAAGAATTGGCCATAGTTTTATGCCCTTGTGTGGTTAATTCAACAAAAAATTTCAAATACAATGAATAAAAATCAAATAATAACTCAAACACTGAAAATGCATGATGATGACAATTATCCTTCCAACCAGTACAATTTCCAAATGAATCAGGAGGTGAAGTATTCATTCAGCCATCAAACGTGTAATGTTTATCAACAGCTACAGAAACGTCCCATGTGCAGCTCAATCCCTTGGGTATAACTGCCAAGTCTCCTGCACCTAACTCAACGTATTCAGAAGACCCCTTCACGCAAACCCTTACCTTCCCCTTGACAATATAGCACGTCTCCTCTGCATCGTATTTCAGAGCAAACTTACCCGGTGGACAACCCCACCTGCAAAACAACACAGACACCCATATCACACAGGTTCAAAATTACATCATCCAAAATCTATAAACAAAACAAACTTTCTTTCAAATAACTGCATCGTATTTCAAAGCAAACTTGCCCGGTGGACAACCCCACCTGCAAAACACACACACACCCAGGTTCAAGATTACACCAAAAAATCTATAACACAACTAACTTTCTTTAGAAAAAGTTACAGTATTTGGCCAACCAGTGATTCACAGTATCCAGCATAGATTCACTAAATTCATTCTTAACATCAGATTTATTCATATCGCAGAGGAATAAACACCTCAAAAATTGAACTTATGTGGATTGCAAATTCCTGGAATATACCAGAATCTGATAGCCATGAATATTCCTGGAATTTGTTATGGCAGTTAGATTCTAGGATATTCCTGGAATCTGCCATACCAGAATTTGTTTGACCTCTCTCATGAGGGTTAGATTCTGGGATATTCTTGGAATCTGCTATGGCAGAATTTGTTTAACCTCTCATGATAGTCAGATTCTCGGATATTCATAGAATCTGTAATAGACAGAATATTTTTATATTTTTAGAATCTGCAATAGAGTCCCAAATTTTAAAGTAAAAACCCAAAGATGCATTCTTTTTTCCAACAAAAGATGAATTTATAATTTGTTTTTTTAACAGAAACCAGAAATACCCAAAAATGGCTAATTACCAAAATCAGAGGAGAATGAAAAATCTTACTTGGGCCATGACCGGATGCCAAGCTCAGCCAAACGAGACTGCGAAGGATGCCTGTCAATAATTCTAATTCCAAATTTCTCCTCCTCCCTTACCTCCCCTTCTTCTTCTTTCTCTGCTATCATGGCCATCTCCCGAAGATAAATCAATCAGAGAATTATGAGAAAAGCCTGCAAATTTTTCATGACAAAATCTCCCTTCTGGCTTAAGTTGATATGTCTGCCGATGAATACAAGAACCCAACCCAGACTGTACAAAAAACGAAATCCCCAGCCATTAACCCATCAAGACAAAATTGCCCATTCTCAACAATAGCAACAAAACTGTGCTAACAGACAAGTTCAAGAGATAGACTCTCCTAAATTCGCAGGAAATAATCTCCAACCATCATTCCAAATCAGATAATGAGTTAGAAATGGGAAATCAGATTTTTAGAAAAGTTGCAACCCCGGTCAATGCAAGAATAATTGGTTGCAAGTGTGACTTGAGCGCCTACTATCTTTAAATGTGAAATCTGTGGCCGAGGTTTCACATATGGATTTGATTTGGCTTCTTGATCTCATGAATGTGATTGGTGTGACAAATGCTTTATATTCTACGTATTTGTAGAGTTAGTCAAAGTAGAGTGGCGAAGTCTATATTAGGAATTATACAGTCATAAGGTACGAGCTTGTCCGGTTACATTCAACAAAACAATTTGAGTGAAAGAGCAGAGAGTTAACTTCCCATGAAAATTAAAAAGTGAAGAAAAAACGCATTAAGAAACGTTAACAGTAATCAACTGTTAAAGTTTTTAACCTAAACAACTTGAATCTATGAACCAGTTTTAATTGGGTTAATAAGTCAATTTTGAATTTACAAAGACTGGATTTCATTATTGGATGGAAGAATGATAAGATGTTTTCATTAAAATTATGTTAAATTCAACCATTAAGTCTAACATGATGTCGTACAGTTTATAATATTATATCTTTGCATAGTATAGTTTATATATCTAACAGGGAGTTCTCACTTTCAACTTTGTGGCTCTCACTTTCAACTTTTCCCATTAGATTTGAACTAGTGATCTAAGACTAAATGTCACACAAACCAACTAGTCTACATCCAGTACTTTTTAGCTCTTTTATGGCCAGATTGCATGGTTGATTTTGTTTGAAATCTGAGCAGATTTTGATGGATGCTAAATCTATTTCTACATTCAAAAATGCAATTTAAATCAATATTGAAATTTGACTCAAAACTATGTCACTAAATTCCAACAAAAAAAAGTCAAAAAGTCATCTTGTTTTTTTTCCTTTTTAGCTCTCACTTTCAACTTTTCCCATTAGATTTAAAGTAGTGATCTAGTAACACAAACCAACTAATCTACATTTTATGGGTACTTTTTAACTTTTTATGGCTAAATTACATGGTTGATTTTTCCCATTAAATTTAAACTAGTGATCTAAGACTAAACTTCACACAAACCAACCAATCTGCATCTCATGGGTATTTCTTAACATTTTATGGTTAAATTACATGGTTAATTTTGTTTGAAATCTGAGCAGATTTGACTAAAAACTATGCTACTAGATTGCAAGCAAAAATAATAAAAAAGTCGGCTACACTCACGATATAAGAACCGGAGGAGTTTGGCTCGAGCTCGGCGCTGAAGAAAAACGAGCTACCAGGGTTTCGGTGGGCTGCGGGATTCTTCATCCATGAATTGAGGGAGAGGAGGGAGCCTTCCTCTCTCCTATAAGGAGGCCGTGGCTAACAAGGGCAAGAAGCCCCCAGATAAAGTCAGAGAAATAGTGGAAGAAGAAAGGAGCAACATGGGAAAGGAAGAGATGGAGGACAAAACAATGGGGAACATCAGCACTAAAAACAAGGAGGAAGAGGACAAAAATAAACAAGAGAAAAAAGAGAAAAAACAAAAGGGGCCTTGTAAACCCAAAGCTGAAATAACACCTAGAGTCATTTTAAATGATCCTGGGCTTCAAGCGCACAAGGAGCACATGCAAACCTTCGTAATCATTTGCAAATTCAAGGGACTCTGGCCCACGGAAAAAGCCTTACAGACATCGATCAAGTACCATTGGAAACCCAAAGGGAGCATTGATCTACACCTTGGGTCAAAGGGTTTCTTTATAGTGGTGTTCACAAATATTGGGGATAAAGACAAAGTGTTTGAAGGAGGGCCCTACTTCTACGCAGCAGCAGGTCTCTATATGAGGCCATGGAAGATGAACTTTGTCTCGGAGCGGGAAACTTCCACATCGATCCCAATCTGGGTAAGACTTTATTCCTTACCTCTTGATTATTGGCAACCTAAATCATTAGCTTCCATAGGCAATAAGTTAGGTAGATTTATCAAAACTTCAGAAGCTACTAGAAGAGGATAATATACTTCCTTTGCCAGGATTTTTGTGGAGATGGATCTATCAGGAGCTCTTTCAGATGAGGTGATACTGGAAGTTTTTGATGAAGAATGGATTCAAACGGTGGACTATGAGCATATTCCGTTTAGATGTCATAAATGTCATGAACATGGGCATCTTCTCAGAGACTGTCCTCTTAGCAAAGCGGAGAATAATAGAAAAACTAATACAATGGAAGACCCAGATAGCTTTCACAAGGTGGTCCATAAAGGAAAAGGCAGAAAAAGAGGGAAAAAGTTGCAACAAAAGGACGGATATCAAGGTAGGCAGAACCAGTTCCAAGTTCTGGTAGAGGACGAAGAAAGAACAACAAAAAATCAAGCAAGGGAAGGAAGTACGAGGGAGAAGGAGAAGGAAGGTAACTGTGAACAAACTCAGGAAAATGATAAGCAGAAAGGAATAAGGATGAGTGACACAGAACCAGAGATGGACCAAGAAATGACACAGAATGAAATGGATCTGGAGGAGACGAAACTTTAGGAGATTCTAGAAAGAGAAAACCTAGATCTGGAAGGGTTCTTATTTCAAGGAACATCTGTAGGGGTTGAATCGTTACCCCAGGAAGAGCTCAATAGAATACAATAGCTGTATTTATGGAAAACTCAGGAAAAGGGTCCGGAGAAGGAAAAAAATAGGAACAAGCTAAGTAATGAAGGAGTGAAGACAATAAAATCTACTCCAGGATTAGCACCCAGAAACCCAGGAAAAAAGAGAGGCAGAAAAAAGAAGAATGAACTATTGATGGAATGTGGAAAGCTCATGATAGATTCAGGTAAGATGAAAGATCTCACCAGCTACTCCTTCACAAATATTTAATGATGAAGTTCATTTCTTGGAATATTAGAGGTCTAGGCAGTAAAAGAAAGCAGAGATTGCTAAATAATAGAATGAAACAAGCTGCTCCGGATATAATTTTTATCCAGGAAATGAAATGTTCCATTCAAAGGTTAAGACAACTTCATAGCAAGTGGCTCAATAAATATGAATATATATAAGTTAAACCAAAGAATACAGTAGGAGGTATTCTCACACTCTCGAACCCCCAAAGAATTGATTTAATTGATGTCGAAGCTACAAGGAATTATTTATCAGTAGTGATTCATCTTGTTGGGGACAGGAGTACCTATCTAGTCACGAATGTGTATGGCCCTAAAAGAATAGAAGACAAACTCAAGTTTACAAAATCCCTAACGTATCTCAGGGAAAGACATGCCGGAATACCCTGGATCATGGGAGGAGATTTTAATAGGATAAAATCACTTTCGGAAAAAAGGGGGAACCAGAGTTCTTAGTAAAGACTCCTTAGATTTTCAGATCTTTTCAAATAACATGAAACTAGTGGATGTTGATACAAGTAATGGCCTCTTCACCTGGAACAACAAGAGAGGAGGAGAGTCTTAGATAGCATCCAGGTTGGATAGATTCATTATCTCTGAGGATCTCATGCTTTTAGATAAGGAAATAACAACTAGTGTTCTTCTAGTGGGAGGCTCAGATCACTGGCCAATTCAAATGGAGATCCAGGGTATAGGCACCCCCCGGAATAGACCTTTCAGATTTGAGAATATTTGGCTTTCACACCCAGGCTTCATTAGTAACCTTGGAAAATGGTGGGCTGAAGATCTACAGATTCAGCGAACTAGAATGTTCATGCTTCATAAAAGATTAAAGAACATAAAAATAAGGCTCAAAGATTGGAATAAGAAGAATTTTGGCAATATTTTTGCAGAAAAGAAATTGGTGGAAATTAAAATGCAAGTACTCAACCAAGCTATGATCTCGGAAGGTTTTGATAAAGATGAGAAGGATCTAGTGGAGAAATATCATCAAGATTGGGAGACCTGGTGTAAGCGAGAGGAGATTTTATGGAGACAAAGGTCTAGAGTCCAATGGCTAAAAGAAGGGGAGCGTAACACTAGATTTTTTCACAAATCCACCATGGCGAATAGAGCACACAACAGAATATCTTCATTAAAAAAGGAGGACGGACAACTTCTTCAATCCCATGAAGAGATAGAGGCCAAGTTGGTTCAACACTTCCTTGAAATAGTCCAAGAAAATAATCCAAATAGAGAACATTACATCAGGGACGTAACTAAGCATATACCTAAGCTAGTGACTAGAGAGGACAATTTCAATCTCAACAGACCAGTGACGGAAGAAGAGGTCAGTGAAGTTCTCAAAGACATGTAGAATGGCAAAGCACGAGGCCCAGATGGATTTGATGTAGACTTCTTTAAAGCTTGTTGGAATGTAGTAAAAGAGGATATTTTGAATGTGGTGGAAGACTCTAGGATGAACAGAACCATCTTGTGAGCACTCAATACCTCCTTCATCTCCCTGATCCCTAAACAAGAAAATGCACAGACACTAGATAGGTATAGACCCATAGCACTTTGCAATGTGGTCTACAAAATTATTTCCAAGGTAGTAGCCAACAGACTCAAACCTCTACTTCCCTCTCTGATATCGGGGGAGCAATCAAGTTATGTTGAAGGCAGACAAATTCTGGATAACATTATTCAAGCACATGAAGTGGTTCACTCATTAACCAGCACAAGGAAAACTGGTATGATCTTGCAACTGGACATAACAAAAGCTTATGACAAAGTGAAATGGACCTATATCAGGAATATGCTAAAGGCTTTTGGATTTGATCACATCTGGGTAGGATGGGTCATGGCCCTAGTCACCTCTTCCAGCTTTTCAATTTTGGTCAATGGCTCTCCTTTTGAGATTTTTATTCCTTCCAGAGGACTGATGCAGGGGGACCCACTTTATCCCTTTCTCTTCATTCTCATGATGGAAGGTCTTGGCTGGGCTATCAAGCATGGCAGAGTAATGGGTAAAATTCAAGGTCTCACTTTGAAGGAGAATGGTTAGGCTTTGACACATCAACAATTTGTAGATGACACCAGGTTACAAGGTATCTCCACTGTCAAAGAGGCTTGGACGTTCAAACAAATTCTGAATGACTTTGCCATGGCCTCAGGTATGGAATTCAACCTCTCCAAATCCAAATTTTTTTTCTTTAATACCAACATTGCTATTCAAAGAAACATCTCCAGAATTTTAGGCTTTTAGCGGGATTCCCTCCCTTCAAAGCACTAAGGAGTTCCTTTAACAGCGAAACCATTGCACAAGAGCATTTGGGAACCCTTGATCACCCAAATGCAGGATAAAGTCAAAAAATGGACGAGCAGATCTTTAAATATGGCAGACAGACTAGTGTTGACAAAGGCGGTGCTCCAATCAATTCCAATTTTCATGCTTTCAGCGCTACCTGCCCCCATAGGAGTCTTGCAGCAATTCAAAAACATCCAAAGATACTTTCTCTGCGGCAGGGAGGAAACTAGGAAAAAATGGGCCTTCGTCTCTTGGGAAAAGATTTGTAAACCCAAGAATCATGGGGGCTTAGGCTTAGATGACCAAGAGATCCTAAGTAAAGTGCTAGGAGCCAAACTCCTGTGGTGTTGAGTGAAAAACCTAAAGGCATAATGGGCAAACATATGGAAAGAAAAATATGCCATCACACTGACCTCATAAGGATGTCTGGAAACATAAAAGGCTCAGGTATCTATAACAAAGCTTGGGCGAACAGAGTTTAGTCAAAAGAAATAGTTTTTGGGAAATCAGAGAAGGAGACCTGGCTCTTTTCTGGGAGGAAAAATGGCAACAAGAACCAATATTGTTAGAAGAGGAGTTTTTGAACCTGAAGCATGAAACTGACACCCAAGGTTTAAAAAGAGTGAAAGATTTTTGGGATAGCACCCACAATAATGAAAAATGGAGGATATGGAAGAATATAGAGTGCAGGAATGATAGAATGCTGACAACAAAGGCAGAGGCTCTTGGAAAAATGTTGGATCAAGGGATGATCTTTGTTTAAAGAGGGCAGGACCAACTCAGATGGGGAAACAACAACGAAGGCATCTTCAATATCAAGGAAGCAAAAAGTATTCTCCCAGAGTTGGTTTCCTAGGCTCCAAACCGAACCTGGTTGAACCTTTGGAGACACCAAGGGTGGATGAAAATCAAACTCTTCATGTGGTTGGTTCATCACAGGAAAATCTTGACCTGGGACAACATTAGAAAGAGGGGCATGTTAGGACCTTCCATCTGCAAGCTCTGTGAAGCCCAAGAGGAAACTATGGAACACCTTCTCAACAACTGTAATTACACTTCCAGTATTTGGGATGCTTTTGCCAACATCTTTCACCAGTCGGATAGGGACAAAGAGAGTATTACAAACACCCTAATCAGATGGAGGAGACACGTTTCGGATAATTCTCAACCTAGCTTGGGCTCTCATGCCATGTTTTATTATTTGGAATATATGGAAATAAAGGAACCATAGAATCTTCAAAGAGGAAAAGAGTCACGCTCTTAACCTATTTGATCAGATCTTAAAGTAGATCAAGGAAACGATCAGCTCTTTAATTAGGAATCTTCCCAAAATTCCTCCCTCAGGTGCTGACCTTCGAACTCTCAGGCTATTAGGACTGTAGGAGATCATCCTACCAGACCAGAACAAAACAGCTAACAAAGAGGTTTCTGAAAAGGAGTACTGGCAACCTCCTCCAAGAGGCTTTTTGAAATACAATGTCGATGGGGCCTCAAAGGGTAACCTTGGTATAGCTGGCTATAGGGGAGTTCTGAGGGATGAATGTTATGAAACCAGCTCAAGAAAAGATAGAAAAGAAAGATCAACGCCTTAGAATTCAGCCTCTTCGAGGGGGCAACCTCCTTTACATTACATAAATGAACAATTCTTGGATGATACAAATGACAAAACCTCCTTTCTATATATAGGAGTCTAAGGAGTCACAATATAATCTAGCCGACCTAACAATAATAATATAAAGCCACAAAAATAACAATAGAGGGATTCTATGGGGCACAAAAGTAACAATATGGGGGTAATAGGGGCACAACAATATAAATAAGGGGTATAACTACAATAGTAATGGGGTAATCACTAGTAGTATAGGGGCCTAACATGCCCCTCTCCTTCAAAAAGCGTTGTCCTCAACGCTTGAGTAGTTCTTGATGCTTCTGTATAAAATTATTGTCCTCCCATGTGGAATCTTCAGCGGGTAAGTTCTTCCACTTGATGAGATACTCTGAAATTTATCGATTCCGTAGCTGTCAGTTCTTGTTTCTGTGACTGCTCCAGGTTCCAATATGATTTTTCCTTCCTTTTCAATATCTGGCAATATTGTTTGAATTGGGATCTTTTGCAAGTTTTGAATAAGTGGCCATACTTCTTTGTCCTTCTTCCATTCATCCCTTGCTTCGTTTATCCAATCTGGTTGGATAATAGAAATATCACAAAACAATGCTTCCACATCCTCATCCTTGAAGAGTCTTCCCATTCGGTAAGGTCGCCATTTTTTAAGTGCATGTAGTATTGCCAACGTTTCCTTCTCATAAATAGCTTACTTTAGATGTAGCAGTAAAAATACCCAATCGCCTACATCACAACATTTTTCACTATGATGTTGATCTACCTGTTGTTTCATTTGATTTTGCACCGAAGTGGCGCTATCCTTTAAAAGTTGGAGAACTTGTTGTTGATGCTCGATGTGATCTTTCACTGCTTGAACCTTTTTCTTCTTGATATGTCCTTCTATCTTTAGATTTTGAGGAGTGGTAATTTCTTCCAATCCCTTACAAGATATGGTCGGATTCATTTCTTGACGCTCGATGTGATCTTTCACTTCTTGAACATTTTTCTTCTTGATCTGTCCTTCTGTCTTGCTAGTTTGAGGAGTGGTAATTCTGACCAGTGAATTACAAGATATGGTTGGATTCATTTCTTCTTTCTTGATTTGATCTTTCACTTCTTGCACCTTTTTCTTCTTGATATTTCCTTCTATCTTGAGAGTTTGAGGAGTGGTCATTCTTTCCAATAGTTTTCAAGATATGTTCTGATTCATTTCTTCTTTCTCTGGGGTCGAGTCCTGGCATATATCCTCTTCTTTTGATGTTTCTTGATCCTTTTCTTCCTCCTCTTCATACTCTATGTAAAATAATTTCTTCTCAGCACACTTATGACCTTTAGTGCATTTGCTATCACAATTGTAACAAAGCCCTTTTTCTCTTTTTTCTTCCAATTGTTGTGGTGTAACCCTTGTAGGTTGTGGAAGGCTAGGAGGAACAACACGTCCATATTTATAGTTGTGAGGGGTAGACTTCCTTGTTGCCATAATTTTACTTTCAAATATGTCACAAAGCCCTTTTACTCTTTCCAATTGTTTTGGTGTTGGTCTAAAGAAGGTGTTGCTCTTTGTATCCTCATGATGTGCTATCATTTCCTCCATGAGAATTGACCACGTAACAAGTTTTTTACAAGAACAAAGCCCTTTATACCATAAAAATTGAGCCGGATCTAAATATGAATATGCAATACATACCTTTTGTAACAGTGGTACACCATGTAGATCAAATTATTTCTCCATCTGAAGTATCCAATTTACCGGATCCTTGCCATCAAACTTCCTCATCTTGCTTTTTCTTGATTTTAGGACCTCTAACTTGAAACGACTGTAACTCTGTACTTGCGGATATTTAAGTTCTAAAATTTCTACCTGTAGTAGCCCTCTATGTCCCCTTTCCAATGCCACTAGTCTGATCCAAATTGGATTCTCCAAGAAAGAGTTATGCACAATCTCACACAGTGACCTGATTATAGACTAGTTTAGTAGAGCGAACTTGTATGAAGTGTCACGTGTCACTGTTTAAACCTTTGACTCTGAAACATATATAAACGAAAACTGCAGTCCTTCCTCTTTCTGTACCTTCTTACGAACTTTCAATCCGATGCTCAGAAAGAAAGTTATGACGATTTTCCCCAGGTCACCTGTTTTGAGTGTAATTCAGGAGTCTACAAAAATACCAAATTCCTCAGATCATATCTCCGAAAATATCGCGCGAAACGCTCTGAAATTCGGACCCAAGGTTCAGCGCGCGTTCTTCTCAAATGGGTTTTTTTTTCAACTTCTTCAACGTCACAGAAAATAAGTTATAGCGAAAATTCCACGATGACCTGTTTGGAGCAACGAAACCCTAGAATCCAAAGCCCTGATACCAAATGTTATGAAACTAGCTCAAGAAAAGATAGAAAAGAAAGATCAACGCCTTAGAATTCAGCCTCTTCGAGGGGGAAACCTCCTTTACATTACATAAATGAACAATTCTTGGATGATACAAATGACAAAACCTCCTTTCTATATATAGGAGTCTAAGGAGTCACAATATAATCTAGCCAACCTAACAATAATAATATAAAGCTACAAAAATAACAATAGAGGGATTCTATGGGGCACAAAAGTAACAATATGGGGGTAATAGGGGCACAACAATATAAATAAGGGGTATAACTACAATAGTAATGGGGTAATCACTAGTAGTATAGGGGGCTAACAATGAAGCAGGTAACATCCTCTCACTTTTCCACTGTCATTTAGGAAGAGCTACTAATAACATGGCATAATTAATGGCGATGGAGCAAGGCCTAGAGTTTTTGAAGCAAGAGGACTGGAAAATGTGATCATTGAAGCCGACTCTAAGTTCGTTATCAACTCGGTGAAAATAATTTACTGTGGATCAGAGCTGGAGAAAGTCTCTCAGCACTGGAAATTAATCCGGGTTTTCCAAAGAATTCAGGGTCACCTTCAGGGGCTTAACTCTGTCAGGTTCAATCATGTGCACAGAGAGGCTAACAGTCTGGTGGATCTCTTGGCCAACCAAGGTGTTATATGCAAGGAAACCAGAACTCCGACAGGGTGACAAGCTCTACCACAAAGCATTTTAAAAGCCCATAATCACAACCTAGTGGAAAAGGATAAAGAAGTGTTATGGAACAAAACCAAAAAAGGATAGGTCTCGATGATCAATTCTTGGCTTTTTTCTCTCATTTGGGTCAAACAGGTAAAAGTTTGGTCTTGGTTGATTATGGTAGATTGGATTATCTCTTCTTCTATAATCCCCTGTGTTAGGCAAAAGTTTTCCTCAATCCAGGAAAAACCTTGGGGGAATAACCATCGGCAGTGGAGAAGGGGGCTTCAGCATCCAAATTTCCATAGTTGGGTGAAAAACTGCCGATTGAGCGGTTTTTAGGGGATTGCACCGCTTTCCAACAAAAAGTGGTATTGGAGCATGGCCAGCGATACCATACAGAGTGTGACACGTGGTGGAGCGTCGGTTTCGAAAACCACCCCCATCGCGCCTTAAAGGTCGACACCATTGATGAGCCCCAAATTTGGTAACATTTTGGGCTCATTTGGCCTAACTACCCTTGCTCAACCCTTCATTTTTCATGACTTATGCATCATTTTTTAGTATATTTATGTCATTTGTACGAATGAGGGCAGTCACTATTCCTAGGTGGCTAACACGTGCTTATTTCAGGTTTTTTTTTACATTTAATGGAGCAAAACCACGCAGATGAGGGCTAGGAGACAACCAAGATGGGATTGAGATTATGTAGGAAGGTTGTCCACAGCATTGAATGACCTTCCTCGTGATCTTCACCCCCAACTCCGAGCTCCAACAGCCACCACCACCGAGTTAGAAGGCAGCCAAACAGATTTTGTGGAAGCAGCAGATCACTCTTAGTTTGGTCAGCCAAATCCCATTAATTTAGGAGGCCAGCTTGGCCCTCGTAATGTATAAATGATGAGGTTGTAGCCTTCGAAAAGGACTTTTTAAACCTTGTTGCACATTTTGGATTATGAGCTGTTAGCTCTGTTTTGCTCTTTTGTAAGCCATTTTTGGCATGTTATTGGACTTATGATTATTATCTTTTAATGGAAAGCAGACAGATTTGAGTTCAGTTCTGAGTTCTTAAAGGAGCCATAGCTCTCGGGGTTAGGCCCAACCTGAGAGCCTAAGGCCTCCTTCCTTTGTATCGTTACCTTTCTTTCAGCATTGTATTTCTTTTTCTTTACATGCATTTGGAAACGCAGTTTGCTGAGTTGAATTTCTTGGTGTGGTTAAGTAGGTTAGTTTTATGAACAGAGTTGCTTTAGTAGTTTAGAATAGAGTAAGGAGATTGGAGTTAATAAGAGTTCCAAAAAAGGGTTGGCTGCACACTCATTTTCACCTCTGTTTAGGGGCTGGAATTGCAGACAGTGCCACCCACCAAAAACAGTGTTTTACATGTACATGCAATCTTCTATACAATGTTTTCGCTGTAATGGTTGTCCATGCGTTCAGATCTTGTGGAATGATTCTTTGCTTCAGTACCATGCATGATTTTCCTTAGCAATAACGTTGATGTTCTTTGGTTTTACTAAACAGTTAGAATAGGATCATGATATTTCGATTATGTGCAGGACGTGGATGATTTGTTTCGTTTACACTGTGCAGTGCTACTCCCTCACTCCCTTATCCTTCTAAGCCGTGCCTAGGCCATCTACTCATCTCCCAGTTAGACCACTTGCCTCCCAACTCTTCTATTACCCGCGTTATTCTACCTTTTCGGCCTTCCATTCCCTCTACCCTCCTTTAGACCAACCAGCTTGGCACACCCCCTCTTCATCTCATCTCTCTGTCACCGAGTCACTAAAAACTCCTCCCCTACCTCCCTATCCATCCATGCAGCCTCTTCCACTCATCCATCACCCAAAAATCCGATTATAGGACATCCTGTAGGAATTACTGAACTTCCTGTAGAAATTCTAAACATCCTGTAGAACCCCTGCAGACTTCCTGTAGAAGCTCATAAACATGGTTGCTTGGCATCCAGACTTTGTGAAACTCTCTGAAAGGATGTTAGGGATCCCTTAGACCCTCTCTGAGCCTTCCTGACCTCTTCCAAGCATTTCTCCCCTTGACCTACCCCTGCACAGTAAAGACCCAGTTAGAAGCACATGCATAATAATTTCAACAACTTGAGCAAAAATACAAAAATATGTTCTCTTCAGATGAAAGTAGTCTAGACACATGCATCTCACCTTAATAGAAGTAATGGCATCACTTTCAGTAGTTTGCATTCTCACCGTTGCATCAGTAGGACTAGCTGGTAGAATTAGGGTTTGCTAGGGTTTTCATTTCTTGTTGGCTTTCAGTTCATTTTTGCAAAGTAGGTTAATTTCCTTTGAGTTAGCTTTCGTTCATCGGTTAAAAAGCTTCTTCTGAGAGCTCATAGAAGTTGGCTTGAGCCCTAGCGGACTTGTGCCAGCTGACCAAGTGACAGCTGCGACAAGAGCTAGTACTTGTGCATACAGCACCGTCGCTTCCAAGTTTGTTACGAACTACCGGGTTGATAAAATTAGAGAAGGAAGCTCCAGGAGTTGTAGCATTATTGCTACAATACTGGAGCCCACCATTCTTTTTGGCGCCGTCGCCGAGGAAGCGTCAGAGTATTAGTAATTGTTGCTTTTCTTCTACTTTTCCTACTCTCACCTTCTGCTAAGTAGTTTATTTCATTTCCATTCTGCAAAAGTAGCATAGACATTTCCTGCTTTCATAGATTAACATTTCAATTCCGCAATTTCATTTTTGCAAGCGTAGATTAGAATTTCAATTCTGCAAGCATAGACTAGCATTTCAATTCCTGCAATTTCATTTGAGCAAAGTAGATCAGTTCTTTCCTGCTTTCATTTCAATTCTGCATTTTCATTTCAACAAGATAGTTAGTTGTAGATCAATCCGTTTTAGTTTTTGCAGGTACCAGAGAAAAAAAAAAAAAGCAATCAAAAGTCTTTCCATTTCATGCCTCGTAGGAATCGAGATAAAATAGGCAAATTCTTACCCAACACCCCCACCACATCACTGAGTCACCCTTCTCTCTTCTGTGGCGACAGTGATCCAGAAGAACCTATAGGCGAACCTCCTGAGATATACAAAGATCCTATAGCAGAAGAAGAGTTAGAGACCACTCCATATGAAGCTATGGCTGACCATAGGGGAGAAGATGAGAGAATAGAAGGTGCCTTCCCCATCCGAGAGACCAATGGAGACATGAAAATGAAGAACATTAGCCCCTCCGCTTTACCTCACTTCCATGGGATGACTACGGAAGATCCTGATACCTTCCTGTTTGAGTCTGCTGTCCTATGTCGAACCTATGACTATACTGAAGATGAGCAGAAGCTGAAACTCTTCCCCTCAACCCTTAAGGATGCAGCATTGCGCTGGTTCATGGGCTTACCTAGGAACAGTATCACCACTTGGGCTCAGATGCAGCAAGATTTCAATACCAAATACCGGGACTACTGTAGGTCTAAGGAAACCAAGGGAGAAATCTTTCGGATGACCATGGGAAATGATGAGTCCTTAGAGGATTACGAGGAAAGGTTCCAACTTAGCTATAAACAGGCCAGGTGCACACTTGACCCTGAATCCCTCAAGTTGGTCCTGCTCCGAGGAGTCCCTGAAGACCTCTTAGATACCCTTCACATGCTAGCTGGAGGAGATATTTACCAACTACCTTATGAGGACATAAAGACTGTGTTTATAAACCACTCTAGGGCAGCCCGGAAAAGAGGTAGAGGAAACCCCCTCTCAGCTGGTATTCCTTTCTCCAAACATGAGTTTGCAAATCAATTAGAGGACCTCAAAAGTGAGGTGAGACAGACCATTGCCATGCAACTTGATACATTCCGAATCCAGCAGAAGAAAGAGGAAGCTGAGAGGGCCTTGGCTATCTTCTACCCTAGGTGTACGAGGAAACATCCCAAGAACGAATGCCCATTACATTCGGTTGAAGTATGTTTTGTTTGTGAGGAGGACCACCCCACAAACCAATGTCCAACCTTACCTGGGCTTAAAGCGATGTACCAAGGGACAGAAGCACCCACTGAACCTCTCTATTTCCTCAACCAAAGGAGGCCACAAGGACCTAGACCTTACCAGCAGGGGATGCAAGGGACACCCCAAGCTTATTACAGCCCCAACCAATCTACTCCTATGCCTTCCTGGGGTCCCCCTGCTCATCCTTCCTGGTCTATGCCTCCTCCATGGTCTTACCCACCTCAGTACCATACTCAACCCACTACTCATTCGTATCACTCACATGCCCAGCCACAGCCTCAGTGGAATGCACCTCAATCGGGGTGGAGGCCCCAATACAATACTCCTCCCGCCATTTTTCCTCCACCACCAGTTCAACCACAACGATTACCTCCTGCTCCTCCAAGGCAACCTCAAATGCCTGCTCAACCGAACCCGAACCCCAACAACAGACAGGCCCAGCAGGTATATATTGGGGAAACATCATGCCCTACCTATGTTGTGGAGATCCAGGAGAATCTGCGATCTAGAAAGACTCTTCCGGATCGCCAACCTCCTCCCCCAGAGGACGAGGAAGATAAACAGGAAAGTGAACCAAAGGCCATTCCACCCTTTCTTGAGAGACTAACAGCCACCACACAACCCAACCCAGAGGAGGATGAGCTTCTGGGAGAGCTCAAACAGTTGTGTGTGAAAATACCACTTCTCCAAGCCATCAAAGATGTACCAATATACAACAAACTGGTTAAGGAAAAGTGTTTTAGACACCCAGGCAGGCGAAAGAGAGATGCTTCAACCATCAATGTCATAGGACAATTGTCTGATCTTATGTTGGGACAAGTCATCTGCCCAAAGTATCTAGATCGTGGGAGTCCTGTAGTTGATGTCCACATCAATGGCACCATCATACCTCACACATTGATCGATCTGGGGGCTGCCATTAATGTGATGACCAGGGATACCATGCTCAAACTCAATCTTCAGGGTTCCTTGAGAAAGACCTCGACAGTCCTACAACTAGCAGATCGCTCCACCGTGACTCCCGAAGGGATTGTAGAGGATGTCTTGGTCTCTGTTGACTCTTGGGAATACCATGCAGATTTCTTGGTTCTGCAACCAAAGGCAAAGCTTACTGGATACCCTCTTATTTTGGGAAGGCCTTGGTTAGCCACTGCAGATGCTTACATAAGCTGCCGTGCAGGAAACATGACCATCAAAAATGGTCCTATGTCCAAGCAGCTAGTCCTATACCCTCCTGCCCAACCCTTATTAGAGCATGACTTACCACTTTGGTTGGAGGAAGGAGAAGAAGACGAGGTGTACTCAGCACCTTTGTGCACCCTAGATGCCACTAGGGGAGATCCCCCAACCGAGGATGATTTGATTGAGACCTTGATCCAGAATCTACCTCCCAGTACACTGTCCTTAGAGGAATTGGTGGAGGATGCCCAAGCCAGCACCTTAGTGGACCTTTGTGCGACCAACCCTGTCACTTCCAGAGTCAAAAATGTGGAGTTCGGCCCTGAGAGAACGTTAAAGATTATCTCCTCCCTATCTCCTTCCCAGGAAAAGGAGTTGTGTAGTTTGTTGGCCAGTCATCTAGATGCTTTTGCTTGGAGCTATAAGGAGATGAAAGGAGTCCATCCTTCGGTCTATACCCATCACATCTACATCAAAGAGGACTGTAAACCAGTTAGGCAACCCCAGAGGAGAATGAATCCAGCCCTTAAGGACATCATCAAGGAAGAATTGCAGAAACTATTGGATGCCGCATTCATTTACCCCATCTCAGATAGCGAATGGGTGTCCCCCCTGGTGTTGGTTCCCAAGAAAAATGGGAAGTGGAGAATCTGTGTGGACTACCGAGAACTGAACAAAGCTACCAAGAAAGACCATTTTCCTCTACCTTTCATAGATCAAGTGTTGGATGGACTGGCAGGAAAGAAGTTTTTCTCTTTCCTGGATGGGTTTAGCGGGTACAACCAGATCCAGATCAGCTCGGAAGACCAAGATAAGACCACCTTCACTAGTCCTTGGGGTACCTTTGCTTACCGAGTTCTTCCCTTTGGACTATGCAATGCTCCTGCCACCTTCCAGAGAGCCGTCTTGAGCATCTTTTCTGAGCTGGTCCATGATGCGGTGGAAATCTATATGGATGACTTCACTCCTTATGGGTCCGACTTCCAGGAAGCATTGTCCAATCTGGGAAAAGTCCTAACCAAATGCATTGAGATGAACCTGTCCCTTAGCCCTGAAAAGTGTGAATTCTTGATGACTGAAGGGACCGTGCTAGGCCATACCATTTCTTGCCAAGGGTTACAAGTGGATCCTAACAAAATTGCTCTGATCAAGAAGGTTCCACCTCCTCAGAAGGTAAGAGATGTTCAAAGTTTCTTAGGATTAGCAGGGTATTATCAGAGATTCATTAAAGACTTTAGCAGGCTAGCCTCACCATTGTTTGGCTTCTTGGCAAAAGATGTGGAGTTTAAATGGACTGACGATTGTCAGAGGGCTCTGAATGAATTAAAGGACAAGTTGGTGTCTGCCCCAATCTTGAGAGGTCCAAACTGGGCCCTACCTTTCCACATCCACACTGATGCCTCGAACAAAGCCATAGGGGCAGCCTTAGGACAAGTTGAACAAAAACTTCCATATGCCATTTACTTTGTTACCAAAAACTTATCCAAGGCAGCACTGAACTACACTGTAACTGAGAAAGAATTCTTGGCTGTGGTCCATGCACTGAACAAGTTCCAACATTATATCACCGGCTATCGAACATTTGTACATACTGATCATGCTGCAATTAGATATTTAATGAATAAACCAGATGTGAATGCTCGTATTATTAGATGGTTACTTTTGTTGCATTAGTTTGATTTGACTATCGTTGACAAACCAGGTAAAGAAAATGTTGTTGCCGACTTTTTGTCTAGATTGGATTTATCTGCAGATGAGGATGGAACAGTGGATGACCAGATGCCCGATGAACATCTGTTTGCTATTTCAGTACTCTCTCCATGGTTTGCTGATATAGCAAACTACCTTGTTTCAGCACAGTTCCCTCCGCACCTATCCTCAAGAGAGAAGAGCAGAATCGTCAGAAAAAGTGCCTCATTCACTTGGATCGGGGGCAACCTGTTCAAGCTTGGCCCTTCTTAAGGCGTTGTGTAAGGGAGGAGGAAGTCTTTGATATCCTCCTCACCTATCATGATGGGCCTTGTGGAGGACATTTTGCAGCAAAGAGGACTGCCTTCAAAATCCCACAGGCAGGCTACTATTGGCCCACGCTTCATCAAGATGTCAGAAGGTATATCAGCCAATGTGACCGATGCCAAAGGATGGGGAAACCGACTCAAAGGGATGAAATGCCTCTCCATCCTCAAGTGACTCTTGAGCCATTTGAGAAGTGGGGTATGGATTTTGTGGGTCCAATCAACCCTCCTTCGAGGCAAAGGTCTTACATCATTGTGTGCACAGACTACCTGACAAAGTGGGCAGAAACCAAGGAAATCAAAGCAGCGACAGAAGAAAAGGTGGCTGAGTTCTTAAGAGAAAACATTTTCTACAAGTTTGGCTACTCAAGAGAGCTAGTCACCGATCAAGGAAGCCAGTTCACATCCAACTTAATTGAAGACCTACTAGCTCATCACAAAATCAAGCATAGGACTTCCACCCCCTTTCATCCTCAGGAAAATGGGCAAGTGGAAGTCACCAATAGAGCACTAGAAGGGATCTTGACTAAGGTGGTGAGCAGCAGTAGAAAAGATTGGGCAGATCGCCTGGTTGAGGCCACATGGGCTTACAACACCACTTGGAAGACCACAACCGACTTCACACCTTATGAGCTGGTCTATGGGAAGAGAGCTCTAGTGTCAATTGAATTCGAGTACAACACTTTGAGGATGGCAGCTCAGCTGGACCTAGATCTCAGCCATGCCCAACAAGAAAGGTTATTGCAGTTGAATGGATTGGACGAGCACCGAATGCAGGCCCTTCTTCACTCAGAAGTGGTTCAACTTCAGAGGAAGGTGTGGCATGACCAACACCTCAATGACAAGAAATTTCAGTCGGGAGATTGGGCGCTGTTGTATGATTCTAGGCATAAAGATTTCAAAGGAAAGCTGAGAACCAGATGGCTAGGACCATATGCAGTGGAAAAATGTAATGAAAATGGATCTGTTCTTATTCGGACCATTGATGAGGAGGCCATCCCTATGCTTGTCAATGGGCATCGGTTGAAGATCTACAGAAAGCCTCTGTCAAGGCAAGAATTCATCAAAACTGTGGAAAAATCAGTGTTGGTCATAGAGAAGTGTTCTGCCTCTGTTTTGGGCACACCCTGAAGATCTTAAAAAAAAAAAAAAAAAAAAGGGGGAAAAAAAAGGAAAAAAGAGAAAAAATAAATAAATAAAAATAAAGATCCTTGGGTGAAAACCTTTCTGAGGCGCAAAAGGCAGATGGTAGGGGTGAAAACCTCATTGAGGCGCCCCTGCTGTCTTTCAAAAAGATAGAGGTTTGAAAAAGACCCTTGAGTGAAAACATCTCTGAGGCGCTCAAGGAAGATAGTAAGGGTGAAAACCTCATTGAGGCGCCCCTGCTGTCTTTCAAAAAAAAAAAAAACAATAAACAAAAAACAAGGACAGCAAGTTCACAATGTGGCAATGCACGTAGGTTGCAGGTATTCTATGAAGGAAGAGAGGTCCCTCAACTCAAAGACAAGGGTCCTTATTATGCTACCAGGTGACCTCACCAGCACCCCCTCCGAAAACACTCATCTTCTCCAAGGTATGGGCACGATTTGATCAAAGTTTAGTCTTCTACAGGAAGCTACAGACTTTCTACAGGAAGTTCTGTATTTCTACAGGAAACTTCCTGTAGAAGTTTTGACGGCCCAGAACTAATTATGTGGGAGATCTAACGACCGAGGTCCGGCATGGAGGCATGCAAGCTACTATTTTCTCCATCACACACTGCTGTCACCTCCTTCTACTACCCGAGTCGCCATGCAATGGAAATACCTACACAATGAAAACAGAGCATTGAATTATCAGAGGAAGCGCTTCTCAAATGAAAAAAGATGCAGAGATACCATGCAATACTTATCGAAGCCGTCCGAGGGCCCTGCGTTTATGGCTGAGATGCCACCGTCTCCACTGTTCAGCATGCACCCGAGGAGGAAAAACTGCTACAGGACTTCCTACAGGAATCCCGTAGCAGTTCAGCCAGCTAGAGTGCACACCATTAAATCGCCTGCAACATGCAATAATAGAGCAGGCACATGCACCACCCGCAGCCAGGTAACAAGCATCCTAACCATCAGCAGCCTGTGAAAAGGAAGGACCTCCGGGCCTGTGCAAATAGCAGCAGCAAGCAAATCTAATCATCATCGTCCTGAAACCTGGAAAATCATGTCGCGGCCGCACAGGTAAGTGCCTCGCCCTTTCTTTCATCGAATTACATGAATAATACTTTGAAATGTTTGCAAGTATGAAATGAATGGGTTGAGCAGTCATATGGCCATTCAACTGGCCACGTCGACCAGTCAGATGGTCTAGTCGGATGTGTAAAATGGTGGTCGTGGCAAGAAGAACGGGTAGTGGACACGTGAGAACCGTCCAGTCGGGGAGAAGTGCGTTTTAACAGAAATGACAACGGCGGATCTGCGGAGAATGATGCAGCAGTCAGGGAACTTGCAGTGGAATGAGTAGATGACATCGTCCAACGGTCCGGCAGGGACAGCTCACCCCCGCGCCACGAATTCCGCTGGATTCAAATCTATCGGCTAGATCACCACCCCACGCATTTATCATCAGCCGTTTAGAAGTCGAGTGAGCGTCCGAATTTATCTGAAGCTCGTCACTCCAAGTCTTCGGCTTGTTCGAGCGTCTGATAGAGGCATAGAAGGAGCAGCACCATCGCAGTGCTCTTCAGAACCCGTGCGCTGTTTCTACAAGAAAGCTACGCTACAAGAAGCTCACTGCCACGAGGAAAATTGGGCTCTTCACATCAAAGGTGGTGAATTGGAAAAGGTAATCCTGACCTGTGCCTCCCATGCAATTGGTTTCGAGGGTGGTGGAGTCAACGTGCTACAGTCTGATCATAAAAATTGCAAGTATTGTCTTCCGTTTGCATGAATTGTCGTCGAAGTGTATGTAAGGTTTTCTACAGGAGGTGATTTTTAAGGCTCATCTGTAGATAGTCTTCACGAATTGTGTGCGTGGCAGAGGCGTAATTCTACGCTCTGTCCCAAAAGGCTAGTTTTTGAATACACACCCACCACCTCCAGCTAACGTAGCAGGTTTTCACCATGTCGGGTGGATTCATCAGAAAAGAACCGAACGACTCAAAGAAACTAAGGGAGAACCCTGAAGTGGTAGAGCTGTTCACTCGTGCGCAATGGATGTCGTTCTGCGACAAATTGCAAGGATATGATGATGAGGTGGCAGAGGAGTTCTTGCGAGCTCTGAAGCCAAAATCCAAAACACTGGCCACTGTCAATTTCAGGGGTTTGAGTCTCAGACTCACCCCACAATTCATCAGCCGAGTCACTGAGCTCCCAATGGGGGTACCGTGGGACAAGGAGGAGAGGAAATTAGGCCAGAAGGCTAAAAAGGAATTCTTTCCACCAGAGGAGCAATTCTCAGAGGATAAGAACGGGGTTTGCAGAACTAGCTTACTGCCACTTTGGAGCGAGGTCAGCCTCCAAATTATGAAATACATCACATGCGAAGGTCGGTTCAGCATTGTGTATGGGTACCATTTCCGGCTACTCACTGAATTGAGACATTAGATGGACCTACCTGCAGAAAACAAACTAAGTATTCCCTACTTTCTACTGCAGTCTATGACAGAATTTGCCACCAAGTTGAGAGAAGGCACACCAGACCAGGTAGCCCACCATGGGCTTATTAAGCTCCTCGTGGAGGATGCACTCCACACATACAAAGTCCCTCTCTCGTGGGAAGCCTTCTGGAATCTGACGAAGGATGGTGATATAAAAATGTTGACCGAAGAGCTTGGTTCCTCCAGCAGCGAGGAGAAGGAGTCAGTACCCACAGAGAAGAAAGAAAAAGGCCAAAGACCCACGGCCAAAGTACCGAAGAAAGAGCAAAAGGAGAAACAAGAGAAAAAGGTTTCCAAAGAGAAGGATGACACACCCATGTCGATGCCCAGAGAGAAAAGGTTACAAAGTAGGGTGGACAAGACTGAGCAGGTCCACGTCAGTAAAGGCACCTCGACAGCAGCCTCGATCAAGTCAACAAGCAAAACACACTCAGCAAAACAAACTAAAATGGTGCCACCTGTTTCTACAGGAAAACCAAAATCGGCTTCTACAGGAAGCCCGAAATCAGCTGATAAAGGGCCTTCTACAGGAAGCCCTGAGAAAGGAAAACCCAAGGAAAAGAAAGCTGACATTCTTGCAAGGGAGGCAGCAGCCGTGCTGGCCGCCCTTAGTACACCTCCTAAGCCGAAGGAAAAGAGAAAGATGGAGATCCCTCTGTATTTTAAAGCCCAGAAAAGTGTAAGAATAAAAACAGGCAGGCCACAACCTCTGTCCAGCAGCCCAATTACTATAGAGGATACCACTACTTCACCCAGGGAGAGGTCCCCCTCAAAGATATCAGTCACCTATGAGAGGGGGAGCCCAAAAACAACTACATGGAAAGAGAGAATGGAAAGGTTGGCTTCATAAGCCCGGCTACAGGATGCTGAGGCTGCTCTACAGGAAACCTTAGCTCGGCTTAAGGAGACAGAGAGGATGGAAGGAGAGGCACCCTCATCACCACCGAGGGAAGACGAAGTAGAGCCACCAAGAGAAGAAGAGAAAGAGCATATTCCGGAGCCTAGTCCTCAACCAAGTCTAAGCTCATATTATAATTTCTTAGAAGTTGGAAAAATTATACCACAAAAATTCACTGTGCCACTTTTCTTTGCGTTGGAGGAAGAAAGAGTGAGAACGCACATGTGGATGAAAATAGCTAAGTCAAAAGGCGTGGCAGATATAGGCCCCTTGGAGGAACAACTCAAGGAGGCACGAAAGGAGTTAGCTATGGCCAAACACGTGGCAAATTTCCAGCGGGTGTTCCTACAGGAAGAGAACGAAAAACTTAGACTGCAGCTACAAGAGCTGAGGAAAGGAACGGGCACATCCTCAGGGGACATCATAGCAGAACAGCAAGGCAGAGAAAGACTGCAAGTCGGTCTTGGGGAGCCAACCTCACATCTACAGGAAACAGAACTGCAAGCACAAATTGAGATACAAGCTCTCAAACAGCAGTTGCAGCAGAAAGAGGCACAATTGGCCTGCATGGCCAGTTGGGCCATGGATGTTATACAATGCAGATAACCGGCCAAATCCTATGGGCTGTACCTGAGAGACCAATGGCTACAATTTTAGATTAATACATTAGCACAAAGGGGTATCTCTCAGCTCCAAGACCCGCAGCAGTTCACTGAATTATGCAATACCAGTTCATCAGAGGATAAGGCCAAACTATCGGAGTTCTATCTCCATAATTTGGCCCTTCCTAATGTGACTTCATGGGATCCCAACACGGTCTTAGGGGATATGCAGTTAATGGCATTTAGAGCAGCAGAAGTCAAAGCGGTCATGAACCGAGAGCTGAACGAGCCATTACTAATTAGAGCAGAGCCAGGGGATCCAATTGCATTAATATCGGCACACCAACACTTATCCACCGACCCTCAAGCTTCACTGAAATATATGGATCAGCAGGCCCAGGCCATAGCGCATTTCGAGGATATGGAGAGACTGTTAGGGGACAACTGTGTTCAAGCTTGCACCCGCCGATGGAACACATTGGCCTACAGTCTAAAGATCAGAGAATATCACACTCCAACTCGAATGAGGGAAGCTCTAGTACGGGTGCCCCTCTATAAGAAATCCATGCAGAACCTCCAGGCCAGCTGGATTGGCCTCAAGCTAAGCCCACCTCTGCTGTTAGGATTGATGGAAGGTAGCACAGAGAAAGATGAGCATGAACAGTGGGAAGAGGTGGAAAGAAAGGCTGGGTTCCATGTCAGGAAGGAGGACACTACTGCAGAAGCCTGGGATGTGAGGGTGGCAGTAAAGGCAATGAAGGACGAGGAGCTGGATTAGTTGCTCAAGGATGAGTAATCATTTTAGCTGGGGGGTGATGATGAGCCCCAAATTTGGTAACATTTTGGGCTCATTTGGCCTAACTACCCTTGCTCAACCCTTCATTTTTCATGACTTATGCATCATTTTTTAGTATATTTATGTCATTTGTACGAATGAGGGCAGTCATTATTCCTAGGTGGCTAACACATGCTTATTTCAAGTTTTTTTTGACATTTAATGGAGCAAAACCACGCAAATGAGGGCTAGGAGACAACCAAGATGGGATTGAGATTTTGTAGGAAGGTTGTCCACAGCATTGAATGGCCTTCCTCGTGATCTTCATCCCCAACTCCGAGCTCCAACAGCCACCACCACCAAGTTAGAAGGCAGCCAAACGGATTTTGAGGAAGCAGCAGATCACTCTTAGTTTGGTCAGCCAAATCCCACTAATTTAGGAGGCCAGCTTGGCCCTTGTAATGTATAAATGATGAGGCTGTAGCCTTCGAAAAGGACTTTTGAAACCTTGTTGCACATTTTGGATTATGAGCTGTTAGCTCTGTTTTTCTCTTTTGTAAGCCAATTTTGGCATGTTATTGGACTTATGATTATTATCTTTTAATGGAAAGCGGGCAGATTTGAGTTCAGTTCTGAGTTCTTAAAAGAGCCATAGCTCTCGGGGTTGAGCCCAACCTGAGAGCCTAAGGCCTCCTTCCTTTGTATCGTTACCTTTCTTTCAACATTGTATTTCTTTTCCTTTACATGCATTTGGAAACGCAGTTTGCTGAGTTGAATTTCTTGGTGTGGTTAAGTAGGTTAGTTTTATGAACAGAGTTGCTTCAGTAGTTTAGAATAGAGTAAGGAGATTGGAGTTAATAAGAGTTCCAAAAAAGGGTTGGCTGCACACTCATTTTCACCTCTGTTTAAGGGTTGGAATTGCAGACAGTGCCACCCACCAAAAACAGTGTTTTACATGTACATGCAATCTTCGATACAATGTTTTCGCTGTAATGGTTGTCCATGCGTTCAGGTCTTGTGGAATGATTCTTTGCTTCAGTACCATGCATGATTTTCCTTAGCAATAACGTTGTTATTCTTTGGTTTTACTAAACAGTTAGAATAGGATCATGATATTTCGGTTATGTGCAGGACGTGGATGATTTGTTTCGTTTACACTGTGCAGTGCTACTCCCTCACTCCCTTATCCTTCTAAGATGTGCCTAGGACATCTACTCATCTCGCAGTTAGACCACTTGCCTCCCAACTCTTCTATTACCCGCGTTATTCTACCTTTTCAGCCTTCCATTCCCTCTACCCTCCTTTAGACCAACCAGCTTGGCACACCCCCTCTTCATCTCATCTCTCTGTCACTGAGTCACTACAAACTCCTCCCCTACCTCCCTATCCATCCATGCAGCCTCTTCCACTCATCCATCACCCAAAAATCCGATTATAGGACATCCTGTAGGAATTACTGAACTTCCTGTAGAAATTCTGAACATCCTGTAGAACCCCTGCAGACTTCCTGTAGAAGCTCATAAACACGGTTGCTTGGCATCTAGACTTTGTGAAACTCTCTAAAAGGATGTTAGGGATCCCTTAGACCCTCTCTGAGCCTTCTTGACCTCTTCCAAGCATTTCTCCCCTTGACCTACCCCTGCACAGTAAAGACCCAGTTAGAAGCACATGCATAATAATTTCAACAACTTGAGCAAAAATACAAAAATATGTTCTTTTCAGATGAAAGTAGTCTAGACACATGCATCTCACCTTAAAAGAAGTAATGGCATCACTTTCAGTAGTTTGCATTCTCACCGTTGCATCAGTAGGACTAGCTGGTAGAATTAGGGTTTGCTAGGGTTTTCATTTCTTGTTGGCTTTCAGTGCATTTTTGCAAAGTAGGTTAATTTCCTTTGAGTTAGCTTTCGTTCATCGGTTAAAAAGCTTCTTCTGAGAGCTCATAGAAGTTGGCTTGAGCCCTAGCAGACTTGTGCCAGCTGACCAAGTGACAGCTGCGACAAGAGCTAGTACTTGTGCATACAACATCGTCGCTTCCAAGTTTGTTACGAACTACCGGGTTGATAAAATTAGAGAAGGAAGCTCCAGGAGTTGTAGCATTATTGCTACAATACTGGAGCCCACCAACCATCCGGTTATGCAATATTAAGCTCAGGTGTCCATTTCTGCAAAGACGATCAATGGTCAGGATTGATTGTGCAGTTTCGTGGCGCAGGAAGTTAAATACAATGTTTCTTCGAGAAGCAATATGCAGTTCCATAGTCAGATTAAGGGAGGAATTTGAATGGCGGCGATCAAAGAGGCTAGTTAACGGGTAGTTTTCGCGGGATTTTGTGGATGGCTCATGTGCCCAACTTTTCCCGTTTCTCATTTTTTGTATGTAACTTAAAGAGTTAGGGGGGTACTTTTCTAGGGTGGGAGTGTCTTATTCTGTAGGGCAACTTTCTGGTTTGCCCTTTTCCACAGAGTTTGGTGGATGTTTGTATATATTGTAAATTGCCTACTTAAATGAAATAGAAGGTCCGTTTCTTGCTTTAGCAAAAAAAAAATAAATCAAAAAGTCATTGACCGAAAGTCTATTTTTATATTAAAAAATACAATTTAAATAAATATAGAAATTTCATTAAAAATTATGCTACTAGATTCTCAAAAAGTCATTAGACCAAAAAGATAATATCTAGCGAGTCAAACTAATCAAAGCCTAACTTCTAGAAATTTCAGATCAATGAGATGCTTTAGCAACACTTACTTAATCAATTAAACTATTCCTCAAATCTCAATAATAATAATAATAATAAATTAAATTAAAATGAATAAATTTATTAAATATTTTAAAATATATATAAATAATAAATAGAAAATAAAGTAAAATTATTAACCTATTTTTCCTGAATTAATGTAGAGTTTTTTATTTGATTCGATTTTTTGTTGTTTGCTGAGTTGTATGTAGAGTTTTTTTATTTGATTCGATTTGTTAATATTTTGAGTTGTATTCGTTATTACACTGTGGCGTTCTTTTATATAAGAAGCCCTTTGATGATTTATGCTCGTGTATGATTCATTGCTATTGAACAAAGGATTCATGAGGAAAGTCGAAAGCCTTGACTTAGTGATTGTTTGTGTGATAATGAGATAGTATATTATCTTTTTATCTATCTTCTTTGAATAAAAAACGGAAGAAGGCAAAGTCTCCAATTCTGACTTTTATGTGATAATGAAATAGCCTCCAATTCTGACTTTTATGTGATAATGAGATAGCGTATTGTCTCTTTATTTATATTAAATCGATAATAGAGGGAAGAAAAAGGAAGGAATGGTGGATTTATTTTTATAGTTTTTTCTTGTTTTTTGATTTATTTAATTATAATGTATTTCATAGATTTATCTTCAGAGTTTTTTATTTCATTTTTCTTTTTAAGATGAATTGATTGAATGTATTAAAGGGAGGTTTTTTTAAGCATATTTTAGGGTTATATGAGAAAAAAATATTCAAAGTGTTACATGTTGAATTTATGATTAAGAGAATTTTAGCTTGTAAAGGGATATTGATTCTGAAATAATGTTAATAAACATAAGAGGAAAAATGTGGTTTTATGTTGAATATGGTGATGTTAAGGATGTCAAATAATTATTTAAAGTGAAAATTCTCTTTTTTTGTTGTATTATTGTAATAGGTGACTAGTTTGGAAATATCGAAACCTCAATTAAGGTAAGACAAACATTATGAAGGGAGGTGCACTCTACATTCACTCATGGACTAATGCATGATGAATCATGAATTGTTTGGGCATCTCAATCACATTAGGTTTGGGTTACACTGAAGAATTGGGAATATGACAAAGATTTATCATGAAAGGAGGAGGTTGTAATCAAGAAGGTAAATTGAGAGGGAGACATGATTTCTCACTTGCATCAAACATATCATCTTCCTCAAAATGAAGAAAATTTAACTAAACTAGGTTTTGGATCAAGAAGGAGACATCTTCTGAGCTACCAAATAACATGAAATCCATGAGAAAGACATCACATGTAAAAGAGAAGAGAGGTTTAATGGAACATAAATCTTCTCTACTTGTTTGCATTGTTTAAAGGAAGTAAGACGATATACTAAAGTTGAACATACAGATCATGGTAAGTGTTACAGGGAAAAGTGTCTATGCAGAACTGCTAAACCCACTAAGGTGTGGTAGCTACCTTAGAAACAAACAAAGTAAAACTACTTTCGTTTTCCTTTATGAAAGATAGATGAGAGAAGAATAAAGGAGGCCAACCTCTATCTTGTGCTTGGCTCTTAGTTCGATTCCTCTCTCTTCTGACAGTCCTTTGCTACTTGCTTCCTTATACACCCAGCTTCACAGAGTACCTGTAGAATCAAAGTAGCAAACACTATACAAGAACATGGATCTATTATCATAAACAATCTAGGATCAGATGTAAATTGACCATACAAATGCATAAAACATAAAAGACACAAGAGTATGGAGGAAAACTTGAATAGCTTTATTGATAATCAAGAAAGAGCCAAGAGAGTTACAACCAGCTGTTCTGACCCAACATCATCCTCTCAGCAAGTAAGCCCTTCTTCACCTCATGCAAAGCTTAGATCACCCAACACTATGATGTTGCCTCAAGAAACCAACAACAATTCCTTACAAGATGCAAAATTCCAGCCTCTGGATCTCTGGGATGAGGGATCCATATATAGATATCTGTAAGGGAGATGAGTCAGCTTGTGATTTGATTAGTGTCTTCCCTCTAATAGTTCTTGCTTCCACTTGGAGATTGATGATCTCTTACTCATCCTTGGTCGAATTAAGAGAGGCAAGTGTCACAGGAGAAGTTTCTGGAAGATTCCATGCCTCTCCACCTCGCGGATTGACACTGCCATTTGTCACTTCTCGCCCATCGCACCCCATAGAAGGGCTTTTTGAAATGAAACGCACCCATAGAGTGTACTTAGGTGAGATGCAACGCACTTTGCCTATGGAGCAGGTGAAATGATCCTGTTTTGACCAGTTCTGAGTAGTTTTTCATGGAGAACTTCTAGGAGAAGCTGTAATCAGTTGACCTTGTTCCTTTAGGGGTTAGAACAACACTTTTAGGGACTTAGGAGCCCTTGGTTTATGGACATTTTATGCTTGGGGTTGTAGTGCCCAAAAATGTCTATAACAGTTGCCCCCTAAAGTATGAGGTCGTTAATCTTTTTGATGTCGGGTGAAATTCTTTATCATGAGGATCCAAAGTTCTTTCAAGCTGGGAGAAGACCTGTAATAAGATACAATACAATACATTATCTTCATAATATTTTCATGATCTAGTTGAGGCGAGCATTCCCATGCTCAACTTTATAAATTCATTTTCATGTACATAGGACAGACAATCGTTTGAGTGTAGACTGATGATTCTGGTAGAGCCATCATCCCTTTGATTGAATGCTTATCTGTGCAGCAATGATGTACATTTGATGTCTTTATTTCCCTAAATATATATCGCAGCCCGCGTGGATGAAACTAGATCTGGGGTCTTCAATCTCGTTCGATCTTCACTCGAAGTATAAGTCGATCCATGTGAGAGATGTTCTAGAGTCTAACATGGAAAGACATCACCAGATTACCAGCCAATGATGTAAGCTGTTAATAGGCGCGAGAGGAATCACCAATAATGATAATGACCCTCAAGGTACTGCAGTACAATTCACGTGGTGTGAATAAAGGACTTTGCGTCGAACACCACGCAAAATATTTCAGTTGAAGGCCATTGATGTAAACTTGTCGCCGGAAGTGAGAAACTTGCCATTGAGGCATGCAAGCTTCAGACTACTGACGGGGTGTCCCTAGATCAGCTTCTTGGATAATGAGCTGATGTCGACAAGAAGCGATCCGTCATAGGAGGGCCTTAATGAATCCCACATCAATGACACGGAACGGAGCAAATGATTTTAATGGAGGTGAAAATGATCTGGTGGTATAAGGTTCAGGGTGGCGGTCATGAAAGAATGGAGCATAAATGTATTGCAGCGGGTGAGACACAGGTGAATTCTCTAAGTGACTTCTCTTGAACATATCGGCGACACTGACGTGATGGATTGGTAGCATTAACCCCAAATGTGGATGGTGTGATGGGACCATGGTGATGTGACCGGTGAATGAAACAACCCAACCCAGCTTGGATGCGGAGTGAAAGTGTCATGTTCAAGAGCGACTTGCTACTAACAAATTTTCTTCAAGTTGTTTTCCCAAATTTTCCCCAGTCATTGCTGACCAATACCTCTTTATTTTTGTCAAGTTTGAGGAGGATAACATATGCTTGTTCTATAATTTTCCCTTCGGGCAAACCCATCGCTATGTTTTAACGAGCCTAGCGATAGTGAAACTCGTTCTTGTCTGTTATGGACAAGTTTGTCGCTATTAGGTTTTAACGAGTTTAATGACAAAGATAACTCGGCCCTTTTCAATTTTAGAGAGTTTGAAAAGGGACATAAAGGAAACTCCAAAATTCCTTTTTTGTCATCTAATCCCTTAAGTCCGAAAAAGTATAAAACAATACAGAAGGGATGAATTTTTGATACTTTTAACGAGCCGAACAAAACAAGCGCTCGATCTTTTTGTGTAATAATCCCTCAGGTCCAAAAAGATTAAAATCTAAAGGAGGGATAACACTTCTGGTCCCTTTAACGAGCTGGAGAGGCCAATGGCTCGGTAATCTTTTCATATTTTACAAGTCAGTTGAAAAGAGCTTAAAGGAGACTCGTCTTTGAGGAGCGAGTGATAAAATTGGGTAGCAACTGATTCCAGGTAAGGTTTGGAATTTTCCAATCACGGTAGTGTTACAAGGATGGCTAGCGGGATCACTCTTTGCAGCTGTTCCTCAAAAGGGGTAAACAATCAAATGGAGGTGAATGATCAGCCAATACAGAGTGGAGGTGATGATGGGAACACAACCAAGGCTTTAAAGGCTGAAGTACTACATTCACGATGATTATTTACTGGGAATTGGTTCATTTTTTATTGAGCTTAAAAGCTGGGGGAAACATTTGCTCATTGCTTATGTTTATTTTTTAACGAGCATGAAGTCCGCGTTAAAACTGCTCGTTATACCAGTCGTATAATAAGAATGTCTCATATGTGAAAACGGGAATTTTTAGAGTTTTGCCCCACATCCTTTCTTTATGCAAGTTAGGAAACGACCAATCCTACGATTTTAAAGGGTTAGAGGACCTACAAATTTAAAAAATAAATGGTCGCTCTTCGCTTGCACGCCAAAAGGTTTGCATGCCCCTAGGTATAAAATAAAGCTTCAAGGTCACCTTTTATTCTACTGACAAAACATTTGTTTTATCAGGAAAGGTCTACCTCTTTCAGGTTACCAAAGATTGTTCTATTCACATCGCAAACAAAACATTTCTTCAGCGATGTCTACCGAAATAGACAAAGGCGAGCCAATCTACTCACATAACTTTGACGAGGGAATCTTATTCCAGTCTAACCCCCTTTTCCAATCACGGACGGGAGTACAGACTAGTCATATATCTCTCGCAAAAACCTACCCTATACCCAAAGTTTTCCTGCCGAAGCAGACCAGGGTGCATGCCCCATGGGTTTCAGTCATGTCCCCCGAATCACTCGCGCTCATCAGGTGGATGGACTGGAGATTGATGAGACATTCCTTGTGTGAAAAGACCATTCAGGGATGGTATATGACTATTTGCTATGTGTGATCTCGGAAATGAAAGTTGGTCTATGAGCTTGACCACTCTTCCTTCATGTGGAAAAAACATTACTCTAAAGAGTGATGAGACAATGGCTCCCATGCAATAAATATAGTCTCGTCCAAGGAGTAGATTATAATCCAGGGGTCCTTGGACTACCATTACGTTCATATGAACGGTTTTCCCTCTCAATGTTATGGGTACATTGGGAAGGATCCCTAAAGGTCGACTGGTTCCTTTGTCAAAGACTGTTAGATTTCTCATCTCAGGCAAAAGCGATGGCGAACCAAACGCTTTCCAAGTAGTCGAGGAAAGGATACTCACAGAATCCCCTTCATCTATGATGGTACCGGCCATAACCATTCTATATATTTGAGCAATGATTCGGAATGGTATACTAGCTGGTAAACGGGGTCTGCCTAGTTGATTCTAGTCAAAGGAAACAACTAGGTTGCTTGGACGTGGGACCGAATAGACGGTTGGGTACGAATTTGACAAACTTCCTTCCTGTAGTAAAGGAATGGGTAAATTTCCCCCTTGTTCATCAGAGTTTGTGCTTACGAAAAGAATTTAGATAGTGTCATCCTTGTTCTCTTCGGTGACTGTATCATCTGAAGATGGAACCTATGAAGGCAAGACCAGGTCAACTGCCGCCTCGACCTTTTGAATTTCATTTGGTATGGGTTCAGATGGTTTGTCTTCAATGATAGACGCTTCAGTCGACCACCTGGGTGGGTTAGCCAGATTTTCAACTAGTGACAGACTCGACAAGAGTTTTTTATATCCAAGAGGAAGTCGTAACGGTGAAACTGGACAATCGTCCAAAACTCTTTTAGCCTCGTCTAAGAAGGGACGATGGTGGACGACATGATCGCCTTTGCACAGTTTACAAGGAAATCTATATTTTCCTTTTTGTCCTGGGGCTTCACTTTCACTAGTCGACGGTGTGTTTTCAACATGATCATCAGAGGTTGACGACACCGGGTTGTGCAAACGAGTAGACCAGTCCCTTAAGATCCGAGGGATGTAGGGACAATCTCTATGATAGTGGTCTCCTTTGCAAATGACACATGGCAATTTAGGCCTGGTCGGTGCAGTGTGTGAATTTTCGCTAGACGACGCTTGGTTGCCCCCTTTCACTTTTGGCTCCTTCTTCTTATTCTCTTTCTTCTTCTTTTCCTTCTTCTTCTAAGATATTTTATTTTTGGCTTTACCAGCCCCATCAAGTGAAGAGGAAGGAGGAGAGGAAGAATTGGAGGAAGTAGAGGGTTGGGGGGTAACTCTGGAATCGTCTAGTTGCTGACTTGATTGTTCATGAATTGCGGTGTTCTGAACGACAGAGGTTGAGAAAAGCCATACGGGCAAGCCGATTGTCAATCCTGGAAGCGACAATGTGGCCATATGGGGTGCACCAACATCTCCCCAAGAGGAGAAGGGACTAGGATTTCCTCCAAGGGGAATTCCTTGGTTGGTGGACTCCATTCTCTCAACCTAATATCAACGTAGGAAAGGTGATGATTATTCAGTTTAAAATAAATTTTAGACGCTTTGACACAACTTGTTTTTTCAATTTTAAAGAGTCGAGAAAAAACAAAAGATGACTCTAGTCGCCTTCGATTTTTAATGAGCCTGAAGTGATAAGTGCTCAGATGGACCTTTTCTGTTAAGGAGTCTGAAAAGGAACGAAAGGGACTGCTATGGAAATCTAGGCAGAGGGATTACCAAACCAATCGCAAAACTGCAGAATACTTTTTATGGTATGGAAGTCAATCTTCCCGAATGCTGTGTTTAGTGCATTGCGATCGATAGGGCGGCAGACACGGCTTCCTACGGATAAAGGATTAAGCCTATTGTGGTCTCCCAAAATATACTCGACGGTACATGGGAGCACAAGTCCGTACTGGCACTTATCATCTCAAAGTGGAGGAATCACCCAACCAACAGTGAGAACAACAGTTACCAGGATTTACGACGCCGGAATAAGTCTCTAGCCTATACTTCTAGATGTTGTGCGTTAGGTTCCAAAGCGTTGTTAGATTCATTAAATTTATTTTATAGTTGATCTTGCTTAATAAATTTGCCTTTCAGGTTCACCGCATGATGTAGATGTACAATTCCTAAAATGCAATCTAAGATGATAAACATTCTTTTATCTTCTTTGTGCAATGAAAATCCTAGCTACTAAGGAAAGAGAGACAATAGTCTTTCACAAAGAGCATAGAGCACACACTATATGCATTGTCCTAAATCAAACCAATCAAACAGTCTAAATGCAAATGCACATGCATGTATTTGTTTTCAGCCTTCTTAATATGTGAATGATAAAAAGAAAGCTAATGCGCAAATCTGAATTACTTTCAAGCGACAATTACTAACAAGTTTATTTTCAAATTCAAAATGAAGACTTGCTTTCGACACTAGAAAGACTACTAATTCAGATCAAATACAATAGTAACAGAGTAATCGACTATCAAGAGTAATCAGACTCTCTTCTATGACTGAAAACGGCACTTGCGACACTTTCAAATCAAGAAACGACAGTACAATTACGTTACTTTTTTGCAAAGGAGAACTGAAAATGACTCAACAAATACACAAAACATTTACAGTTCTTTGCACAATGGAGGCGGAATATCAGCAAGGAAAGGGGTTTCAAACAGAGGTGTACTGACTACAGGCAGCAAAATTCATGAATAGAATTGAAAAGAATGAACACAGAAACCAACATTCAGGAACAATGCCTAGTCTGATCAGCGCACTTGTAACACAGTGAATTTGAAATGTAGCGCACCTACTACACTTGGGAAGTGCACTGAATTTCAGATTCACATAACAGAGACTTCGTTGGGCCAGAGACGAGACTTTTCTTGGGTTACGGGTCATAGTTGGCAGTTCAGTTCAGGGATTTTGGCTGAGCAAGTGGTAATCAGTAAATCAACAACAAGGGCAGATATAAAGAGGTTACTAGAGCCACCACAAGGTCAATTAGAGAGTTTGTAAATAAGTTGCTTAATTCATAAACAAAACCTGGAGATTGACTGAAGCGGCATTTATCTACTTTGCATTTGCATAGCAAATGCAGTTCAAAAGCTACCTGGCTCAACTTCAGGCTCCGTCTGTAAGTTTATAAAATAAACAAAATGTAGATTAACAAACAAGCTAGTCGCTCCCCAGCGGAGTCGCCATTTTGTTACAGGGAAAAGTGTCTATGCAGAACTGCTAATCCCACTAAGGTGTGGTAGCTACCTTAAAAACAAACAAAGTAAAACTACTTTCATTTTCCCTTATGAAAGATAGATGAGAGAAGAATAAAGGAGACCAACCTCTATCTTGCGCTTGGCTCCTAGTTCGATTCCTCTCTCTTCTGACAGTCCTTTGCTACTTGCTTCCTTGTACACCCAGCTTCACAGAGTACCTATAGAATCAAAGTAGCAAAACACTATACAAGAACATGGATCTATTATCATAAACAATCTAGGATCATATGTAAATTGACCATACAAATGCATAAAACATAAACGACACAAGAGTATGGAGGAAAACTTGAATAGCTTTATTGATAATCAAGAAAGAGCCAAGAGAGTTACAACCAGTTGTTCTGACCCATCATCATCCTCTCAGCAAGTAAGCCGTTCTTCACCTCATGCAAAGCTTAAATCACCCAACACTATGATGTTGCCTCAAGAAACCAACAACAATTCCTTACAAGATTCAAAATTCCAGCCTCTGGATCTCTGGGATGAGGGATCCATATATAGATATCTGTAAGGGAGATGAGTCAGCTTGTGATTTGATTAATGTCTTCCCTCTGATAGTTCTTACTTCCACATGGAGATTGATGATCTCTTACTCATCCTTGGTCGAATTCAGAGAGGCAAGTGTCACAGGAGAAGTTTCTGGAAGATTCCATGCCTCTCCACCTCGCGGATTGACACTGCCATTTGTCACTTCTCACCCATTGCACCCCATAGAAGGGATTTTTGAAATGCAACGCACCCACAGAGTGTACTTAGGTGAGATGCAATGCACTTTGCCTATGGAGCAGGTGAAATGATCCTGTTTTGACTAGTTCTAAGTAGTTTTTCATGGAGAACTTCTGGGAGAAGTTGTAATCAGTTGACCTTGTTCCTTTAGGGGTTAGAACAACACTTTTAGGGATTTAGGAGCCCTTGGTTTATGGACATTTTATGCTTGGGGTTGCAGTGCCCAAAAATGTCTATAACAGTAAGTCATCCCTTTTCTCTCCTTTCCAGTTATAGATTTTTATGGGGCAAGAAAGCCTCCCTTTGTCTTTAATTATTAAGAATGGACTATTGTGGTAAATACCTCTCCTTTAAGTATAGAGAAACCTAGAGAAGTAAAGTTGATCACAAGGGGATTAGAAGGGATTCAAAAGTAGGTCACATGGAGGTCACATCTCAAAGAGATAAAATAAGTGACAACATGAAAAAATAGGGTTATTCCCTCGATATTAATAAATGAGAAAAATAAATGATGATGTGTAACACCCTCCTCCCACATCTACCTAAGTAACTGGCGAACCGGGGTAAACATGTGACGAGAGGCTACTATGATTGGATTCAACCTACCATGTGACCTCGAGGAAGTATAGTTGACATAAAACACATCATAAAAACCTTCCACAACAGCTACAGGACTCCTAGGAACGATCCTAGCCCCTTAAGTAGGTAGCCTGTGGGTCCCATTGAATTTTTAGACCAGTTGACCCACAGATGCTCCCATGATATGGACTTGACAACGTCCAAGAGGCTTTGGATGCTCTCATGCCAAGGCATGGCAACATCTAGGGAATATTTTTCCTAGTGTTGTGCAAGCGTCCTTGCGATTTGAGCCACTTTTTCAAGCCCATAGCCCAGGTCACTACCCAAAATTGAATGACACCTTCAGAACAAAAATATATCAGGGAAACAATGATGCAAATCTAAATACTTGAACAAGCCCTTATCCGAACCCCTACTAGCCATGAAATAAATTTCGTCAGAAATGTCACAAATATGTAATCTACAGGTGTAAACGACAGAGTTAAGCATAGGGGTGTCATACTTATCTGAGAATCGCTATGAAGCATTGTTCCCTTATCATCTATTAGGTCATAGATACATTGTTCATTATTTTATAAGTAAAAACATGTTAAGAGCCATACATAGCCACTGTCATAAAACATATACATAACTAGCATAATAGCAACATAAATACCAAGGAAATCATAGCCATATGATCCCAAATAGAAACCAGTATAGTACTCATATAAATACAAGGAGAAATAACCTCAAATTGATGTTGCAAAATCCAAACCCGGGATGGGACTACCACATTCCACCCGACCATAGAATGGCTGAGCCAAATATCTCTTCAACGATTCACCCTTGTGCCATATTCCAAGCATGAATGTGGGACTCAAACTAAAAGAACCAACCAAGGCATTCTAAGGCCAAACCACCTCACCCTCATCAATAGAAACCAAACTTTACCGTAATCCATCCTGGATCACTAGGCCAACACAATAAACATGTAATAACAAGCTTTACCATGATCTCCACCAGATCACTAGGCCAAAACAAGCATGGATTCCACTAGATTTCTCCACCTACACCATGAGAAATTTTCTTGTCTCCTAGTCTCTTAGGATTTACCACAATCCACAGTCCGATCCAGGGATCACTAGGCCCTAAACCGAGACACCACCCTCTAGGCTTTACCGTATATCTTGCCATTCACCAACAAGGATTCCTAGGCCTAATCAAGGGCAACCACCTCTAGGCTTTACCGTATATCCAACCATTCATTACCGAGGATTCATAGGCCTACTCAGGCAACACAATCCTGGCTTTACCACAACCAAGGGTCTAGCTCAAGGGTTACTAGGCCAGTGGCTTTACCATGATCCACAATCTAGTTTAGGGACCATTAGGCCATGTGTTTTATCATTTGGAGATCCACCTCACTTAGCTTTGAATCCATCCGGTAATCTAGCTCAACCAAAACATGAGAACCCCATTACACCATGGCTATCGAGAAATGGCAACGCTAGGCTGAAAACACTCTCACACCTAGAAAAACCCATGCCATAACAACAAAATAACCACATGCAATACCATGCATGCCATATCTAGCAAGGAAAATACTCATGCAAATCTATACCTGCAAAGAATCCTACTATAGCTGCTTGATCCTGCTCTTCCTTACTTGCTCCTTCCTTCTTATTGTCTTCTTTGCCTTCCTTGATCCAATGCCAAAATGATCCAAGAAAAATCTAACTGTCCAAAACTGAACTGAAAAAGGTTACAAACCAATCCTCATAAGCCTTTTTATCAATTAGGCCTCTATTTTCTTAATTCTACCTTATTTTCCTTCATCTTCCTCCTCACATGCAACCTATGACCTTTCACCCCACTTTTCTCCTAATTTCCATTATTTTCATAAATAAATGTGCCAACAATTCCATTTTCCTTTTTCAAAGCCTTAGCCATTGCCTTTGCCAGTTTCCTTAGCCATAATAACCCAATGAACACCCACACTAAGATGTTTTTCCTAGCATTCAGCTTGGAATAGGTGTCTCATCAACCTTGGTTATTATTTTCTCCTTTATTAACTTCTATTACATGGAATTTTCACCAGGGCTATTACAGAACCCTCCCCCTTGGGGAACACCATCCTCGATGTTCAACCACACCTATATCTCAACAAAACCACTGAAAAGAAAACATACTACTCATGGAGATTTATAATATAGCTCAATGCAGTATTTACGATGATCACCCTGATGAAAAGCAAACCATCATGAGAACATAACTACATGATAACATAATGACATGACACCCATACTGCTTAATGGAGCTTTATAACATATCTCATGGTGGTATTTACATCCTGATACATATGTACATATAGAAAAACATCACGAAACATGTACCAAAACATATACCAAAACACCATACCAAAACTACTTTACATCAATTGGTAAACAATGAAGGATACATAGCCCGCATTTGATCCAAGATCTCCGATGTAGATCCATTGGACCCAAAGTGCTTCCATTTCACTTTAACCTGCTTGATTGCTCGATTCTAGAACATCAACACCTTTTTCTGCAATATACACTGAGGCTTTGAATGGAATTCTCCATCTAGTTCTACCTGCAATACATACTAGTCAATCAAATAATCAACATATTTAACATACTTCTTAAGAAATGACACATGGAAAATATCATGGAATTTCATTGTTGGAGGTAGTACAAGTCGATAGGCTACTAGCCCAATCCTCTCAATAATACTGAAGGGTCCACAAAATCATGGTGCCAGCTTGGCACATGATCCAATCCATAAGGAGCTCATATTTAGTTTGATGTGCAAGTACACATGTTCCCCAAACTGGACCTCCTTAAACAACCTGTTCTGATCTGCATAGCTCTTCTTCCTATCTGATGTTACCTTTAGACTCTTTTATAACCTACATTTCCTATTCTATGTCTGCCAACATGTCCGGTCCAATCAACACCCTGTTAACTAGATCACTCCAACTGATGGGAGTATTGCAACTCCTCCCATACAATGCCTCGAACGACCTCATCTTCAAAGATTATTGATACTCATTGTTGTAAGAGAACTATACCAGTGGAATATAATTTTCCCACTTTCACTGCTGATGCATCACATACATCCTCAACATGTCCTCCAATATCTGGTTGACCCTCTTAGTTTGTCCATTTGTCTGTGGATGATACGTTGTACTAAAGGCCAACTCTGTGCCCAAACCTATAAACAAATCCTTCCAAAACTTTGAAGTGAACTTTGCATCCCTGTCTGACACAATATTCTTTGGAACAACATGCAATCTGATGACATCTCTAATGAATACATTTTCTATATCACTAGCTGAGAATGTAGACTTGACTGGGATGAAGTCCACAACCTTTGTCAACCTGACCACAACAACAATGATTGAATCATGTTGTCTCAATGTCCTCGACAAGCCTGTCATAAAGTCCATGGAAATGACCTCTCATTTCCACTCTAGAATTGCAATCAGCTATAGAAGTCCACCTGGATGTTTACACTCTGCCTTCACACGCCGACAATTGAAACAACTAGCCACAAAATTTGCTACATCCTTCCTCAAATTTAGCCAATAATAAAATTTATTCATTGCGGTCAATGTATTCTGGTAGGCTAGGTGACCTGAATATGGTTTCGCGTGAAACTTTCTCAAGATCACCTTCTTGATCTCACTGCTAACTGGCACATATATCATGTCCCTAAATCTAACCAATCCATCTATTGTAAGACAATAGTCCACATCATGTGCACTTGCACCTGCACCTGTACCTATACTACTACCTATACCTGTACCTATACTACTAACTGTACATATACATGTTCCTATACTACTACATATACCTATACTTTGCTACAACTTGTGCACAATCTCCATATACCTAACATCTTGCTGACCTCCCTGCAAGATCCTATCCTGTAAGTCTATCCCATAGGAGCTCATAGTTGCTAAGGGATTTACGTGTACCCGTATGCTACGAGCATCTACCACCCTGTTCTCCTTTCCTTTGATGTACCCGATCTTGATTTAAAACTCACTAATTGTGGCCAACCATCTAGCCTACTGGGCATTCATATCTGGTTGTTCAAACAAATACCTCAACCCAATGTGATCACTCATCAGTACAAACCTCATGCCAAGAAGATAATGCCTCTACATCTTCAAAGCATGGTTGATCGCTGCTAACTAAAGATCATGTGTCGGGTAGTTCTTCTTGTGCTCATTCAGTTTCCATGAGTGGTAGAATACCACCTTTCCTTATTGCATAAGGACCCCACCAATTCCTCTCTTGCAAACATCTGTGCATACTACAAACTCCTTGTCAAGATCTATAATCTTTAACACTAGAACATGTGTTAACAACTTCTTAAGCTACTTAAAATTGGTCTCACACTCCTCTTTCCATTCAAACTTATTACCTTTCCTTTGCAATGATGTAATAGGATAAGAAATCTATGAGAAGTTCCTGATGAACCTCCTATAATAGCCTGCCAACCCCATGAAATATCTCACCTCATCTACATTCTTGGGACCTACCCACTCCATGACGGCCCTTATCTTTTATGGATCTACTACAATTCCCTCCTTGGAAACAACATGTCCCAAGTAGTGTACCTCAGTCTGAAAGAAACTACACTTGTTGTTCTTAGCATACAATTGATGTTATCTCAACAACCTCAATCCTGCCGCTAATTGCTCGACATGATCTTCCTCATTTTTAGAATATATCAATATGTAATCAATGAACACAATAACAAAATTATCCAAATACGAATTCAACACACTATTCATTAAGCACATAAATGTAGTTGGAGCATTAGTCAAACTGAATGGAACTACAATAAACTCATAATGCCCATACTTGGTCTAAAAGGTTGTTTTGTAAATGTCCTCCTCTTTTTTGTGTACCTGGTGGTATCCTGATCTCAATTCAATCTTCAAGAACACTGCTTCTCACTTCAACTGATCAAAAAATTCATCAATCCTCAATAACAGATACCTGTTCTTGTTAGTCACTTTGTTCAACTACTTGTAGTCAATGCATAATCTAAGAGTACCATCTTTCTTCTTTACAGACAACACCGGTGCACCTCGTGGTGATACACTTGGCATAATGTATCCCTTGTCCAACATTTCCTTCAACTTCAACTTCAACTCTACCAACTCAGGTGTGCTCATCTTATAAGATTTTTTTGATGTTTGAGCCACCCTTGGAACTATCTCAATAGAAAATTCTACTTCTTTGTGAGGTGGAAACACTGAAATCTCTCCGGGAAATACATCCTAAAACTGTTATAGAAATGGGTATTTGTTAAAAAAAAATCATCGTCAACTTCCTTACCTTTGTCACTAGAAGTGTGCACTGCAAATAACATACACCCTTTCCCGTGACTACATTTTTCATGCATAGTTATCACCATCCTAACTAATGTGGCTTTCTTATTTCCTTTTAAGACTCTTGGTTCCCCATTATCTTCAACACACTCAATGGATTTGTCCTAACAATCCACCTTGGTTCTATGGAGATACAATTAATCCATGCCCTACAACATACTGTATGATCTCGACGGTAATACATTTAAATGTGTTCTTGTAGGAATACCATTTAAATCAAATGCGCAAGCTCTTACCCCAATGATGAATTTGCTTCTTTGTACCTGTAGCCAATTTTACTAACCATAATTTTGCATGAAATTCCTTACTCAAATCACACTTATCCACCAAGTCAAGACTAACATAGCTATAATTAGATCCAAGGTAAATAAAAATAGAAATAACTTGACCATAAACCTTACCATGCATCTTAATGATAGATGCCTGATGGTTTGCTTGTTTGTTATCCAATTTTGCATAAATATGAGAAACACTCTAACCAACATCCCCAACAGTATGTTCCTCCTATGCACTATATATTTGAGGTCTATCACCCCGATCTTGTGGAAAATCTCTCTTAAGGTGCTCCATATCACATGTCCAACACTCCAACCAACCAATACCCTCACCTCTATGCTGCTGCTATGATCCATGCACCTATCTAGCTACATTGAACCTCTTTTGTGGTGCCACATTTTCTTTCTCATCTGAATTCTGAGGCCTTGTTATTTTCAGCTACCATTTACCTTTACCTTTGTCTTTTACTTTCCATCCTTGTTGAGGTTCATTTTTATGCTTTGACTGTTCATATAAATGTTTCAATTTTCAAATAACTTCCTCAAGTGAAGGAGGCTCATCATACTCAATCCGATCTCTAAATGCTAGTGGAAATCAACTGAAAAATCATTGAACTTTATCCCTCTCATCTTTAAGATATGGTAGATACCTCAATAGCTCCAAGAACTTGGTCGTGTACTCTTCATATGTCATTGACCCCATCTTTAGTTCATAGAATTCTTTGGCCTTACTATTGTAGTACCTTTTTGACAAGTATTTCTTCCTAAAAATCCTCTTGAACTCATGCCAACTCAAGTCCTTTGTCTTGATGTCTCTGACCCACTTCACATCTTCCCACCAAATGTCTGCTTTACCTTTTAGGTTGGAGATAGCGATTTTGGCCTTCATCTTTCTGTGTGCTCATGCAACTCAAAGAGTTTATTCATCCCATGTATCCAAGCCTCTACATCTTCTGGTTTATTCAAGTCTACATCAAAGGTAGGTGGCTTTGATTTCTTAAACTCATCTTGCAAGTATCCCATATAACTCCTCCTGTAAGGATGATAAGGATGACGATCATGATTCCTGTCAGAACTAGAACTAGAATAGTACATGTATCCATCACCTCTCCTATCCAAATTATCCAACAACATGCCATATCTAAAAATGTCATCTCTATCTGAAATGTGACTACCATGAGACCTACTGCGATATGCCCCATTAGTTTTTTCCTCCTATCCATGGCGGATCCAAAGTGACCCTTTTCACTACAATTCTGACAAACTTTAAAGGAGTATAGCATTAACCTCTACTTGTTTCTCTTGTGCCTGTATGATCCTATCATTGTTTTCCTTACAACTCTTTATTTCTTCCTTCAAGATTCTCAATGTTTCTACCAAATCAGAAGAGTGCCCAACACCACACAACTCATTTGATTCATAGGGAGAGTCTTTGTATGCTACCATCTTGCTATTCATTTGATCTTTTTCCTGTAAGGCATACTATGTCATTTAAACCAAATCACAATAAACCAATGTACCTTAACATAATTCGGGGAAGATATCTCATCTGTAAGATCATCAAATTGGCATGATACATGTATAAAAACAATCATAAAAATGTATAGACATATAATACATAAGCACATAACCATGTAATCGTCAGTCTAGCTAGAGTTCAATCATCAATGCATGACCATATCAACTACACATACCATGAATTTAGGCATGGCAACAACAACCATACCAATGTACAATGACAATACGAAAGCATGAACAACATGTAAGCAATCATACACTCATGAAGACATGCTTCATAACAACAACATCCTAATTCAAATGGCGACATCACTACAACGATGACTGACACCATGCATATGCAACAACCATATACAACACAAGAATGATTAACACAAGAAAACTACATGAATGCATGAACAACACACCACCCACCTAGTCTAAGGGGTGAATCTTGCTCTAGTACCTTCCTGTAACACCCTCCTCCCACACCTACTCAAGTAACGAACTAACTGGGGTAAACATGTGTGGAGAGCCTACTATGATTGGATTCAACCTCCTATGTGACCTCAAGGAAGTGGAATCAATGGAAACACATCATAAAGACCTTCCACATAACCTACATGACTCCTAAGAACCATCCCAACTACTCAGGTAGCTAGCCGTTGGGTCCCACTGAAGTTTTATACCACTTAACCCCTGGACGCTTTGATGATATGGACCTGACAACGTCCAGGAGGCTTTGGATGCTATCATGCCAAGGCATGCTAGCTTCTAGGTACTATTTTTCCTAGTGTTGTGCCAACGTCCTTGGGATTTGAGCCACTTTTTCAGGCCCAGAGCCCTGGTCACTACAAAGAATTGAATGACACCTTCATAATAGAAAGATAACAGGGAAACAATAATGCAAATGTAAATACTTGAATAAGCCCTTAACTGGACCCCTACTAGCCATGACAATCATTTCATCAAACATATTAGAAATATGTAATCTACAGGTGTAAATGATAAAGTTAAGTATATGGGTCTCATACTTATCTGAGAATTGCTATGAAGAATTGTTCCCTTATATCATTTGCTACATTATCATCTGTTAGGTCATAGATACATTGCTCATTCATTTAGAAGTAAAAACATGATGAGAGCCATACATAGCCACTGTCATAAGACATATACATAACTAGCATAATAGCAATATAAATACGAAGGAAATCACAACCATATGATCCACATATAAACCAGTATGATACTCATAGAAATACAAGGAGAAATAAGCTCATATTGATGATGCAAAATCCAAACCTGGGATGGGACTACCACATTCCACGCGAACATAAAATGGTTGAGAAAAATATCTCTTCAGCCATTCACTCTCGTGCCATATTCCAAGCATGAATGTGGGACTCAAACCAAAATAACCAACCAGGGAATCCTGAGGCTAAACCACCTCATCCTCATCAATAGAAACCATGGTTTACCATAATCCATCCCCGATCACTAGGCCAATACAATAAACATGTAATAACATGCTTTACCATGATCTCCACCAGATCACTAGGCCAAACCAAGCATGGATGCCATCGAATTTATCCACCTACACCATGAGGAATTTTCTTGTCTCCTATTCTCTCGGGCTTTAGTGCAATCCATAGTTTGATCCAGGGATCACTAGGCCCTAAAACGAGACACCATCCTCTAGGCTTTACTGTGTTGGGTGTGGAGCCTGATTATCTTCTATATTCAAAGGTATCGCCACATGGGACCCTAGTTCGAAATGGGGGCGGCAACGCTGCCCGTAAAATATTCGCTGCAGGGGGGGTCCAAAGCCCCCCCCTGGCGGGGGGTTTCAGGGGCAGCGCCCCCGAAGCTAAAAACAGCTGTAAAATTGCCTTGTAAAAGTATAGTAATTTCTAGTCAATCTGAGCTGTTCATTAGGCGGATGATCTGATGGTAGAACTTATGTTTAGTTTAGGGTTTTTTGCCCTAGAAGGAAACCCCTCTCTTTGTATGAGGGTATTGTATTTAAGGTTGTGTGATATATGTGTATTCTGTGTGAGCGAGAAATAGAGAGGTGAGACTGTGAGAGAAAACAGAGGATATTATAGCAGATTTGCTGTAGGTTGTGTCTCTTCATTTTGCTGGATAATAGAAAGGAAGGACTGGTTGTTCTGGGTGGACGTAGCCCAAATTGGGTGAACCACGTATATCTGTGTCTCTCTTGTTTTGTGCTTTTTCGTGTTTATATTTCTGCAATATTTAATGTGTTCCATTACTCCGTAATATATAATTTTCTAACAACTGGTATCAGAGCCGAAGGTATATTTGGCTGATAAACTCGCAGGAAAGAAGGGTTCCTGGTTCGAGTGGGAGCAATGGCAGAAGATGGTAAGTTTAGGGTCAAGAAATTTAACAGCCAAAACTTCTCGCTGTGGAAGATGCAGATGGAAGATTATCTGTATCAGAAATATCTATACCTACCATTGGGCGGAAAAACAAAGATGCCGATGGGTATGAAAGACGAAGAATGGAACCTTCTCGATAGAAAGGCACTCGGGACAATACGGTTGTGCCTTGCTGCGTCAGTCGCCTTCAACATTTTGAAGGAAAACACGACAGAGGGTTTGATGCAGATGTTGTCGAAACTATATGAAAAACCCTTGGCCTCAAACAAGGTATTTCTTATGAAACGGTTATTTAATATGAATATGTCAGAAGGTGGATCTGTTGCAAACCATTTAAATGATTTTAATACAGTTACAAGTCAGTTAAGTTCTGTAGGGGTAAACTTTGATGATGAAGTTAGAGCTCTGTTATTCTTGTGCTCATTACCAGAAAGTTGGAATGGTTTGGTAATGGCCATTAGTAACTCCGTTTCTGGATCTAGTACTTTAAGGTTTGATGATGTTGTCGGTGCTCCGGTGAGACATCGGGAAATGCTTTGAGTGCAGAGTCTAGAGGAAGAAAAATGGAAAGAGGAAAGAGCTCAGGATATCGCAGTAAATCAAGGAAAGGTAGATCCAAGTCCAAATCGGGGATAGTGTGCTGGAAATGTGGAAAGAAAGGACACCTAAAGAAAGACTGTAGATCTTGGAAGGGAAAAGAAGGAGATGCACAGCAAGAAAACAATCATGAAGAAAATGTGACACGTGAGGCGTTACAAGATGCTTTGATTCTTTCTTTCGAAAATATTACTGATTCCTGGGTGGTAGATTCAGGGGCTTCATTCCATGCCACACCTGATAAGAAATACTTTCATGACTATGTTCAAGGAGATTTTGGACAAGTTCGTCTGGGTGATGATAAACCCTATAAAATCGTTGGAATGGGTAAGGTTCTTGTAAGACAGCAGAATGGAAACCAATGGCTATTAAAGGAGGTAAGGCATGTTCCAGATCTAAATAAAAATCTGATTTCAACAGGGCAGTTAGGCGGTGAAGGTTGTGTGACAACTTTCACAGATAAAGCTTGGAAGGTCACCAAAGGAGACCTGGTAATAGCAAAAGGCGAAAAGGTTGGTACATTGTATTTATGCAATGGTATTTCTAACTCTGTTAATGCTTTAACTTCCAAAGGAGCAGATGTAGCATTATGGCATCATAGGCTCGGACACATGAGTATAAAGGGGATGAAGATTCTTCACTCAAGGAATTTGTTGCCGGGTTTGAAGAATGTTGATTTGGACTTCTGTGAGAATTGCATTTATGAAAAACAGAAGAGAGTCAGATTTCTCAGACTTGGGAAAGAAAAGAAGAATGAAAAATTAGAGCTTGTGCATACAGATGTATGGGGACCTGCTCAGGTATCATCTCTTGGTGGCTATCGTTATTATGTTACTTTTATTGATGATGCAACTAGAAAAACTTGGATTTATTGTATTAAGAATAAATCTGATGTATTTGATACTTTCAAGAAATGGAAAGCTTTGGATGAGATTGAGACAGGAAAGAAATTGAAGTGTCTTAGATCAGACAATGGAGGTGAATATTGCAGCAAAGAGTTTGATAGGTACTGTTTAGAGCATGGAATTCGCAGAGAGAAGACAGTTCCAAGAACACCACAAGAAAATGGTGTGTCAGAAAGGATGAACAGAACAATCATGGAGCGTGCAAGGTGCATGAGATTACATGCAGGATTGCCTTTACAGTTTTGGGCAGATGCTGTAGACACTGCTGTTTATCTAATAAACAGAGGGCCTTCAAGTTCCTTGGATGGTGGTGTTTCAGAGGAAGCATGGACAGGTAAAAAGGTAAACTACTCTATTTTAAAGCCTTTTGGTTGTGAGGCTTTTGTCCATATTGATAAAGAAAATAGAACAAAGCTTGAGGCAAAGTCAAAGAAATGTACCTTTATTGGATATGGTGTTAATAATTTTGGTTATCACTTATATGATTACGAAAATCACAAAATCATTAGGAGAAGAGATGTAATATTCAATGAAAATGTCTTGTATAAGAATCAGTTGCAGGAAAAGAAACAGGAAAAGGAAAACAAGGAATACACAGTTCTTGATGAAATCACTGAAAAAGTAAAGGTGCCTGAAAATAATAATAATCAACAACCACAACAACAACAACCACCACAACAACAACCACCACAACAACAACAGGCACCCCAAACACCTGAAAGTGGTGTTGGAAGATCTACCAGGATAAGTAGACCCCCTGAACAATACTCTCCTTCATTATATTATTTATTGTTGACTGATTCCGGTGAACCCGAATGTTATGAAGAAGCAATGTAGGTTGAAAGCAGGAAGAAGTGGGAGGTAGCCATGGAAGAAGAGATGGACTCCTTAATGCATAACCAGACTTGGGATTTAGTCAGGTTTCCTGTAGGAAAAACTACATTAAATAATAAATGGGTTTACAGGCTGAAGGAAGAAGATGGAGGAAAACAGAGGTATAAAGCTAGACTTGTGGTGAAGGGGTTTGCACAGAACAAAGGTGATGATTTTGATGAAATATTTTCTCCTGTTGTTAAAATGACTTCAATCAGAACTATTTTAAGTCGTGTAGCAGCTGAAGATTTGCATCTTGAGTAGTTAGATGTAAAGACAACCTTTCTCCATGGGGATTTGGAGGAAGAGATATATATGCAGCAGCCACAAGGATATGAGGTGAAAGGGAAGGAGAAACTAGTGTGCAGGTTGAAGAAGAGCTTGTATGGCTTAAAACAGGCCCCAAGGCAGTGGTATCTAAAATTTGACAAGTTTATGTCTGAACAAGGTTATACTAGATGTCACTCTGATCATTGTGTTTATTTGAAAAAGAAAAATGATGGCAGCTATATTATATTATTATTGTATGTAGATGACATGCTTGTTGCAGGAACTAACATGTAGGAAATAAATGTTCTCAAAAGAAAATTGGCAAGTTCATTTGCAATGAAGGATTTGGGAGCTGCAAAACAAATCCTTGGTATGAGAATAACTAGAGACAAGAAAAATCGTAAATTAACATTGTCTCAGAATGATTACATACAAAAGGTGTTGAAAAGATTTAACATGCACAATGCAAAACCAGTTAGTACACCTTTTGCTAGCCATTTCAAACTTAGCAAGGAAATGTGCCCAAAGAACCAAGAAGACATGGATTATATGTCTAAAGTTCCATATGCATCAGCAGTTGGAAGCTTAATGTATGTAATGGTCTGCACAAGGCTTGATATTGCACATGCAGTGGGAGTTGTAAGTAGGTACATGAAAAATCCAGGAAAGGAACATTGGATGGCAGTGAAATGGATTCTCAGATATTTGAAAGGTACCACAAACCAATCATTATGCTTTGGTGGTTCAAACATCTCCCTACAAGGTATGTTGATGCAGATATGGCAGGTGACAGAGATAACAGGAGGAGCACTATAGGATATGTATTTACTGTTGGAGGAACAACTATCAGTTGGGTTTCAAAAATCCAAAGTGTTGTTGCACTTTCAACAACAGAAGCAGAGTATGTTGCTGCTACAAAGGCTAGTAAAGAAATGATTTGGTTACAAAGGTTTATGGGTGAATTAGGTAAGGAACATGATATGGGCACGTTATACAGTGATAGCCAAAGTGCCATTCATCTTGCAAATAACTCAACATTTCATTCCAGGACTAAACACATACAGCTCAAGTACCATTTCATACGATCAGTGTTGGAAGATGGAGAGTTGAAGCTGGAAAAGATAAACACTAGCTAGAATCCTGTAGATATGCTAACAAAAGTTGTAACCAGGGAGAAACTGAGAATATGCTCAGTTTCATTTAGTCTTCAAGGATGACGATGAAGATGAGAAACAACCAGGTCCAAAGAGGAGTCATTGTCCAGCAAATGGAGCAGCGGTGGAGTTGCTACAATCAGTCTCCAAGTGGGAGATTGTTGGGTGTGGAGCCTGATTATCTTCTATATTCAAAGGTATCGCCACATAGGAACCCAGTTCAAAATGGGGGCGGCAACGCCGCCCGTAAAATATTCGCTACAGGGGGGGTCCAGGGGGGGTGGCTGCGACCTTTGGGAGCCCCCCCCTGGTGGGGGGTTTCGGGGGCAACGCCCCCGAAGCTAAAAAGAACTGTAAAATTGCCTTGTAAAAGTATAGTAATTTCTAGTCAATCTGAGCCGCTCATTAGGCGGATGATCTGACGGTAGAACTTATGTTTAGTTTAGGGATTTTTTCCCTAGAAGGCAACCCCTCTCTTTGTATGAGGGTATTGTATTTGAGGCTATGTGATATATGTGTATTCTATGTGAACGAGAAATAGAGAGGTGAGACTGCGAGAGAAAACAGAGGATATTACAGTGGATTTGCTGTAGGTTGTGTCTCTTCATTTTGTTGGATAATAGAAAGGAAGGACTGGCTGTTCGGGGTGGACGTAGCCCAAACTGGGTGAACCACGTATATCTGTGTCTCTCTTGTTTTGTGCGTTTTTTGTGTTTATATTGCTGCAATATTTAATGTGTTACATTGCTCCGTAATATATAATTTTCTAACATACTGTATATATCACCATTCATTAACAGGGATTTCTATGCCCAATCAAGCACAACCACCTCTAGGCTTTATCGTATATCCCTCAATTCCCAGGTAAGGATTCCTAAGTCCACTGACGCAACACAATCCTGGATTTACGGCAACCCACAGTCTGGCTCAGGGGTTACTAGGCCATTGGATTTACCGTGATCCATAGTTTTTTTCAGGGACCACTAGGCAATGTGTTCTATCATTCAGAGATCCACCCCACTTAGCATCGATTCCATCCGACAATCCAGCTCAACCAAAATATGAGAACCACATCACACCATGACTATCCAGAAATGGCAAGGTTAGGTTGAAAACATTGTTACATCTGGAAAAAACCATGCCATAACAACAAAATAACCACATGTAATACCATGCATTCCATATCTAGCAAGGAAAATACAAATGAAAATCGATACCTACAAAGAATCTTGTTGTAGCTATTCGATCCTACTCTTTCTTTCTTTCTCCTTCCTTCCTCTTGCCTTCTTTGTCTTTCTTAATCCAATGCCAAAGTGCTCTAAGAAAACTCTAAGTGTCCAAGAGTGAGAGAGAGAGAGAGAGAGAGAGAGAGAGTAATGAGAGAGCACCAAAATTGAACTAACAAAAGGTTACAAACTGATCCTCATAAGCCTTTGTATCAATTAGGCCTATATTTTCTTTATTTTCCCTTAGTTTCCTTCATTTTTCTCCTCACATGCAACTTGTGACATTTCATGTCCCTTTTCTCCTAATTTCCATTATTTTCATAAATAAATGTGCCAAAAATTATAATTTTCCTTTTCAAAACCTTAGCCACTGCCTTTGCCAATTTCCTTAGCCATAATAAACCAATGAACACCCACATGTTGATAGTGTTGGACCCACCAACATGTTAAGTGGATCTCCCCAGTAAGAAGTCCCAATATAACCTCAGACCGTTTGGTGTAGGAGTCCCAGTAGTGGGTCGTAAGGTAATGCCTTGACCGCGATGTCACACAGAAGAAAGTAAGATAACTTTGTCAGTAGCAAGGGTGTGACAAATGCAAAGAGTTAAGGAATGCATACGAGAGGTTCCAACCCTTCGAAGGGAGAGGAAGGTGAAGGTGAGTTCTAGGTTGAAAGGGATTAGTCCCAACACAGCTAGGAAGGCACCACACAAAGGAGATGCACAACTTTCGGTGGAGTAGTCCACTCAAATGCGACAATCACAACATACAAGGTAAGATAACACGAACAAGACTCATGGATCAGTCCGAGACGAGTGTGATGGTTGATATAGCAAAGTTCATGAGAAAGGTTTGTCTGATGTCTGAGAGAGCATTCAACACAGACGATGACAAAATTAACAACATATAGAACACATTAACATTAAGATTCATATAATTTCATGTGAATAAGTTCATACACAAGTATGTAAGTTAAACAGCACATATCATTAAATAAATCGGAATAGTCCAACTACAATAACAACATATGCATGAAAATGTGTTGGCTCTTATTATTAAAGAAGTGTAAGTCACAATCATACAATACACCATGTAAATTTGTTAGCCCCAAGAGTGGAATGTTATAGCCACATTCGCCTGCTCCTCCAAAGAGATGTACTAGCTTCATGCAGTGGAGAAGCCAAGGCACGTTACAATACTATCCAAGTCTTCTTCAAGTTAGTCTTAATAGAAGCTTGGCTGACCAAAATTCTATACAATGAGTTATGAGGGACTATATATAGAAAAGGGTAGGGTGACCCTTGACATTCCCCTTTATGACAGTTCAACTACCCTCATGACTCTTCACATACTCTATGATTGTTACATTCACTCTTGACACTTGACTTACACTTGACATGACTCAACATTACAATTCACATCTACCCATGTGAACAATGGCTTGTACAAGCCAAGCTAGACACCACTCTGATTTAGACAACTATAGAAGTCCAACTGCTCGACATCCCCATGTTGATGAATAGTAACATATTGGTGCCAAGATTGGTAGTCTCTGATAGTGTCCATGTGTTATGCCGTGACATCCATCTGGAACCTGAACCTTGCCTCCATGGCATCTGGGTACACTGTTTGGGCTTCTCTGTCGAACTCATATGAAGGAATGTGAATCATTTTCCTCAATGTGGCTGGACCAGAAACATACTTGTGCATGATGTTTGTAGTGATAGGCAAGTCTGGACTGGTGGCGACGCACATCAACTCATCGAAGTATGAGTCAAGCTCCTATTGGACCTACTTCTTGGTCTTCGCTTCGATGAGAGTCCTAAATGATGGAATCGCATGTGCATGCACCACAACCTCCATGCTCTTGAATACTTGTGCATGGGAAGGCTGTATGCTAGTGATGAGTTGTAGTAGGTCCTCATAGTTCTGGATCTTACTTCAGATATGTGATTGCAGCTCAACTGCATTGGCCCTCATCATCTTAGGAAAATGAATCAAAGCTCCCTTGTACTTCATTGTCCATGCCTGCATGTTTTCAACAGCAATATGTATGTTTTTCAAGATGTGAGCTCTTCTCACACATCGATGTTGCCATCGATGAAGATGAACGACTTCTTGATGCACGATACCAAACTTGGAGTAAAAAGCTCACATGACTGTGTCCCAGGACAATACTTCATCTAATATTTCCTTCTTAAGTTCATCTCAGGCAGACATTGTCACCAAGTCTCCTCCCTTCTTGGCCACCTGTAGTTCTTTTTCCATTCACTCATTCTCAGCTATGAGGAAGAAAACATTGGAGCTAGTGGCTTCGGCATACACTCTATTTTCATTGGCCTAAGCAGGTAGGTCCTTGTGCATATTAGTCATGATCACTTGTTCTTCAACCTACACAGGGGATGTTCAGTCCTCTGAGTTGGTACTCTCCCAGGCTGCACAAATCTATGTTGAGATTCATCAAAGGAGCTATTGCGCATCTCTGCTTCCGTCTAACCACCAAGGATCTCAGTGCCTCCTTGGTCATTTGAGACTTGCTCATCATCTGAATGCATTGAAGTGGGAAATTCAACCTCTTTGTAATGAGGCATGAGGTTAGTGTCCCATTCCAATTCTAGTTGCTCTATGTTTCCATGTAATTGTTCAAGAGCATGTTCTATCTCATGAGCAAAGTCTTTCCCCTATGAGGGCTCACCCTATTCACCTGATGTCAGCTATTCAAAATAGTCAACTACTTGTACAAGCACTACTTCGTCTGTCTGCACGTGATACACCCCCTGCTGAATCTGCGAATGCTGCACTTCCTTCTCATGTTGGTGCAACTCTTGTTCTTTCTGGAGTTTCTCTCTCAGCTCATGCAACTCCTTCTCTTCTTCTCCCTATGCATTCGCACGATATGCCTGTCGCGTTGCTGCCTATTTTCCTGAATAGTATTAGCTACTTGTTCTACAAGTGGATATGCTCAAAAATTTCATCTTTGTTCCTCCTCCATGCAGTTGAAAATATTTCTCTTCCCTTTGTCGCGCACAGGTATGCTTGGATTTTCTACCTCTATTGTTGCTACTACTACTGCTCTTCTCTCTGGTGCTGCTTCATGATGTTGTGCTAACCATTCTATGGCCAAACTGACCTATTCATTGGGTCTGGAGTAATGGTAACAATACTTCCATGAGTCTTCCTCAGCCCAATGAAATGCCCCATGTATCCAATTGAACTGAACTCTCATGCAGTGATCCCTCACAATGCAATGTGGGTCATATGGGTTGAAGCTGCAAAGGTCGAATAGGTACTTCCTCATTTGTTCAGCTTTGAAATCTGGTTACTTGATGCTACAGATCTCGTATAACCCAATTTGCAATGGAAGAGTGGGTTAAGGTGCCTTCTTCTTCCACTGTAGCCTAACTATTAATCTTGCTGAGATATGATACCGTACTTCCTGCATGACAAGCATGTCCAAAGCAAACTTTGGCAGAACATGCAGAGGCTTCTTTGCATTGAACATTCAGATGAACATGCCATCCGGTGAGTCATACCAATGTGCAATTCCTAACAATGCCTTCATCACTTCTTCTGACATGCAGGATGGATCCTGTTGGAATATCAACCTATACAGTGGGGTGAAAATATGGTTGGACAGTCATTTGATCACTCCTCTGAAGTTGTGCTCAAAGAATAGCTTGAAATATTTGCTCACAATAGTCTCTGCTAGTGACCATGCTCACTCTAAGCCTGAGAACTCATGTCAGGTGTAGACTACATCTAGAATGTATGCAGACATGTAAATCTTTGTATAGATGCCTTCGTGTGACTGTCGAGCCTTCGTGACTTGCTCATTCAGCTGATGAGCCAGTATGTGGACCAGCTGCACAGTCTTCATTCTCTAGCTAGTTGGTCTAGCATGACCACCCAACTTTGAGGGAAGGTCTCAATGCTTGCTTGGCCACTCAGTCGACATGTGAATATGACAAAGTATTGGTATACCTTCCTCAATATCTTCGTCTTATAGTTCCAATTAGGGGTCATATTGAAATGAGCTGGCTCCTTTACCCAATCCTTCAGAATGTCTCTAGAGTGGCCTCTGCTATTAAGCAAGTTGAACGGAGGGGTCATGACATTCATGGGCTCATCCATCTGATACATTTCATTGCAATCGCGTGCCCAGAAGGTTGCAAGATTCTTCCCACTGACACTGCTCAATGTCATCATCTCGGGGTTAGTGTGAGAGATGATCTAGTGAATCATGTCCACGCATGGGAACACGGGGTATCTGCATGCAATCCGGTACAAGTCGGACTTATGAATGTTCATTCTTCCCCAAAAGTACCTGCAAACGCTTCATTCAACTCTTTCCACTTCATTTTGATGTCCTTGTCCAGATACAGCTTCGTAACTTTGTAGATCGGCAAACCAGAGGACAACTACTCAACGTTTGCTCCAGCTGCCATACCATCAGTGTCCTGAGATCCTATTCTCTTGGAAGCCATTGCGATATATGAACACCTGAAATATCTAGAAACAAGCAGCATGCATGGAAAGAAATATGTCAGTGAAAACAAATCAAATCCGGGGAAGGACACAACACATACCTGAGGAACTGATGAGCCAGATTGCACAAATTTCATTGGGAGGCTGGATGACTGGCTTCTAGAACTACAAGAAAGGTAGTTTGGACTGGCTGCTGGATTTTTAAAATGCACAATTGAGTTAGGCAGTTGGCTGCTGGGATTGCGCAATGCATGATTCCAGTTGGGAAAGACTGTTGGCCCAGGGAAAAATTCGCGCAAATTTTTGGGCCAAGCAGCTACTGACCTCCATAAATGTGTAATTCAGTCTAGGAGACCAGTGCTAGGCTAGAATTCATAAATATTGAGAGGAAGGTGAGCCTTACTTCTCCAGATTGCACAATGCAGCCTTGGTGAAGGCAGAGACCAAGCCAAGGTTGGCTCGACTCATCGACAGGAAACTGAAAGAAAGTTAGTTGATGAAATGCATGGCGACAATAAGTGATAGCAGAAGTGATAAACAGTGCATGCAAAACAAGAATGGAAGATTGAGAAAACAGATCAACATGCATGTGGGTGAGGCCATTCACCGGTTGGGCAAACGTCTGTGAAAAAGAGTTCCATGCATGCGACAACAGTGAGATAGCAACAAAAATTGAAATAGAGGTAGGAAAATATAGAATATATGAAAACGACAACAGGCATTCAAGGAAATCAAGCAAAGAACATTCACACAAGCAAATACACAAAAAGTGACAGAAATGCTGAAGAAGACAAGTTGAGGCCACTTACCTGTGAATAGATGGACCAGATGTGTCGAAGAGTACTGGATGTGCTATGGGATGTCAGAGCTCCAAGATCAATGTGAATGAATGAGCTCTAATGCATCGAATAAATAAGTTTGGTCTTATGACACACATGCCACAAATCTAGGAAAAAGCGTCACTTGGAGGGAAAATTCTAAAACAACTTTGCATGTAACCCCTGACTACTAAAAATAGCTCTATGAATCATGGGATGCCTTTTTCATGTTGTATCTTGCTATTCTAGGAAGATCAAGTCATGCATGCATGCAATTCAAGTTTCCTTGGTCTTGTTAGAACTAGTCAACTAGATTGTCCATGCATGCCAGTGCTCAACTACTTGGGAAAAATGTGCATTCTTGATTGTAAGATGGGTTGACTACCCAAGGTGATTGAGAAATTTCTAGGCAGAGTAGCTGACTACTGCCTAGATTTGCGCAAAGGATGGGTTGAATAGCCTGTTGATGGGAAAAATTACACAAATCCTACTGGGAGGGTTGGCTGGTAGGATTGCGCAATCTTGAAGCCCAACAGGATGTTAGAGGGAATTGCGCAATTCTTGGAGGGAAGGCTGGTTTCCCTCTAGAAATGTGCACATTTCACTGGGAGGATGCTCAGCCTGTAGCTGGACCAAGTCAGAGTAAGTAGCCTGTGAGGGGAATGGATCGACTGTGATCGATATGCTGTCTTTGTGCGAGGAAAACACTGAAGCTTGAGTACTTGACGATGTAAGACAAAGTGTTGTGTAAGGTTGGTAGGGAGGCTCCAAAATAGGCTAAGGAAAAATTTTGGAGGGTGGTTGTAGCCGCTACAACACCTGGTGACACATTGGTAGAACTCCAGATCTTTGCATAGACCTTGTTCGTGGAAAACGAGTCTAACACCTCTGAAAGTATTGTTTAGTTCTTAGCTCATCTTGGCTTCACACTAGCTTGACGTAATATGTAGCATTTGCCAGACTCTTGATCGATTGACACACATTCCAAGCCAAGGAAACACAGTTATTTCGATTGGGGTTGAGGGGTATATACTGCACAAGCAGTATAGTTTTCAGATTCTTAGTTTCATCTCTGGTGTTGCTCCACTTCCAACAGGCCTGGACAGTACCATGGTGGAGTCACATATGAACACAAGTATGGCTCCGTTGCCAATGAGACTAGTCAGTACCTCAGTGGAGTTACTTTCATCGCTTCCCTGTGCAAGAAGCCTTTCTCTTCTTTCACCTTATTCATTTTTCATTTTGAATCTTTTGACTTCTCATTTTTATTTCTATTTTTCGTTGTGCATAACACTTATTCATTTCAGAGGCAGAAGAGGGATCCAAAATTATTGAGATAAGAAGAGGTTGTTCTAGTAGAGAATTAGTTTAATGTATCTCTAATGTGCCTGTTAAGGCTTTCCCCCTCACCTTACTCTACTTGACTAAGCTGACAAGGGTTAACCCAAAAAAAATTGACTAGAGAAGATGACATTAGTTAGCACACAAGAGTTGTGCTTACACCAAGGTTCACTTCGAAGAGTACGTATTTTCCTTCGACGTATCATGGACTAAGAGTAACAAGTTCATCATATAGAGGCAAGATGATAGATAACCAAGTAGTGATAGTTGTACAAACCCTCTTGTACTTTACCTAGCTTGTTTCATGAGTGACACATGGTTTCATGCGAACTAACCTATGAACAAAACAAATGAACGAACTAACAACAAAGACAAGAAAAAGAAGAAGCAAAAATGAGAGCAAAGCAAGCAAACAAACAAGCAAGGAAACAATCAAATAAGCATGAAAACAAACAAGCATGTAAATAAACAACTAAAAGCAAACACTACTTCTACTCCTACACTAATGGTGCATGGGACTAATCATGTGAAGTGATACTTCCAATGCAGCCACCGACGCATTGGTAGACACATGTGGGTGAATGTTTGGTTTGCGGGTAACCCAGTTGTGCAGACCATCATACAAGAAAGATATAACAATAAAGATAGCCACACTTCGTCTTTCAAAGTGCCCACGGGACATAAGTGAGTGCATGTGCATGATGGATAGTCCATGGACTTATCTGCCTTTGAAGAAAAAGCACACTCTTGACTGAGACATGTAAGAAATTGAAGGAAACAAAGACAACTGGCATCACGAACGAGTGCTTGCAATGTAAGACTCCTCCAAAGCATGAGCAATGGGATCGTACAGTTCGATGGAGGAAGTGTGATCTGTGAGTGAGATGGATCTTCAATGCATACAGATTAGTGATGAGGAGCCTTGGGTGATTGAACATTTTCATGATCAGAAGTGAGAATTACACCAAGAGAGTGAGGGTCTGACATAACCATCAGCTCGGGCTGAACTACCTCGATAGTCTTGGTTGTCTCAACCTCATCATCAGGTAGATCATCATAAATCGGCGGCTTCGAAAGATCAACTACAATAGATTCATGATCATGATAAAAAATGGAAGCAAATGGATCACGACTACCACGATCAGAAAAGTTAATGAATTCTTTAGCATCCTCATGATCAGATGAATCAAACAGAGGGGTAGATGAAAAGTGAACGAAATATTCCTCCGTGTTTTCGGAAAAGACAAATAAAGGATCAAGTGAATCTTCAATGAATAACTTATCCTATCCATTGTTGAATTATGGACTAGCATCCTGTGAGTCTTGTGAGTGATCAACAATGGGTGCATTTGTGGATGAAGACACACATGAAAAATCATGGATGAAAGGTTCACCAAAGAAGCTAGGAAAGAATGGAGGGGGCTCAGATGGAAGGGAGTCATCCTTCACCGAGTGTTGATGTTCAAGCTCCCACTCATACTCTTCATGAATGACAGTGCATGTTGGTTGTGCAACACCAACTCTGTCAGTGGGTTTTTCCTCGTTCACAACAATTGAAGTGTCCTGAATGGACGAAAACAAGACAACATCATTCGGATGAACACTTGAGTGCGAAGACGGAGGTTGAAGAAAAAATGAATATGGGAACTCGAAGGACTCACAACCAACTCTGCACAAAAATTGAGTGGAGTGATGTTGGGATGGTGTGAAGGGTGAACAGATATGTGAACATGATCCTCAGCATCACATGGAGATGGTGGAACTGTAGAATGAGAGGGAGGAGGACAGTCCATTGAGACAGTGCTTGCTCCCACATGGGATTGTGCAGCTCCATCAACGAAGAAGGTTGAGTGAGGCTTGACATCAAGCTTCCTCTTGGGAAGGGAAGATTTCTTAATAAAATACTCGAACCGGTCCTAGAGGTAAGAGAACATCATCTTTCTCCTCGGAGCTTGAAACTACAAGTCACAAAAGCACTGCCAAATATCAATAACGGATTCATGCAGAGCCCTCCGTTTGTTGTAATAGTTTATGGTCAAGATGGTCTGGATCAAAATGATAGAATGTGTCTTCAATAAGATCACAGATGTGCTCACATGAGTGCACGGTGTCAGCTAGTAGGCTAAGCACCCAATGAGATGTAGATTCGTGAAGTGTGTATGTGAGCAGTTACCTGACCTGTTTGTCAGTAAACTCATCTTCCTCATAAATCACGGAAATAACTTTATGTAAGTACTCAAGCCAAGCCATTTCACCTTAACCATCATACGTGTGAGTGGACAAGAGATTGAAAAGCTTCCCCAAGATGGAGACATATTCACGATTCGGAAAACACCTCGGGGGAAGAAGAATACAAGACTCCATGAAAGATATGCAAAGGTTCAAAACCGAATCAGAGGACACTGCTTGTCATCAGGCCCTCCTTCTAGCTCTTGAAATGTTGATGGTGTTGAACCTTCCAACATGTCAAGGGGATCTCCCTGGTAAGAAGTCTCAATTATACCTCAAACCATTTGGTGTAGGAGTCCCAACAGTGGGTCGTAAGTTAATTCCTTGACCATGATGTCGCACAGAAGAAAAAATTTGTTAGTAGCAAGGGTGCAACTGATGCAGAGAGTCAAGGAATGCGTACGATAGGTTCCAACCTTTCGAAGGGAGAGGAAGGTGAAGGTGAGTTCCAGGTTGAAAGGGATCAGTCCCAACTTGGCTAGGAACGCACCACACAAAAGACATGCATAGCTTCCGGTGGAGCAGTCCACTCGAATGTGACAGTCACAACATACAAGGTAAGATAACACAAACAACACTCATGGATCAGTCTGAAACGAGTGTGATGGTTGATATAGCAAGATTCATGAGAAAGGTCTATCTGATGTCCAACAGAGAAGTAGACACAGATGGTGACAACATTAGCAACATATGCAACTAATTAACAACAAGATTCATATAATTGCATGTGAATCAATTCATATACAAGTACGTAACTTAAACAACAAATATCATTAAAGCAACCGGAATAGTCCAACTACAATAACGACATATGCATGGAAATGTGTTGGCTCTTATTATTAAATAAGTGTAAGTCACAATCATAAAATACACCATGTAAACCTGCTAACCCCAACAGTGGAACATTACAACCACATATTCTTGCTCCTCCAAAGAGATGTACTAGCTCCGTGCAATGGATAAGCCAAGGCGTGTTACAATACTATCCAAGTCTTCTTCAAGATAGTCTTAGTAGAAGCTTGGCTAACCAAAAGCCTATAAAATGAGTTATGAGGGACTATTTATAGCAAAGGGTGGGGTGACCCTTGACATTCCCCTTTGTGACAATTCAACTACCTTCATGACTCTTCACCTACTCTATGACTATTACATTTACTCTTGACACTTGACTTACATTTGACATGACTCAACATTACAATGGACATGTACCCATGTGAATGATGGCTTAAACAAGCCAAAATAGACACCACTCTCACTTAGACAACTATAGAAGTCCAACTGCTCGACATCCTCATGCTGATCAACAGTAACATACTGGTGCCAAGATTGGTAGTCTCTGATAGTGTCTATGTGTTCTGTCATGACATTCATCTAGAACCTGAACCTTGGCTCCATGGCATCAAAGTACACTACTCGGGCTCCTCTGTCCAACTCATCTGAAAGAATGCACATCATTGTCCTCAATGTGGCAAGGCCAGCAACATACTTGTGCATGATGTCTACCTTGATAAGAAAGTCTAGATTGGTGGTGACATGCATCAACTCGTCAAAGTATGAGTCAAGCTCATGTTGGACCTGCTTCTTGGTCTTCACTTGGGTGAGAGTCCGAAGTGATGGAATTGAATGTGTGTGCACTAGAACCTCCATGCTCTTGAATACTCATGCATGGGAAGCCTTTATGCCAGTGATGAGTTGCGGTAGGTCCTCATAGTTCCAGATCTGACTCCGGATATGTGCTTGCATCTCAACCGCATTGGCCCTCACCATCTTGGGCAATGAATCAAGGCTCCCTTATACTTCATTGTCCATGCCTGCATCTTGTCAATGACAATAGGTATGTTCTTCAATATGCGATATTTTCTCACACATTGATGCTGCCATCTGTGAAGATGAACAACTGCTTGATGCACGGTACTGAACTTGGAGTACAATGCTTGCATGACTGTGTCTAAGGAAAATACTTCATCCAGTATTGCCTTCTTCAGTTCAGCTCGGGTGGACATTGTCACCAAGTCTCCTCCCTTCTTGACCACCTATAATTCATTTTCCATTTGGCCATTCTCAGCTATGAGGAAGCGAACACTGGAGCTAGTTGCTTCGAAATAAAATCTAGTTGCATCGGCCAAAGTAGCTGGGTCCTCGTTGTTATAGACATATTTTGGCACTGCAACCCCAATCTTATTTGTCGATAAACCAAGGGCTCTTTAACCCCTAAACGTGTTGTTTCATCCCCTAAAAGATCATAGTAAATTGATTACATCATTCCCCAGAAGTTCCACCTGAAAAACCACTCAGAACTAGCCAAAACTGGACCATACTGACTGCTCCACTATCAGGGTGCGATGCATATTGAATCCTACACTAGCCAGGTGTGATGCATATTGAAGAGGCCTTCTGTGTGGTGTGATGAGCGAGAATGGACAAATGTCTGAGACAATTTTCTAAGTGGATGCTCATGGAATCTTCTAGAAACTTCTCCTAGGAAACTTGCCTCTCTGAATTCGCCCAGGGATGAGTAAGAGATCCAATAAATCTCCAAGTGGAACTTGAACTACAAGTGGAATGAAACTAATCAAAAACCTAGAGATGACTCACACCTTTGCAAACATCTACAAATGGATCCCTCATCTGAGGGATCTGGAGGCTAGAATTTGTAATTTGTCAGGAAGTGCTGATAGTTTCTTTGAGAAGAAGCATTACATTGTTGGGTGATCTTGCTTTTCATGACGTGAAGAGGGCTTTGATGCTGGGAGGATGATGCTGGATCAGACAACTGGGTTGTAATTCTCCCTTCTATTTTAATAAAGTTCTCCATACAATTGTGTACTTGTGAATCTTGTTATTTGTGAATGCCATTGTATGTTCAATGTACTTCTGATTCTGCATTGTTTATGATATAATAGATTGAGATGCTTTGATGGTGTTTTATTACTTTGTTTCTACAGATATTCTCTAAGTGGGACAAGTAGGAGAGGAGTTGCAAGCTATATCAAGGAGGAGAGAAATCAAGCAAGGAGTCAAGCGGAAGATCTAGGTTGGTCCCTTTTCTTCTCCCTTATCTATCATACATAGAGGAAATCACAAATTAATTTGATTGTTTGTTTCTAAGATAGCTGCCAATCTTAGTGGGAGTAGCAGATCGAAAAGACACTAGTTTTCCTGGAAACAAAATGGCGACTCCATTGGGGAACAAATAGTTTGTTTGTTTTTTATTTTTTTTTGCTTTATAAACTACAAACGGAGCCTGAAGTTAGCCAGATATCCTTCGACCTGCTCTTGCTTTGCAGGTGCATAGTAGATGAATGTTGCTTCAATCAATCTCTGGTTTAGTTTATGAATTGAACATCTGACTTGCGAGCATTCTAAACGCCCTTGTGGTAGCTCAGTAACCTCCCGGGATCATTCCTCTGTACTTTGCTTTTTACTGTCCATCATAGCTTAGCTTAAATTACTGAACTCAACTGCAAATTTGAGCAAAAACCCACCTCACTTTCACTTCCTGGCCCATCGCACTATTTATCACTGGAAGCCAGTATGCATCGCACCTCCCATGTGTAGTAGGTGAGATGCATCCCTATTTATGTGAAGCATAGGTGCGATGACTGAGTAATCCTATTTCTCTCCTTGAAATTTGGTTTTTTTATTTTTGTTTTTAGCTCTGTTTAATTGTTTTTGCTGCTTATGAATAGTATATCATTGCTGAAGCCTCCTTGCCTTACATAGACCAGCCTCCTTTGATTAGGATTAGTAAATGTTTTTTTGTATTTGTCCATCATTTACGATCCTTAGTCAAAAAGTTGCTTGAATCGAACTATCATTTTGGTGCAAAAAATTGTCGTAACTATCGTTTTGTGTCGAAAAAGAGAATGGTCATAAAGTATTCTTTCTCTAGATAGTCGATTGAACTTTTTGTCATGTATTTGATTTGAATTTTTAATATCTGAAGTGTCAAAAGCGTTTTTCTATTCGAAATTGAAAAGTGTCGTTTAGTCTTCCTTTCATTTTGAAAAAAAATTGTCGAAATGTCGCTTTGAAGAAAATATTTTAGATCTATACTCAATTTTCCTTTTTTTCATTCTTCACATTAAAGGGAATGAAAAAAAAATACATGCATTTGCATTTTCATTTAGACTGTGTGTGAAAAATGAGTTAGGAAAATTTCATTTAGTGTGTGCTCTTTGCTCTCTGTTTGAAAGAATCGTAATATTCTTTCCTTAGTAGCTAGGATTTCCATTGCTAAAAAGTAAACAACGTCTGTTTATCATTTTAGATTGCATATTTAGGAATTTTATATCTACATCACGTGGTGAACATTGAAAGGAAAACTTCTATGCAATATCAACTCTAAAATAAATTTCAATGAACTTAACAACGCTTTGGAACTTAACGCAACACATCTGGAGGTCTAGGCTAGAGACGTGTTCTGACGTCGTAAAATCTAGTAACTATCGTTTTCATCGAAGGTTTGGTGATTCCTCCTCTTTGAGATGACAAGTGCTAGCACGGACTTGTGCTACCTGTACCGTCGAGTATATATTGGAAGACCACAATAAGCTTATATCCTTTATCCACAGGAAGCCGTGTCTGCCGCCCTATCGATCGCAATGCACTGAACACAACATTCGGGAAGATTGACTGCCATACATAAGTCCTTGGTAATTTCTCTTTGATTTATCACCAAGGTGTATATTGCAGTTTTGCTATTGGTTTGGTAATCCCTCTATCTAGATTTCCAGAGTAGTCACTTTCGTTCCTTTTCGACTCCTTGAAAGAAAAGGTCCATCTGAGCACTTGTCACTTCAGGCTCATTAAAAATTGAAGGAGACTAGAGTCATCTTTATCTTTTTCTCGACTCTTTAAAATTGAAAAAGAAAAGTTGTGTCAAAGCGTCATTAAAATTTATTTAATTTTGAATAACATTTTCCCCCCTTTTAATTTTGAGTTGATCAAGTAATCTGCAATCATGGAAGAAAGTCAATCAAAACCCCTTCGTTCGCAGAGACTAGCGAGTCAACTGTCTTTTACTCCAGAAACAAAACCATTACAGGCAAAACGGTCTCGTTTAACCGAGTCCACTTCTCCTAGTTTATTTGAAACTTGTGTTTTAACATCGTTAGAGACTACAGTTACTTCGATCATTTCTAATACATCTGCCTTTATAGAAGAAGTTCCGCAGTTACAAGAGGACATTAGAACTGATCCTAGTGTAATTGTAGACACTTTTATTCCTGAAACAGCTCTAGCTAGAGTTGATCCAAGGACTGAAGTTCACTTGCCTGAACATCTGGAAGTTGAATTCCATAATTCAGAAGGCGTCAACCCCCCGGTATCTGTCACTACAGAAGCTATATGTTCTTCGGCTCAAGAAATATTTTACGGACCTAACGGTCTACCTCTTCCACCTGGACTGATTGCTATAGAAGAGATAGTAGAGGATGTTCCATCTAGTACTCCATTACATTTTGGAACTAGGATCCACTTGTATCCTTCTACTCCTAAAGTTAGTTCTTTTAATCATCCTTCATCACAAGTTCTTGTTGAATCGCTAGGAAATCTCTTGGATAGACTTAACATGTCTGAGAAACCGTCGACATCGAGGACTGTGTCATCAGATACAACTATGACAGAGCTGCCTGCTGCCATTCCTAAAATGTTTGCTGGTATGCCATCTGTCCTGGCTAGTTATCAATCACTAGCTGGAGTCCACTTAGGGACTGTTTCGACAACATGGTCTGTTCCTATTTGTTCATTTGGAATCCCATCTGGTATTTCTTATGTTGAAACTCAGCAAATTGATCCTACATGCCAGTATCAATTTGGGTAGACTAGTCTTCAAAGACCGATATATCCTTTGAACATTGGACTGCTGCCATATGGATGGCAGTATGCCTTTTCATTGTTCCCTCCTGGAGAACAACCATATGAGAGTTCACAGCAAAATTCAGGTCAAACTGGAATTACATCCAGCGGTTGGGTACCAATACTGCCTTAACAACCAAGGCTTGTATATTCAATGAAACTAGTCCAACCCGTGTCGAACATTCCCACTACACCTGCAATTGTTACTGTGTCGCAAGTACAAGCATTTCCTATTGTGTGTCAATCTCAAGTCTCTCATGGTGCAGTACAATAGCCTCTTGTCTCTACGACTCAATCGCAACCTTGGGTTAGTGTTTCCTTACCTGGAACGACTCAGGCTCAAACGGGTACTATCACTCCGCATCTTGGTCAAACATCCAGTATTGGGCAACAGCAAATGGTCCAACAACCATGGCTGGTACAATATCAACAACAAAAATTCCAACAAACTTACCAAGGATCTGAGCAACAAGGCTTTGCAGGTAATGGACAACCGTTTTTTCAAAACAATTATCAATAATCATACTATAATGGCTATGTCCAACAACCTTATCAAAGTTACCAACATCAAATACATTACGCTGGTATGCAAAGACCTACTGCTCAGGCAATCCCCTCTTATCCTGGGTATGCTTCACCAAACCTGAATCAACAGTTGCCTTTTGTAGCAACTCTAGAATTACCAGACTTAAACCGGCTGATGAATGATCCAATTGCATACGCCCCTTGGTGGCCAACAATTCCTCGTAAACTTCCCTCTAATATTCCTAAATTGAATGGAAATCCGAGTGAGGATCCATCGAATCACGTAATGACTTTTCATTTGTGGTGCTCATCTAACACCCTAAATGATGATTCGATTAGGCTTCACCTTTTTTAGCGAACGCTGACTGGTCCGGTAATGAAATGGTATATTGAATTGCCTAGAGCTTCATTTGATAACTTCAGTGCCCTTTCCACTACTTTTCTAACCCACTTTCAGTTACCCATAGGGTATGAAACAGGGACAAAACTCCTTACCAACTTTAAACAGACAACAACCACTCACATATTTGATCATATTCATGAGTGGCGACGTCGTCATCGAATGGTAAAGACGTATGTTCCTAATCAGCTTCTAGATGAGTGGTTTATTAAGTCATTATTGCCTTCCATTATTGAAGATGTGGCAAAGGGAGGGGTTGTCACTGAAGAGAAAGTCATTTCTCGTGCTCAATATTTAGACTTGATCTACACTCAGTCTGGCACACTCTATGACAAAATTCCTGACGATCCTAGACCAGAATTTTCCATTCCTCCCTCTCCTAAATCGAACAGGGACTCTCACGTTGGTTACGGCATGATTGGTACCTCAATCATGCAAACCAGAAAGGCTCCGTCTGGTAAAGCCCTTTTAGTTTCTAGTCAAAAAGAAAACAACCAACCTTTTGCCTTGGAGATTAATGTCGTGTCATCTGACAAGGGTAAGAATCCAAAGCAACCAGGGGGCAAGAAGAAAGGGAAAAATAATAAGAAGAAACAGGAGAATTCACCTCTTGAAAAACCTTCTGAAAACCTCGCTGAGCAAAAGAAACCTCGTCAATCATGTTTCATATGCGATAAGGACCATGTCATGAAAAATTGTCCACATCGAGCTGAGTTTACGAAATTTTTAAAAACTTCAACTACCTCAGCGGTGTTGACTGATCCGTTTCCAAACATAGAAACTAATCTGGTTTCTATCGATCATCTTTCCACATCGCAAGTGCTTATGCTATCCATATTGAAACAAAAAAATGATGCTTTGATATCAACAAGGAATAAATATTATGGGAATCCATAGTCATCAAACAACAAGGCTACAGATCAACCCAGTAGTTCGACAACAACTTCCTTAGAAGTTATTCTACCCATCATTCTTGAATTAACTATAAAGCTGCCAAAGGGAGTAGTACATAAATCGACATTTAATCCTCATGCTCGAGTAGCATAGAATTATAATATAGTGGAAGATCTGGCTCAATCACCATCTGCTATGTCAACACGTGAAGTACTGCAGAACCGCCCCTCCCAAAATCAGGCTTTGTTATCAGCAATAGGTGGGATCAATCCAGCAGATTCCAATCGTGTGGCCTTTAACCATAAAGGATACGAACCTCAGTTACCAGTCCAACTCACTTTCCTTATATAGGTAAAAGTCCTCAATAAAACTGTTCATCAAACAATCATTGATGAAGGGGCATCTACTTGTATTATGTCAATGAGTTGCTGGAAAACTTTAGGCTTACCACCCTTGTCATGATCATCAACGACATTAAAAGCATTCGATGGAAGAACATACACGGCATATGGGATATTGAGTAACTTGCAAGTTGAATTGGGGGGCAAGATAGTAGAAATTGAAGTCGAGGTTATTGATGGAAACCTTGACTGTAATATCTTACTGGGAAGGCCCTGAATTTATGCTATGGCTGCTGTTGTGACAAAATATTTTAGAAAGATTGCATTCCCCTTCCAAGGCAGTATTACAATCGTTGACCAACTGACCTTTTTCCCCAAAATTTCTCAAGCTACTGGAAGCATTCCATTGATCCATGGAAGTTCTCAATCGCTTCAAAATATTGGAGTAGGTCTCCTAAAAGACCCTTCCTTAATGGGTACTTTTTCCCCCCCGCCTCCAAATAATTTGGCAAAAGTGGCCATAGTGGAAACCTGTCATATGATATCTTCTACATCATCAAAGATTAAGAAGAACTCTAACCATTTTGATAGTGTGTATCATCGCTAGGTGTTGCCCCCAAGCCCTATAGAATATTTGTAGCAATCAATTTTTTGGGCCTAGGCGGCGAACCCAAATCAATGCTCAACAAGTGTTTGGATAGATAGGTCTCTAGAGTATGGTACCTCTTCCGATCCTTGGTCTCGTATACATTCTACAGACGAAGGAATCATTTAATCAATGATGATAGGAGAGACGTCATGGGAAGATTACCACCATCGTTCCCACCTTCAAGATAACAATGAAGATTATTCAAATGACCTTAATCATCGTTCAGTTTTTAATTTCATATCAAATACTATAATACAGTGGATTCCGAGCAAAATCTGTCCAATATTGAGGAAACTGTCGCCATTAATATCTCGACCAAACCTAATGTACTAGAGAATATTCATGTTGGAAAATCTTGTTCTCCCTCAAAACTAGAAATATACTGCGCTCTCTTTCACGAATTCAGAGATGTCTTTGCATGGTCATACAAGGAAATGCTAGGCATTGACTCGAGCATCATTGAACATGAAATCAAGATGTATCCAGATGTCAAACCAGTATGAAAACGACTTCGACCGGTCCACCCAAAGAAAGCCGCCACCATTAAAGTAGAAGTTGAAAAACTTTTGCATGCTAGTTTCATTTACCTTGTTCCTCTCACTGATTGGGTATCAAATATTGTTCCTGTGATGAAAAAGCAAGGAACAATTAGAGTGTGTGAGAGATTTTTTGGTGTAAATCACATGATATTTAATTTTTCGACGCGTTTCGAACCAACTAGTGTGGTTCATCGTCAGGACAAGTTGAATGAACAGATCTCGCTTTGCATGTTAAATAGATAGAGCAGAACCTCCAACGGCTATATTCCTTGACCAGGTAATGGCTATATTGACAACGACTATATTTGACCGGGAAACGGTTCGTTAGGACTGGATTAGGGGTATAACGATTATTTAATTAAATAAGTTACTAACTACTCTAATATATAGATATAATAACTTGGATAACTTACTATTAATTTAAATTAATTTATTTTAATATCATAATTATAATTTAAATTACTCTAATATCATACCCTTAAATTACTCTAATATTTATATATTTATTTAACTTTTATAAATAACTATTAATTTAAAATTAATTTAGTTTATAATTAATTTATTTTAATATTTATTTATAAATAAGTGTATGAAACAATCCCTTTAACTTATATTTTAATAAAAATATAACTCACTATTTATATATTACTCTAATATTTATATATTTAATAACTTTTATAACTAACTATTAATTACTCTAATATTTAGATATAATAACTTTGATAACTAACTATTAATTTAAATTAATTTATGTTATAATTTATTTATTTTAATATATATTTATAATTGTAAGTGTATAAAAGGGTCCATTTACTTTTATTTTAATAGAATATAACTAACTGATGTAACTTATTTAATTAAATAATGGTTATACCCCCAATTCGAGTCCTAACTAACCGTTTCCTAGTCAAATCTAGCCATTGTCAATATAGCCGTTACCTGGTCAAGAAATATAGTTGTTGGAGGTTTTTCTCTATCTATTTAACATGCAAAGCGAGATCTGTTCATTCAACTTGTCCTGAAGATGAACCACACTGGTTGGTTCAAAACGTGTCGACAAATGAAATATCATGTGATTTACACTGAAAAATCTCTCATAAACTTAATATGGATCACAGAAGCCTCAATTCAACAATTAGAGTGTGTGTCGATTATAGGGATGTAAATCAAGCATGTCCAAAGGACAACTACCCTACACCCTTCATCGACCAGATAATTGATGAATGTGTCGGATGCAAAATCTTTTCATTCATGGATGGATTTTCTGGATACAACCAAATCAATATCCGCCCACAAGACCAGTCAAACGCTGCATTTATATGTCCATGGGGCACATTTGCGTACCGTAAACTACCTTTCGTCTTGAAGAACACAGGGGAAACCTTTCAGAGGGAAATGAACTATGCCTTCCATGGCATCACGCACATTGTTCAACTGTATCTTGACGATCTACTGGCTCATTCATGAAAGCAGACCAATCATCCGCAACATTTGAGAGCCATATTTCTACGTTGCTGACACTACAAGATATGACTCAATCTGCACAAGTGTGTGTTTTGCGTTGGTTTTGGTCAATTACTTGGTTTCGTAGTTTCTAAGGACATAATTCGACTCGACCCATGTAAGGTTCAGGCAATGCTTGACATGCCTCCACCTTGAAATTTGCTTCAAATTCAGAAACTCGAAGCGAAAGCGAACTTTCTAAGGAGGTTCATTCCAAATTACGCCGCACTTGCTAAAGGTTATACACGTCTTTTGAAAAAGAAGTACCCTTCAACTGGGATCAAGTTGCGCAAGCTTCCTTTGATGCTTTAAAAGGTTCCCTAGTAAAAGCATCATTAATGTATGCTCCTGGTTATCAAAAAGACTTTAACCTGTATCTAGCCACCATAGATACAACCATCGCCATGGTTTTGGTGCAAGCGGACAATAGGATAGAACATCCTATCTATTATTTAAGCCACAACTTAAATGATACAGAAAGTAGGTACTCCTATGTTGAAAAGCTAGCTTTAGCAGCTATTCAAGTAGTACAAAGATTTCGACACTATATTCTCTTTCGCAAAACTACCATTTTATCATATTGCAATCCATGACCTACATTCTGTCGTGTCAATTACTAGGGGGAAAATATTCCAAATGGATAGCCATTTTGCAAGAGTTTGATCTAGAATTCACCAAATCCAAATCAAAGAAATCTCTGGTATTTTTAGGCCACTATACTACTAGTGTACCCCTTATTGTTATTAGTACAACCCCCTTATTATATTGTTGTACCCATATAGTCCCCATATTGTTACTATTGTGCCCCATAGAAGCCCACTATTGTTATTATTATGCCCTTACATTATTATTGTTATGTCGGCTCTGATTATATTATGACCCCTTAGACTCCTATATATAGAAAGGAGGTATTTTCAATTGTATCATCAAAGAATTATTCATTTGTGTAATGTAAAGGAAGTTGCCCCCTCGAAGAGGCTGAATTATAAGGTGTTCAACTATATTTTCTATATTTTTGTGAGCTTGTTTCATAACATTTGGTATCAGAGCTTTGGATTCTAGGGTTTCACTACTCCAAATAGGTCATTGTGGCATTTTCGCTAATTTTTTTTTTTGCGATGTTTCAGAAGAGAAAAAAAAAACCATTTGAGGTGAAATCACGTTGTACCTCTAGTCCAAATTTCAGAGCCTTTCGTGCAATATTTGCGGAGATATGATCTGAGGAAGTTGGTCTTTTTGCAGACTCTTGAATTTCATTCCAAACAGGTGACCTGGGGAAAATCGTCATAACTTTTGTTTTGAGCATCAGATTGACATTTCATAAAAGGTCACAGAAAGAGGATGGATTGTAGTTTCCTATATATATTTTTCAGCTACTAAGATCAAAACAGTAACACGTGGCACTTCATACAAGTTCGCTCTTCTGGAAAGGTCTATAATCAGGTCATTTTGGGAGGTTGTGCATAACTCTACCTTGGAGAATCTAAATTCGATCAGACTGGTGGCATTGGAAACAAGACACAGAGGGCTACTGCAGGTCGCAATTTTAGAACTGGAAGAACCTAAATTACAGAGTTATAGTCATTTCAAGATCAAGCTCCTAAAATCAAGAAAAGGTGATATGAGGAAGTTTGATGGCAAGGATCCGTAAATTGGATACTTCAGATCGAGCAATATTTTGGTCTACATGGTGTACCACTGTTACAAAAGGTATGTATTGCATCTTCATATTTAGAACCAGACAATTTTTATGGTATAAAGGGCTTTGTTCTCATAAACAACTTGTTACATGGTCAATTTTCACGGAGGAAATGATAGCACATTATGAGGATACAAAGAGCAACACCTCCTTTAGAGAAACACCACAACAATTGGAAAGAGTAAAAGGGATTTGTTACATAGTGGAAAGTAAAATTAATGCAACAAGGAAGTCTACCCCTCACAACTATAAAGATGGAAGTGTTGTTTCTCCTAGCCTTCCACAACCTACAAGGGTTACACCACAACAATTGGAAGAAAAAAGAGAAAAAGGGCTTTGTTACAGTTGTGATAACAAATGCACTAAAGGTCATAAGTGTGCTGAGAAGAAATTATTTTACATAGAGTATGAAGAGGAGGAAGAAAAGGATCAAGAAACATCAAAAGAAGAGGATATACGCTAGGACCCAACCCCATAGAAAGAAGAAATGAATCAGACCATATCTTGTAAAGAATTGGCAAGAATTACCACTCCTCAAACTCTCAAGATAGAAGGACATATCAAGAAGAAAAAGGCCCAAGAAGTGAAAGATCACATCGAGAAAGAAGAAATGGATCCAAGCATATCTTGTAATTCATTGGTCGGAATTACCACTCCTCAAACTATCAAGATAGAAGGACATATCAAGAAGAAAAATGTTCAAGAAGTGAAAGATCACATCGAGCATCAAGAAATGAATCCGACCATATATTGTAAAGGATTGGAAGAAATTACCACTCCTCAAACTCTAAAGATAGAAGGACATATCAAGAAGAAAAAGGTTCAAGCAATGAAAGATCACATCGAGCATCAACAACAAGTTCTCCAACTTTTAAAAGGATAACGCCACTTTGGTGCAAAATTGAATGAAACAACAGGTATATCAACATCGTAGTGAAAAATGTTTTGATGTAAGTGATTGGGTATTCTTACCGCTACATCTCAAGCAAGCTATTTGTGAGAAGGAAATGTTGGCAATACTACATGCACTTAAGAAATGGCGACCTTACCGAATGGGAAGACACTTCAATGTAAAAATGGATCATGATAGTCTTAAATACTTTTTAGAACAACTATTATCTTTAGAAGAATAGAAAAAATGTGTCACAAATATTTTGGGTTATGACTTTGACATCATCTCTAGAAAATGGAAGCAAAATTTTGTTGCAGATGCACTCTTAAGAAAGGATGAGGATGTGGAAGCATTATTTTGTGCTATTTCTGTTATCCAACTAGATTGGATAAATGAAGCAAGGGATGAATGGAAGAAGGACAAAGAAGTGTGGCCACTCATTCAAAAGTTGCAGAAGATCCCAATTCAAACAATATTGCCAGAACTTGAAGAGGAAGGAAAAATCATATTGGAACTTGGAGCAGTCATAGAAACAAAAACCAGAAAGCTACGAAATCGATCAATTTCAGAGTATCTCATCAAGTGGAAGAACTTACTTGCTGAAGATTCCACATGGGAGGATAAGAATTTTATATAGAAGCATCAAGAACTACTCAAGTGTTGAGGACAACACTTTTTGAAGGAGAGGGGCATGTTAGACCACTATACTACTAGTGTAACCCCTTATTGTTATTAGTACAACCCCCTTATTATATTTTTGTACCCATATAGTCCCCATATTGTTACTATTATGCCCCATAGAAACCCACTATTGTTATTATTATGCCCCTACATTATTATTGTTATGTCAGCTCTGATTATATTATGACCCCTTAGACTCCTATATATAGAAAGGAGGTATTTTCAATTTTATCATCAAAGGATTACTCATTTGTGTAATGTAAAGGAGGTTTCCCCCTCAAAGAGGCTGAATTCTAAGGCGTTCAACTATATTTTCTATATTTTTGTGAGTTGGCTTCATAACAGGTATTTGCAGAGTTACTTTGTGACCTCCCATCGTCATATAACGATTCAACATCTAAAGTGTCAATCGTGGATGAGACACTGTTTTTGATATTGTCAAGTGATCCATGGTATGGAGATATACTGGTCTATCTCCAAACCCAAACTTTTAGGCCTAACACCTCTTGCTCTGAACAATGACGTATTCAATACCAAGCAAAAGACTACATGATCATTTGTGATACACTTTATCGTCGTGGTGTGGATATATTTCTTCGAAGGTGCCTCATGCATGAGGAGGCCGCAAAAGTCCTGAATGACTATCATTCAGGTGCGTGTGGGGGGCATCTATCTAGTTACGATACTACACAAAAGATCTTATGATCTGGTTACTTCTGGCCCACTATATTCAAAGATTGCATAATTATAGCCAGAAGTTTCCATGCTTGCCAAATTTTTGATCACAAATACAGATTACCACCTGCACCGCTAAACCCAGTAGTTGTTGTTGGGCCATTCGCTAAATGTGGCATAGATTTCATGACATGTAACCCCACCTCGGCTGGGGGGCATGGGTATATTATAGTCGCTATCGACTATTTTACAAAATTGGTTGAGGTGATAACTACATTAAACAATAGTGGTGAAACGGCTGCTCTTTTGTTTTTTAATCATGTAATCTCTAGATTTGGTGTCCCACAAGCTATAGTCACAGATCATGGGTCGCATTTTCGCAATCACATGATGGTTGAATTGACTGCCAAATTAGGACTGTCCCACGATAGTTCTATTCCATATTATCCACAGGCTAATGTACAAGTTGAGGCGATCAAAAAAGTCCTTAAGCACATGCTGTAGAGAATGATTGGAGTCCACAAACGGAATTGGCATTTGATCCTGTACTCAGCCCTGTGGGCATATAGGAATTCAGTGAGAAATGTGACTGGATTTACACCCTTCCAGTTGGTGTATGGTCTGGAAGCTGTCCTACCAATTTAGTGTGAACTTTCATCTCTCAAGATCGTAATTGATTTGCTTCCCGAAACTTCAGAGGAAGAGGCTCGTTTCTTGGAACTAATCCACTTGGACGAAACCCATCATGATGCCGCGCTAGCTAATGAAGCACATAAGAAACATGTCAAAGCACAATTTGAAAAAAATGTCAAGCCTCGTGTCTTCTCAGAAGGTGACCTGGTCTTGCTGTATGATCAGGACTTTGATAAATTGGGAGCAAGTTCGAACCATTATAGATGGGGCCCTACATTATTAAATGGGTATTGACAAAAGGAGCCTATGAGCTGGTCGATTATGACAGAATTCCACTGTCACAACCCCAAAATGGTTTGTATCTTAAACGTTACTATGCTTGATTAAGTGTAGTACGCTCTTTGTATAAATAATTTTGTTACATTTTTGTTTTCTTTTAGAGTTATTATTTTTGTTAGGTAATCCACTTTGCATTTTTTGTAGATGCCAGGCTTTTTGGATTCATTTATTGGGTATGCCAACGGAGCTAGTCGTAGTATGTGGAACCTATCTTCTGTAGCATGGGCCATTTTTGCTCCAAGCGGTGAGTTAGTGAGTTTTAGGGGGATATGTATTGGTTGATCAACGAACAACATTGCTGAGTATAGCGCGTTGATTGAACTTCTCTCTGATGCCATTTCACATGGCATACGCTGACTAGTTGTCAGGCTAGATTCACAACTCGTCATTCTACAGCTTACCGGCGTCTATTCTGTTCAGAACCCAGCTATTTATCGTATGTTCCTAAGAGTCAGGGTTTTGGAAAGACAGTTTGATTCCATTCAATATCAACACATTTCCATAAACTTAAACACATTAATTGTTTCATTAGCAAACTATGTGTTAGATAAAAATTTGTAGCATTTGTAAAGAAAGCATTTTACATTAACATTTGCATTAGGATTGCATAACTTAACCAAGATTAAAACTCCAAAAATAAAAAATATATAACTGTTTATAGTTTTTACAAAATGTTTTGTGTCCAAGACAAAATCGGTCACATGACCAAGAAACTCAAAAATGAATGTAGAAAAGCATCCTAGACTAATGATGCTGGTGATAACATGTCACCGCATGTGCGATAATGCACAAAATTTAGGTCCATCGACTCGGCACACCAGTGGTGTGGCGCTGTAACCTCAAGCGTAATTCGTTGTTCGTCACATCCTGAATAATGAAAGTAAGCCCTCGATCTAGTCCTGCAGCACTGCCAGGGTCTCCGATATGTCCAAATCTTGAAGGACGACCCTCCCTATAGCCTCTCCTACTGGAACATCTGCTGCCACCCATGGGCGTGCCACTGCTCACACTGGCCCAATATTTGCACACTCATATGAGTTCAATTAGTCTTGATAACATTTAAAAACACAAAAACACTATAAAACTGATTAACAAAAATGTGGTCAAATCATTTTACCTATGGAACTCCACTATTTTCCAGCCAGTAACACCAAATCTGGGTCGCCTCAGAAATCCATCTCAACGTATGGATACTCAAGACCATCTCTTGATGGTAAAAACGCTCAAAGAAGGCATCAGAGAAGGAAATCTGTGATTGACCAGCATGTCTGGCCATAAGATCAACACACCTCTGCATCCGTGGTTCCCTCGATGCTGGCAATCCTAGTGAAATGTACTGTGGCTACATCAGTGGAATCCTCTCCAAGGCGAAAGTAGTCAAGATGGAACCATAGCCAAAATTCTTGGATCTTCCATTCCTTACCTTGCAGAGTTGTTCTTTTATAACAGGAAGTATCGCCTCACACTAATTGAACACCTTTGGTTCCAGGCATTCCAGGGCATACTGCATGTAAGATCTGTTGGTCAAATGAAGAGCCGCGCTGCCAGATCGTCTAGAAAAGGTAAATAAAATGATCCTCAAGGGCCGATTAGTGACATCCCGAATATTGATATTGCCATACCTGCTAGGCTGAGATCCATCTCTACAAAACTGGAGATTATAATCTCTCACAGATTCACCCCCACGGGTAGATCCCGATTGTGAGAGAGGGGCACCACGCCTCGATAACCCTGTTAGAAAGTAAATATCCTCAACTATCAATGGGATGGACTTGCCTCTGATCTGGAATACCTAGTTGATCAGATACCAAGCATCAAGAAAATACTGCAACAAACTGATTTGTTGCCTCATGTTGGATATGCGGAAGAATTTTAGCAAGCTGTAGTTTCGCAATGCAGTAACTGTACCATAATCATGTAAGGCAATCATGTCCTCTTCTTCATGTTCATTTTCATGCCATGTGACGACCATCTTGATTCGACAAAAATCTGTAACACAAACAAAAGATGAATTAGGATCCATTTTTGAGCAAAAACAGGCAAAATCTTCATGAAAAATCACTGTGCAAAGTTTCCTTTCTGCACCCATTGCACCCTGCCTTTGAGAAAGGTGAGATGCATACTGACTAGCTAGTGTTTAGCTCAGTATGCATTGCACTTTTCAATGCAGGCCAGGTGCGATGGATGGAGAACTAGTTCTTCAAACCCTAAGGGCCCAGAAGTAGGGAAAAACTTGCTCAAAATCAGATAAGGATGGAATGAAAATGAAGAGTTCAGGGTTAGCTCCTACCTAGTCCTAACGACGTGGAGAATAGTCCATCGTATCTCACAAAATTAGCTGATGAAATTTGAGGGGGAAAACCACTCCAGAGCTTCAAAATCCCAAATTTGAAATGAAATGATAAAAATGAGAGGTAAACTACATTTTATGTTACTTTTCGAGAACTTCAAGTAAAATGTTATTTTTAATTCATGCTTTTGGAAATATATATGTATTTCTAATCAATTTGATGAGCAATTGAGCAGTTTGAATGACCAATGAAAGAATCTAAAGTGTTAAATGGTGAATTGAACGCCTTTGACTACTGTAATGAGCAATGTTTCCGCAAGGTTAAAGCTCGTTAAAAAATAAACCTACCACTGTGCATATGTTAACGCAAGGTTCAAGCTCATTAAAAAATAAACCTGCCTTTAGTAAATGACCTCTGTGATTGCCATGCTATCAGCCTTTTGAGCCTTGGTTGTGTTCTACCATCACCTCCATCCTTTTGGTCAATCGAACGCTTCCACTTGATTGTTTACCCTTTTTGGGAACAACTGCGATGAGTGGTTCTATTAGCCACCCTCTTCACATCACCACGTTTTGAGGAGTTCCAAGCTTACCTGGAACCAGTTGCTACCCTAAAAACGCCACTCGTTCATCAAAAATGAGTCTCCTTTATGCACTTTTTAGACTCATTAAATATGAAAATATTGCCGAGCTATTTGCCTTTCCAACTCGTTAAAGTAAGGGGAAGCACCATCCCTCCTATACAGTTTAATATTTTTTGGACCTGAGGGATTATCCCACAAAAATATTGAGCACTTGTCTTTTTTGGCTTGCTAAAGCGATCAAAAAGTCATCCATTTCGTATCATTTTATACTTTTTCGGACTTAAGGGATTATGCTATGAAAAAGGACTGCCGGAGTTTCTTTTTCGCCCCTTTTCAAACTCTCTAAACCTGAAAAGGACTGATTTATCCTTGTCATTAAACTCGTTAAAACAATAGCGACAAACATGTCCACCCAGACAAGAACGACTTTCACTGTCACTAGGCTCGCTAAAACATAGCGACAGGTTTGCCCGAAAGGAAAATTATAAAAGCTTGACAAAAATAAAGAGGTACTGGTCAGCAATGACTAGGGAAAAAGGGAAGAAAACTTGAAGAACTTTATTGGTACCAAGTCGATCTTGAACATGACACTTTCACTCCATCAACCTGATGAAGTCGGGTTAGGTTATTCCGTTCACCGGTCATTTCACCATTGGTCCTCCATACCATCCATTTTTGGGGCTAACGCTACCAATTCATCTCAGTGTCGCCACTATGTTCAAGAGAAGTCATTTAGAGAATTCAACATCCAGTTACTGCCTCATCCACTGCAATACCTTCACCCTCCATTTTTCATGACCGCCATTCCTGAACATTGTATCATCAGATCATTTTCACCTCCAGAAAATCATTTGCTACGTTTTGTGTCATAGATGTGGGATACATTAAGGCCCTCCTACGATGGGTCACTTCTTGTCGACATCAACTCATTATCCAAGAAGTTGACTTAGAAACAACCCTTTTAGTACTTTGAAGCTTGCATACCTCAATGGCAAGTTTCTCACTTTCGGCGACAGGTTTCCATCAATGGACTTCGACTGAAAGATTTTACATGGTGCTTGACGTCAGATCATATATTCACACCACGTGAATTGTACTATAGTACCCTGAGGATCATTATCATTATCAATGATCCCTATCGTTCCTGTTAACAACTTACATTATTGGTTGGTAATTAGGCGATGTCCTTCCATGTTCGACTTCAGAACATATTTTCACATGGATCGACTTGTACATTGGGCGAAGATTGAACGAGTTTGAAGACTCCTGATCTAGTTTCATCCATGCAGGCTGCAATATATTCAGGAATATAAAGACATCAAATGTACACAAAAGCTACACAAATGATCATCCAAGCTAAGGGATGATGGCTCTACATATAAAGAATCACCATTCTGCAACTGCAGACAATTATCTGTCCTATGTACATGAAAATGAATTTATAAAGCTGAGCATGGGAATGCTCGCCTTAGCTAGATCATGAAAATAATATGATGATGATGTATTTTATTGTATCTTATACAGGTCACCTTCCAGTTCAAATACCTTGGATCCTCATGATAAAGCATTTCAGCCGACATCAAAAGATTTATGACATCATGCTTTAGGGGGCAACTGTTATAGACATATTTGGGCACTGCAACCCCAATCTTATATGTCGATAAACCAAGGGCTCTTTAACCCCTAAAAGTTTTGTTTTATCCCCTAAAGGATCATAGTCAACTGATTACATCATTCCCTAGAAGTTCCACCTGAAAAACCACTCAGAACTGGCCAAAACTAGACCATACTAACTGCTCCACTATCAGGGTGCGATGCATACTGACTCCTACACTATCCAGGTGTGATGCATACTAAAGAGGCCTTCTGTGGGGTGCAATGAGCGAGAATGGACAAATTTCTTAGACAATTTGCTAAGTGGATGCTCATGGAATCTTCTAGAAACTTCCCCTAGGACACTTGCCTCTCTGAATTCGCCCAAGGATGAGTAAGAGATCCAAAAAATATCCAAGTGGAACTAAGAACTACAAGTGGAATGACACTAATAAAAAACCCAGAGATGACTCACACCTTTGCAAACATCTATAAATGGATCCCCCATCTGAGAGATCTGGAGGCTGGAATTTTGTAATTTGTAAGGAAGTGCTGATAGTTTGTCTTTGAGAAGAAGCATTTCATTGTTAGGTGATCTTGCTTTTCATGAGGTGAAGAGGGCTTTGATGCTGGGAGGATGATGCTAGATCACATAGCTGGGTTGTAATTCTCCCTTCTATTTTAATAAATTTCTTTGAGTTTTCCTCCATACATCATGTACTTGTGAATCTTGTTATTCGTGAATGCCATTGTATGTTCAATGTACTTCTGATTCTGCATTGTTTATGATATAATAGATTGAGATGATTTGATGGTGTTTTGTTACTTTGTTTCTATAGGTATTCTCTAAGCGGGACAAGTAGGAGAGGAGTTGCAAGCTCTATCAAGGAGGAGAGAAATCAAGCAAGGAGTCAAGCAAAAGATCTAGGTTGGTCCCTTTGCTTCTCTCTTATCTATCATACATAGAGGAAATCGCAAATTGCTTTGATTGTTTGTTTCTAAGATAGCTACCAATCTTAGTGGGACTAGCAGATAAAAAAGACACTAGTTTTCCCAGAAACACTTGTGCACATCGATCACGATCAATTTTTCTTCAACTTGCGTAGGGAATGTTCAGTCCTCTGGAGTTGGTACTCTGTCAGGCTACAAAACTCTATGTTGAGATTCATCAAAGGAGCTATTGTGCATCTCTAGTTCCGACTAACCACCAAGGATCTCAGTGCCTCCTTGGTCATTCAAGACTAGCTCATCATCTGGATGCATTGAAGTGGGTGAGTTGACCTCTCTGTGGTGAGGCATGAGGTCAGTGTCCTATTCCAATTCTGGCTACTCCATGTCTACATCCAACTGTTCAAGAGCATATTCTATCTCATGGGAAAAGTCTTACCCCTATGAGGGCTCACCCTGTTCACCTGATGCCAGATGTTCAGAAGAATCAACTACTTGTACAGGTGCTGCTTCGTCTTTCTCCACGTGATGCGCCCCCTGCTGAATCTACTACTGTTGCAATTCCTTCTCATGTTGTTGCAACTCTTTTTCTTTCTGGAGTTTCTCTCTCAGATCATGCAACTCCTTCTCTACTTCTCCCATTCTCTTCTTCTCCCTCTGCCTTCACACGATATGCCTATCACGCTGCTGCCTCTTTGCCTAAATAGCCTTAAAATCTTGTTCTACAAGTGGATCTATTCGAAACTTGTAGCTTTGTTCCTCCTCCATGCACAAGTATGATTGGCTGTGCAGCCTTTGTTGTTGCTGCTACTGCTGCTACTGCTGGTGTTCTCTATGGTGTTGCTTCATGTTGTCTTGCTAACCATTCTATGGTGAAACTGACCTATTCATTGGTTTGGAGTAATGGTAACAATACCTCCATGAGTCTTTCTTGGCCCAATGAAATGCCCCATGGATCCAATTGAATTGAAATCTCATGTAGAGATCCTTCACAATGCAATGTGGGTCATATGGGTTGAAGCTTCAGAGGTCAAATGGGTACTTCCTCATTTTCTCAACTTCAACATCCTCTTGCTTGATGCTTCAGATATCGTATAACCCAATCCAAAACGGAAGAGTGGGCCAAGGTTGCTTCTCCTTTTGCTACAACCTAGCTGTTAATCCTGCTGAGATATGATACGCTTCTTCCTGCATGACAAACACGTCCAAAGAAAACTTTGGCAGAACATGTGGAGGCTTCTCTGCACTGAACACTCGGATGAACATGTTGTCCAATGAGGCATACCAATAAGCAACGTCTAACAATGCCTTCATTGCTTCTTATGACATGCAAGGTGGATCCTGTTCGAATATCAACCTGCACATTGGGGTGACAAGATGGTCGGACAACCATTTGATCACTCCTCTGAAGTTGCACTTGGAGAATAGCTTCAAATATGTGATCACAATAGTCTCTGCTAGTGACTATGCCCACTCTAAGCTTGGGAACTCATGTTGGGCATAGACTGCATCTATAATGTAGGCAGACATGTAAATCTCTACGTGCATGCCTTCAGGTGACTATCGAGCCTTCATGACTTGCTCCTTTAGCTGATGAGCCAATATGTCAGATTAGTGGCATGGTCTTCCTTCTCTAGCTAGTTGGTCCAACGCGACCACCCAACTTTGAGGGAAGGTCTCAGTGCTTGCTTGGACACTCAGCCAACATGCAAATATGACGAAGTATTAGTATGCCTTCGTCAATATCTTCATCTTATAGATCTGATTATGGGTCATATTGAAATGAGCTGGCTCCTTTACCCAATCCTTCAGAATGTCTCTAGAGTGGCCTCTGTTGTTGGGAAAGATGAATGGAGGGGTCATGACAGTCATGGGCTCATCCATATGATACATCTCATCGTAATATCATGCCCAAAAGGTTGCAAGCTTCTTCCCACTGACACTGTTCAAGGTCATCGTCTTGGGGTCAATGTGAGAGATGATCCAGTGAATCATGTCCACGCATGGGAACGCGGGGTATCTACATGCAACCTGATACAAGATGGACTTATGAATGTTCACGTACACATGACAGTCTTTAAGGTCTTCCCCAAAAGTACATGCGAATGTTTCATTCACCTCTTACCACTTCAATTTGATGTCCTTGTCCAGATACAACTTCGTATCTTCGTAGATTAGCAAACTAGAGGACACTTACTCAGCTGCTGCTCCAGCTACCATACCATCATTGCCTTGAGATCCTGTTCTCTTGGAAGCCATTGAGACAGATGAACACCTGAAAGATCTAGAAACAAGTAGCATGCATGTCAAGAAATATGTCATTGAAAACAAAGCAAATCTGGGGAAGGACACAACACATACCGGGGGAACTAATGAGCAAGATTACGTGAATTTCACTGGGAGGCTAGATGACTGGCTGCTAGAACTGTGCAAAAGGCAGTCTAGATTGACTAGGACGCTGGACTGGCTGCTGGATCTGAAAAATGCGCAATCTATTTGGGAAGTTGGCTGATGGGATTGCGCAATGTGTGGTTCCTGTTGGGAATACTGCTGGCCCAGGGACAAATTTATGTAAATTTTTGGGCCAAGTAGCCACTGACCTCTAGAAATGCGCTTCAGTCTAGGAGGCCAGTTCTAGGAAAAAATGCACAAATCTGGAGAGGAAGGTGTTATGGGAATAAGTACCCTAAGGCTTTGGGTTGAAACCCCAACATAGCAAGAGCAAACTACAATAAGAAACACTCATACAACTCAGGTAGCATGCTTATATAAAAAAACTATGCGATAGTGACCCTACCTAGATGTCCTTCGTTTGGGTAGTTCCAGCAGGGTTCAGACCCTCTACAACTCTTGATGATCTTCGAATCTGCAAATCAACCAATCTGAACATACATAGCAGCATATAGATAAAGCATTTTAATGAAATCAACTTTATATCATATAAGCAAGATGATTAGTTATACATCAAAATGACATTTATACATGAATTACAACAGTATCTGATGCATAAACAAAGTTAATCTCAGGAACAAGGCAATGTTTCTTTTTATTATAGAAAGCTATAACGAACATGGAGAGAATTCACCTAAGTCTTCTTCTTCTGGCTCCAAGAAGAACTGTCCTCCAGAACCGTCCAGTCCCAGTCTTCAACAACCTCCTTCTATTACCATCATATCTCAAGCAATTGGAAGAATATCAACACTCAAGGAAACAAGAGTTTCTTGAACTTGGGGAAGTGCTTGAAGCACAGGGATACTTCAGACTCAGTTCGGGATAATCTCAGTGTTGGTACTATTTTATTGCTATTCTTTTCTTCTAAAAATCCATCATTCATCTATCATTTTCTCCCATAAACACCTCATAGTCCATTGAAATTGATCAATTAATCATTATAATTGTTATTTTACATTAAATTTAATTTTTGTATTTTTATGTTAAAAATTAGAAATTTTTAACAAAATTACGAGATGTCATGACTTCCTGTAATTGGTTTATGTTGTGACACATGGCATGGCAGGAAAATCAAAATAGAGGATAGGGACGTGATCATGGATGTACATACATGGTTAAAGTTCTATTCAACATCGCATCTGGAGCTCCTGGATACATGGTCAATGCTGGTCAAACCCAGCCTTTTTGGTCATAAAAGCAGCAAAAAGTCAAAGTTACCTAAACTGATTTCGTTTTGTTTTGGAAATCAGTTAAGATTAGAAAAAAACGAAAATCTTCTTTTTGACTGTAAAAACGGAAACATTTGCGTGATAATGTATGTACATTCGATTGTAAACCTTAAGGAATGTTAGTGAACGAAGGATAATAGACATTGAGCAGACTTAAGATTGCATATTTGTATTGTTACCAGAACTCTGTTCTTGCATGTAATTGATTTCCAGACTTTAATCACAGGCAGCGTTTCATCATTCCAGTGTTTTATGTGTTAACGGTTTCAATATTTGAAGTTTTCTAAGTGTACAATCAACGCGTGGACGGGCCCTACGTGGGGACTGGTATACTTTCATTTCATTTTCATAGCATTTAGACTTCAGATCTGAATAGCATTTGATGCCATTTCTTTGCTTGTGAATTAATTAATTCGATTAGAAGTTCTTGCAAGTGTTATTGTATGATTCACGGTGATAGCTTGAAACTTCAATTGCTAAATTATTGAACAAGATCTTGTAAAAGATTTAATTGAGCACTGAATTTCGAAGTATCTCTGTGGACTCCGTTTTCATGCATTTGAGTTTTAGTATGCTTAAAGGAGTCTTTAGTTTTCATGAATTTGATTGTTAGGATGCTTAGTGTGTTACTGAGAAAGAGTTTTTGTGAATGATATCCTTGTAAGAGGATTGAAAACTCAGACTAGTAACACGCTGTGTTTTTAGAACAATTAATTAAATTAGATGATATGAGTGTTTAAAGTGTGAAAGGAAACATATTTCAATCTCTTGTAAAAGAGTGTTGTAGCCTGTCACAGTGGACACTTATCTAGGTAGATGAGATCCTTTTAGGTCTATATATTGTAGACACGTGCCTCTAAGTTTACCTACCTTGGTTGACATTAAATTTAGTCTAATCTGGACCCCTGGATTGGTCACTACATTTTGGCGCTGTTGCCGGGGAGGCGCAACTAGAGGATTTCTAAAGACAAAATATAAAAATAAAATAAAATAAACAAAAACAAACAAAAACATAGATTTAATTTTAATTCATCATTTTAGAAGTCATGTTTACTTATGTATAGATCTAGAGATGATAAAGGTAGATTCATAAAAACCCCCCATCCAAAAACTAATTCACCACTAGGAGCAGACCCTTTAGGAAAAGTTGAACACAGAACACCAGCTGGGAAAGTCACCATACAAACATTAGAGGATAAACAGAAATCAAGGCAAAGACTCACACTTATTGAGAGACAAATTCTATTGGCACACAAATCACAGAAGAAACATCTCCTTGAATCCTCTATAAAAAGAGAAAGTAGCATAATAACTCAACAATCTCTCCTTGAACCTACTGATTTTCAAAAATCTCAAGAGGGAGAAAAATCACTAGAACAACTTCTCTTTGAAACAAGTGACACTGAACAAGGAATTAAATCAACAGAGGAATCTATCAAAATGGCTGAGGAAGGAGATGGATTAGCAAGAGGACCACAAAATCAAGGTCGAAGAGAGGAGGAAGAGTCAACCTTTAAATTTCCTATTCAAGAACCAGGAGAAGGTGAGGAAATAAAAATGAAAAACATACCTCCATCTGTGCTACCAAACTTTTATGGCATGGCTTCAGAAGACCTAGATTCATTCTTGTTTGAGTTTGACATAGTATGTCGAACATATAGTTACGCAGATGATGCCCATAGGCTTAGACTCTTCCCAGAAACATTAAAAGCATCAACATTAAGATGGTTCATGGGACTTGGTGAACATGCAATAACTGATTGGGATGGTATGAGAAGAATATTCCTAAAGAAATACCAACCTTATTGCAGATCGAAAGATTCTAGGGATGATATCTTTAGGATGAATCAACAAGAGGATGAAAATTTAGAGAAGTATTTGGAAAGATTTGTTTACAATTTTCAAAAATCAAAACATAGGACCATGTCTCTTGGTCTGATTCGAACAATATTTTTGAAGCGCATTCGAGAGGAATACTTAGATGATCTTAATTTGATGGGCAAAGGTGATATTTCCACTTTACCTTTCGAAGAAATTGCTAATTTATGTGAAAAGTATTCAAGGAGCAAAGCCAGATATGGAAAAAGAGCTCTATCATCTAAAGCCACAAAATCTGCTTCAGCAAGTGTCACAAGGGCTGAAATAGGAAACCTGTTAGAAGAATTCAAAACAGATCTATTAAGTACCTTAAGAACTCAAATTGACACTCTGAAAGCCAAGAAAAGACAAGAAGAGGAAGATCAAATAATGGTTGTCTTTTGTCCAAAATGCCGGAAGAAACATCCCTTGAAAGACTGCCCATTAGAAAACATTCAAGTTTGTGCCTTTTGTACTGAAAATCATGATATATTTCATTGCTCTAAGTCAAGATTTTGTAGAATTGTAATGTGGAAGTAGCTAATATAGATATGGAGAATGTGTATTTCATGGGCGCCAAGGGACCGTGACAACCAAGACCTCCACCTCCAGGTATGTTTCCAAACCAAAATTTGCAATTTCCTGCACAAGATCAGATGTATGCTCAGAATTCTTCAAATATGCCCATGCCATGGCAACACCAAAATTACCCACAACAACAATGGAGACCATTTCAGCAGTACTCTCAACAATATCAACCATATCCTCAACCTTACCAACAGTATTCTCAGCCATATCAACAGTATCATCAACCACATTCGCAATATCCTCAAACATATCAGCAATATCCTTAGCAGCAAGTTGTTTATCAACCCCAAAACACTCAACAAGCATTGCTTGCTCCTCCACCAATAAATCCACCTCACTTACAACTCCCATCTAACCAACAACCTCCTAGACCCACTCAGATTCCTGCTCAACCTGTACCAAATCCAAATAACAGAGCAGAGAGACCAGCCTATAATGTAGATGAGGGACCATCATATCCCACATTACCTTTACAAAATATCAATTTTAGGTCTGGTAAGGTACTTCAAAAAGAACCTCCAATAGCTGAAAAATAAGAAGAAAATGAAAAAAATGAAAATGAAACTCCAACTCAAAGGAAACAAAATGATGACATTAAAAATAAACAAATGCAAGCGTTGCATCCACCACCTTTTCCAGACAGATTGGTCCAAACAAAAATTCCCATGTCTATACCAGAGTTTGATGTTTTAGATGAGCTAAAGAATGTCTATATAAAAACTCCACTATTGCAAGCCATAAAAGACATTCCCATATATATTAAAGCAATCAAAGAACTGTGCCTCAAGAAGCCTACGAGGAAAAGAATTGATCCACAAACTATTCATGTTATTGGACATTTAGCTAGCCTTATGACAAACACCATTTCAATGGAAAAGTATGTTGATCTTGGTATTCCCAGAGTCACTACAATCATTAACAAAATACATATTCCAAACACCTTAATTGACCTTGGGGCCATAATAAATGTGATGACTCTTGAAACAATGAAGACATTGCAGCTCGCAAACTTGCAGCAAACAACAATTGTTCTAGAACTAGTTGATAGGTCTAAAGTGATTCCTGAAGGGATTTTGGAGCACATAGTTGTTTCACTGGACTCTTGGGAGTATCTAGTGGACTTTTTAGTTCTTCAGCCAAAATCTAATTTAGGAGGACACCCTATCATCCTTGGTAGACCATGGTTAGCAACTTCTGATGCATTCATAGGATGTAGATCAGGTAATATGATTATTTCACAAGGAACTGAAAGAAAACAACTCACTCTTTACCCATCAGCACAATCACCAGCAGTAGCACACAATTTATGGCTTGATGATAAATACAATGATAAGGAAGAAGTTCAATCTGTTTTCAACATCAACCAAATCTATGATTTTCAAGAACATAATAATGATGATTTGGTCGAATTGTTCCTTTCTCAACCTGATATTTCCGAAGAGTTAAGAAATGACCAATACCATGGTGCAGATGCACTTTTGGCACATAATTTTCAGGAAACATGCACCATTCATTCTTTGCAAACAACATTTCAGAACATTTTTCCAATTCAATCTATCACAAATACACAGAGCAAGACCATAGAGATTAGTCCAGGAAAAACTTTGAATATTAGCACTCACCTAGACTCATCTCAGGAGGAAAAACTGATTCAATTATTGTGAAAATATCAGAAATCATTTGCTTGGGATTACACCGATATGCACAGAATTCACCCTGAAACATGTACTCACCATATTTACATGGATAGTAATATCAAACCAGTGAGGCAACCATAGAGAAGAATGAATCCCATACTTCAGGATATTGTTAGAGATGAATTACAAAAACTATTGAAAGTCAATTTTATTTATCCTAACTCTGACAGTGAGTGGGTATCCCCATTGGTAGTAGTACCCAAGAAAAATGGCAAGTGGAGAATTTCTGTTGATTACAGACAATTGAACAAAGCAACCCTCAAAGATTATTTCCCACTACCATTTATTGACCAAGTGCTAGACACATTAGCTGGGAAATCATCATTATCTTTTCTTGATGGTTTCAGTGGCTATAATCAGATCAGGATAGCCTTAGAGGACCAGGAAAAAACCACTTTTACTTGTCCTTGGGGCACTTATGCCTATAATGTTTTACCATTTGGAATTTGCAATGCTCCAACTACATTTCAGAGAGCTGTATTAGATATTTTTGTTGATTTAGTTCATGACTGTGTTTAAGTTTACATGGATGATTTTTCAGTGTATGGTAATTCATTTTAGCATGCATTAGAGAATCTTGAAAAAGTTTTGAAGAGATGTATTGAAGCTATTCTGTCCCTGAGTAATGAAAAGTGTTTTATGATGTTAAATGAAGGGATAGTATTAGGACACTATATTTCTTCTCAAGGCATTAAAGTTGATCCATAAAAAATCCAGATCTTTGTCAATTTGCCAATTCTGAAGACTCAAAAAGAGGTAAGAAGTTTTCTTGGGTATGCAAGCTATTACAGAAGGTTTATTGAACATTTTAGTAAAATAGCTTCACCTCTGTTTAAGCTTCTAGCAAAAGATACACCTTTCAACTAGAATGAGAATTGTCAGCAAGCTTTTGAAACACTCAAAGAAAAGTTATCAACCACACCAGTCTTAAAAGGACCTAACTGGACCCTACCATTTCACATCTTTACAAATGAGTCTGATACTACAGTAGGTGCCTCATTAGGCCAAAACGAAGAGTCTTTCAATTATTCCATCTATTTCATTGGCCAAAATCTAACACCTGCAGGATTAAACTTCATAGTCACTGAAAAAGAAATGCTTGCCATCATACATGCTATGAATAAATTCCAACATTATATCACTGGTTATGAGGTTTTTGTACATACTAATCACTCTGCCATTAAGTATTTAATGAATAAACCAATCACTAATGGTAGAGTTACCAAATGGCTATTATTATTACAGGAATTTAATATTACAATGTTAGATAGACTAGGTAAGGAGAATCAGGTGGCAGATTTTCTTTCTAGACTACAAAATTCAGGTGAGGTTGTTCCGATTGAAGATTCTTCTCCAGATGAAAATTTATTTTCAATTTCAATAGTGAATCCTTGGTATGCTGACTTAGCCAATTATTTATCCACAGGAAGAACACCTCCATATTTTACTCCAAAGGAAAAGAAGAGGCTGATCAAACAAAGTGCTAGATACTCATGGATTAATGGAGATTTATTTTACACTGGTTATGATATGATTATTAGACGATGTGTAAGAAATGATGAAATAATTGATATTTTAAAATCTTGTCATGATGAACCATGTGGTGGGCATTTTGCAGCGAAAAGAACAGCATTCAAGATTCTCAGTCTTGGATACTATTGGCCATCTATTTTTAAGGATTCCAAGAAGTATGTGAAAAGTTGTGATAGCTTTCAAAGAATGGGTAGACCAACAACTACAGATGAAATGCCACTTCAGCCTCAAGTACATTTAGAGCCATTTGAAAAATTGGCTCTAGATTTTATAGGACCCATCAATCCAACTTCAAAAGGTAAAAAGTACATCCAAGTATGTACTGATTACGTGACAAAATGGGCTAAAGCCAAAGCACTAGTCCGAGCAACTAAACAAACAGTGGTAAACTTCCTTTTTGAAGAAATTTTTGTAAGGTATGGAGTACCAAGGGAGATAGTGATGGATCAAGGTACTCATTTTACCTCAAAGCTGGTAAACGACATCACAGAAAAATATAAAATCAAGCACATGAAAAGTACACCTTACCATCCACAGGCCAATGGCCAGGTGGAATCTACCAATAAAACATTGGAAGGAATTATCACTAAGACAATAGCAATGAACAGAAAGAATTGGGAAGAGAAGCTCAAAGATGCACTATGTGCTTACAGAATCACGTGGAAAAACACTACAGGATTTACACCATATCAATTGGTGTATGGAAAAGAGGTAATGCTTCCTATCGAATTTCAAATACATACTTATAAGATGGATGCAGATTTAGGAATTGATCTCAATGAAGCACAAAAAGAGAGAATTATGCAATTGAACCAGTTAGATGAAATAAGGCAGCAAGCAGAGGAGACAGTAATCCTAATGCAGAAACAAAAGAAGCAGTGGCATGATGCACACATCAAAAAGAAATAGTTCAAAGAAGGAGACTGGGCTTTACTGTTTGACTCTAAATTCAGAGCTCATAAAGCCAAATTTACCACACATTGGATGGGCCCATATGAAATAGTTCAAGTATATGAAAATGGATCAATCAAGCTTACTACCATTGATGGAGAAGGCAACACATTTCTTGTCAATGGCCATCGGTTGAAACTCTATCATAAGCCCATCAACAAGGAGGATTTTATTCACACTATATCTTAGCAAAGGGAGGTTGAGATATTGCAGCCTTCAGCTGTGATATCCTTACCTTAGTTCATTCAATTTCATTTAAAAAAAATAAAAAAATAAATATATAAAAGAAAGAAAACCACAAAAACAAAAACAATAATAATGGTTTAGATGTGAAAACCAGACTCTGGCACACTCTAACCCAGAATTCTTACTAGAAAACCATTCATTTGGATGGTAAGAATTCCTTGTTCTACTTGTTTACTGTTTTGTTCATCACTTCACTAATGACTTGAGGACAAGTCACATCTTTAGTGGGGGAAAGGAATCAGAAGAATTAGCATTTTGTTTTCCCTATCTCATCTCCTCATTTGTAAATCTTCAAAGAATTTGTTTCAGTACTTCAGTACTTCAATAAAAGAGTTGTTTTTGTTTTTGTTCTAATAAGAGGGACCTGTTCAAGCAATATGCAGTGGGAATTGTTCAAAAGACTATGTTACCAGTACCAATATTGGAGGGACCTGTTAAAGACTGCATTCAAGATACATCAGGCTACTTCAACAAAGTTTTCAAAGGTTGCTTATCATCAAGGCTACATCAACAACAAGGATAAAAGAAGCTGCACAAACATAGTTCTTCAGAGTTCTTTAGAGTTCTTCATATTTTAAAGGGACTTGTTATATTCAATTTCATTTCAAAGGGACATGTTTTGGACAGTGAAGACCAGTCATATTTGGACAGTGGAGATCAGTCCTACCTGTGCACGCCAAATCAGCCATTGTCAACCAACAAGTGTAATGTATTGGTGAAATTTTTATTTTTTTTAACATTTAAAATTCTTGAATTATTTTAGTGTTAAAAATGATGATTATGATTGCTTGTTATCAATTTCAAAAACCCCTATATCCATCGCCCTTGTAACATTCCTAACTACTCAACTCTGCTATCACTCTGCTATCATTTCCCATCACACTTTAGCCTATTGCCATATTTCTACTACGATTTTCAAACCTTTTCCTACACCACTCTTCGAACCTTGTCATCAACTCCTCATTTTTAAATTGGCCATCAAACCTTGTCATCGATTCATCATTTTTCAATCGGCCAAGTACCAACACTTAGTGGATAAGTCGTTCGATTGGAAAGACAAGTGGTAAATCATTGGAAAGACAAGTGTTAAATGATTTCATTCATTTTGAATGTGGGAGTTATAAAATAGTCTTTTGACCCAAGTCGGCTCATGAAACATATATCCGTTATTATCACTACAACACTCTTTATATGTATATGGTGTTCTCATGATTGTACCTATGCAAATCAGTACCGCTCCTCTGTCTTTATGATGTGAATGCGCCTTCAACTCTGCATTATCATTATAGCAATTGGGTGAAGGTCGGCTATTAAGTTTTCACTTTATAAAACTCTCAGCTTATAAAGTGCATTACCATGTGAGTGTTCAAACTCTGAGTTTTCAAAGAAGGCCGAGACAGCAGGCGCTACAAAGGGAGAGCATAGCAAACAGGCTTACCACGAGTTTCTACCGCCGCCCAAGCAATTAAAGAAGGAAACCCTAAGAATCGAGGGCGTTACCAGGTCGGCTAAGTGGAACGCAGGAAAAGAGGTAAGACATTGAAGAAACCTTGATTGAATTGTTAAGCATAAACAAAAGGGTTAGAACAAATATTTTTTTTTTTAAAATGACCATTAGAGCAGAGCCTGAAACATTTGATAGTTCACAATATCATGATGATTGTGTCATGATTTTAAGGGAAAAACACTGGTTATCTTTTCTAGAGCAATTCAATGGAAACAATGAACAAGTGACAAAGCAGTTTGCATTCACATTCAATGGAGAGAAAGAATTAATAGGAAACTTCTCTTTTAGAATTTCAAAGGATACCATAGCACAAACATTGGGAATCAGTCCAGAAGGGGAAAAGTATTTCAAAACCAAACAATTTAAGGAAAAATCATGGACTCAGTTTATGTCTAGGTCAAGGGTTTCCTCTGTCAATTGGAAAAAGAGTGTTCCCAGAAGTTGGCTAATTCACCCTTGGGACAAAATGGTATACATTATTCAGAAATTTGTTACATGTGAAGGACGTTACAGTATAGTATACCTATATCACATCAAACTTCTGTTGCACTTAAAAGGTCAATGCACCATCAGTTTGCCCTACTTCCTCTTACAGAGTTTGACTAAAATTTCGAAGACCATTCAAAAACGAAAGGGTAATGAAGATAAGAGTTTGTGTCATTTTGGGTTGATCAAAATTCTAATTGAATTTGAGTTGCAGAGGAGAGGAAAAACATGGAAAGAATTTATAATTGCCAATCAAATTAAAGAAGATGAACAGGAATAGCAGCAAGAACGCACATAGTTTATGCTTGATATTGATGAAGAAATCCCTGAGTGTAAGTCAAGCAATGTTCCTCAACCTAGCAGTGGTGTAAGAACGAGAAGGATGAGGCAAGAAACTTCCAAGAAAATTGAACAAGAGAAAATCTTCACTACTTATACGAGAAGATCAAGGAGAATAAAAAAGAATCAAACACAAGATGATCAACCAGAGTCAAATGCAAATGCACCAATGGACATTGAAAGCACTGCTCATTCACAGCCAGAACAGGAAGCAGAAATGGAAATTGAGAGTAACAAGGGAGAAAGGAAAGAGCCAACACCTACAAACAAGAAACAGAGAAGGTTAGAGAAACAAATTGAAGAGCTAAAAGAGGAATTGATGGAAGCAGACATGTTGGAGAAGGTTATAAAGAAGGAAAATGAAATGTTCAGAGCTCAGAGCAAGAAGATTCAGCAGAAAAATGAGAAACTGAAGAAGCAAATCAAAGAACTTAAGATTGATCAAACTTAAACGTGCAAATGGGCGACAAAATGGTACACTCAGAAAAAATCTCTCAAAGAAAAATATAAGAATTTGAAACATGAGTTCCAAGTTCAAAAGAATGCCCAAGTTCAGAAGAAGTATATATGTCTTGCTACAAGTGGCAGAGGCACAAGCAGGAACAAAATATAAAGGGAGCACATCAGGAGCACATCAAGATTAGTATGAGGACATGCTAAATCATTGAGCTTGGGGGAGATGTTGGTACTAGTTTATTGCCATTCTTTTCTTCTAAAAATCCATCATTCATTTATCATTTTCTCCCATAAACCCCTCATAGTCCATTGAAATTGATCAATTAAGCATTATAATTGTTATTTTACATTAAATTTAATTTGTGGATTTTTATGTTAAAAATTAGAAATTTTCAACAAAATTACGGGATGTCATGACTTCCTGTAATTGGTTTATGTTGTGACACGTGGCATGGCAGGAAAATCAAAATAGAGGATAGGGACGTGATCACGGATGTACATACATGGTGAAAGATCTATTCAGCATCACATCTAGAGCTCCTGGATACATGTTCAATGCTGGTCAAACCCAACCTTTTTGGTCATAAAAGCAGCAAAAAGCCAAAGTTACCTAAACTGATTTCGTTTTGTTTTGGAAATCAGTTAAGATTATAAAAAAACAAAAATCGCCTTTTTGACTGTAAAAGCAGAGACATCTACGTGATAATGTATGTACATTCAATTGTAAACCTTAAGGAATGTTAGTGAATGAAGGAACAGACATTGAGCAGACTTAAGACTGCATATTTGTATTGTTACCAGAACTATGTTCTTGCATGTAATTGATTTCCAGACTTTAATCACAGACAACGTTTCATCATTCCAGTGTTTTATGTGTTAACGGTTTCAACATTTGAAGTTTTCTAAGTGTACCATAAACACGTGGACGGGCCCTACGTGGGGACTGGTATACTTTCATTTCATTTTCATAGCATTTAGACTTCAAATCTGAATAGAATTTGATGCCATTTCTTTGCTTGTGAATTAATTAATTCGATTATAAGTTCTTGCGAGTGTTATTGTATGATTCATGGTGATAGCTTGAAACTTCAATTGCTAAATTATTGAACAAGATATTATAAAAGATTTAATTGAGCACTGAATTTCGAAGTATCTCTGTGGACTCCATTTTCATGCATTTGAGTTTTAGTATGCTTAAAAGAGTCTTTAGTTTTCATGAATTTGATTGTTAGGATGCTTAGTGTGTTATCGAGAAAGAGTTTTTGTGAATGATATCCTTGTAAGAGGATTGAAAACTCAGACTAGTAACACGTTGTGTTTTTAGAACAGTTAATTAAATTAGATGATCTGAGTGTTTAAAGTGTGAAAGGAAACATATTCCAATCTCTTGTAAAAGAGTGTTGTAGCCTGTCACAGTGGACACTTATCTAGGTAGATGAGATCCTTTTAGGTCTATAGATTGTAGACACATGCCTCTAAGTTTACCTACCTTGGTTGACATTAAATTTAGTCTAATCTGGACCCCTGGATTGGTCACTACACTGAGTATAGTAATTCTATCTCTTCTCCTCCTTAAGGCCTTCCCATAGAAGTCTATTTATAATTCTCCCAATTAGTTTTTTAGTTGGGAAACAGTTGGGCCATGGGTACTATGAGGTAATCAACAGGTAAAACCCATGAACTTTTCCCATAGTTAAGGAAATTTATTTATTTTTAAGTGTTTTAACAGATATATGTGGGTTGGGTATTGACTAACCCATGTGTACACACTTTTATCACAGGGAAAAGTAGCGTATAGGGAGTAAAACACTGTTTTTAAAAAATTTGGACCAAGTCTGGAAGGAGGGCTTGCCTGAGGCCATAAACCAAGCATCACGAATACCAAGGGTGATATTTGGAGCTATAACAGATGCCCCCTAATATATGAGGTCAGAAGGGGTACATGATGGCCGAAATTTATTAAGTATATGGAACAAAAACCTATCAAAACTGAGAAGGACTTCACCAGATTTCACCCTGCCAAGCCATCAAAAAGAGATCAGAAAGAAATAGCTATTTGAGGTGGGCATACCCATGCTCATAGAAAGTAAAGCATGTCCGCATGTCAAGTAGAAGCAGATCCACTATGTATACAAGTATAAAAGACTGAAAGTACATAATGGATCATCTGATTGTGATCAAACAAGTACATGTCTGAATATCACATATAAGAAGATGATTAATGAAGCTGAAAGATGAAGTTGATCATTGATGTCAAAAAATTGTTCCCAATAGTACCAAATGAACATGATGGCATAATATGATACTACATCGCAACTTGGATGCTAGCATATAAGATGTCGTTGTGAAGGGCTGCAACATATAATGTGGATGGTGTCAACTAACAGTAATAGGAGCAACTGACAAGTGAACCAAAGAATGACGATGCAACTCGAGGTCTTCACCGACCACCGTGATACATTTCTACACAATGGGAATAAATGATATGAAGTCGACCATGTGAGAAATCATTTGATTATTGGTCATTGATGTATACCGTTAACAAATATGAGACTACTCACCGATAATGATAAAGAGAGTCATGGTACCCAGTACAATCTAACAAGTGCGAATGAATGAGCTGAAGTCGTACACTTGGAAGAATCTATCAGTCAGGGGACAATGATGGTTTCCCATTGTCGATAGCAAACGAATCTGCCATTGATGATTGTAAACCCCAAGGTACTGCCAAATGGACTCTAGATCTTTGCCTCAAAGTAATGAGTCATAGTTGATAGGAAAATATTTGCTAGAAGGAAGGCATTAAGGCATCCTTCATCAATCTAGCGCGAGTGTAACCTGTAGGCCAATAATGTCGAAGGAATTGGACAAAAAAGATGTAGTAACCTAACCAAAGTACATTTCCAACGTACACAAGATGTAGCTAGTGCACGATAGAAACCCTCTGAACCAACCAATAATGAAAGCTGTCACAGAGGTGAGGAATCCACCACTAGGGTCAAATGGAAACCAAGGCATTGCACAAATCCCAATGTGTGGTAATGAAAGTTGATGTCGAACACAAGGGAAACCAATCAGTCAAAGACCCATGATACTGATTAATGTTGAGCACAAGGTGACCTATCAATAAAGAAAATAGGGCTAGGGCGTGGCTCTAGGCCTGCCCTTAGAGCAATATGTAGGTTTTAACCACGTACAGAAATTACCTACGTATGAATTCTAAAACACAAAAAATGAACAATGCGAGATCATAACACATAAAACACATATACACAAATAGTTTCCCTTGGATCCCAAAACTGGGACTACTAGCTTGATTTTTCATTATGTTCCTTTCAATGTTACAATACATATTTATACATGCCGAAGCATCCAATACCATGGACCGAAAACCATCGCTTCCAAAAAACATGTGCGAAAATCATGCACAATACCATAGGTGGGTCCAGCCAACCTAACATAGGGTCCAAAACCAAACTTTTCCGGGGCGCTGCCCCAGACCCCATAAAGTGGGGTTATGAGTGCCCTTCAAATCCCCTATTAACTACGTGGAAAGAATATAACACAACCCAACATTCTCCCACTTGTTGTTTTCTTTCCATAGGGGGCCACAAGAGAGCTTAGTCATTTTCCCAACCCTAAAATGCCCATTGTCTCTCTACACCAAGAGAACTTCTCAGAGCTCATAGATTTTGTCAATGCATCTACAATATTCTTCAAAGTGTCCACCTTTACCAGCAACACCTTTTTGTCTTCTATCATATCCCTCACAAAGTGATACTGAACATCAATGTGCTTTGTCTTTGAATGATATGCAGGGTTCTTTGCCAAGAAAATTGCACTTTGGCTGTCACAATCTATCCTTATAGCTTCCTGTACTAACCCCATACTTGAACACAACCTCTGCAACCAAACTACTTCCTTGCTTGCATGAGTGGCTGCCATGTATTCTGCCTCTGTAGTTGATAGTGCCACTACAAATTGTTTCTTATTGATCCAATTGACTGCACCTCCAAATAGGTTAAACACATACCCACTTGTAGATCTTCTCTGATCCAGATCTCCAACCCAGTTTGCATCAACAAAGCCATGAATATCCAACACTATGTCCAATCCTGGTCTTCCTTGGTAGCACAGACCATAATCACTAGTGCCACGCAAATACTTGAAAACTCGCTTCACTGTTGTCGAATGATCCTTTCTTGGTTTTGACATAAACCTTCTCAATACTCTCGCTACATGTGCAACGTTTGGTCTAGTACATACCATTGCATACATCAAGCTACTGACTGCACTTGCATATGGAACACGGGACATGTCCTCTTCCTCTTCTTGTGTCTTGGGACATTGTTTAGTAGATAACCTCACACCTACAGGAATAGGAACCTTCACCGGTTTACTATCTTGCATATTAAACCTCTACATTATTGTCTCGAGATACTTCCTCTGGTTTAACCAAAACTTCCTCTTTGCCTGATCTCTTTTAATTTCCATGCCCAAAATATAGTTTGCAGCACCAAGATCTTTCATGTAGAATTTGGAGGAAAATTGGGTCTTCAAATCCTGGATAATTTCTTTGTCATTTCCAACCAGCAACATATCATCGACATACAAGACCAGATAAATAACATAGTCACCAATTAATTTAAAATAAACACAATGATCTGCTTTTCTTCTAGTGAAGCCAAGTCCTCGTATAAATGTACCAAATTTCTGATACCACATCCTTGGTGACTGTTTTAACCCATACAAAGACTTCTTTAACTTGCATACTAGTTCTTTCTTACCCTTCACTGCAAAGCCTTTAGGTTGCCTCATGTAGATTTCCTCTTCTAGATCCCTGTGAAGAAATGTTGTCTTCACATCCATCTGTTCTACCTCAAAATCAAAAGCATCAATAACAGATAAAAGTAATCTAATAGAAGTTACCTTGGAAACAGGAGAAAAATATCACCAAAATCAATTCCCAACACCTGGGAATAACCTTTTGCTACCACCCGAGATTTGTATTTCTCCACTTTTCCTTCTGCATTTGTCTTCTTTTTGAACATCCATTTGTTGCCAATGGGTTTCCTTCCATCCAGAAACTCCACCAGATCCCAAGCCTCATTTTTGTGCAAATATGCCATTTCATCAACCATGGCCTCTTTCTAGAGTTTTCCATCCTCTGAATCTACTGCTTCCTTCATAGTTTTGGGATCATCGTCAGTAATAGATAAAGCAAAATTTAAACAGAAAGCAAATAGACTATACCTTTTAGGCTGCCTTCTTTCTCGAACCGATCTTCTTACAGCCGGAGTTTGTGGCTCTTCATCTTCTGATTCCTCCTTTACAGTAGGCTCTGATTCTTGCTCCTTTAGCTCAAACTCTATCTTCTCAGGTTCCTTTCGTTGGAATTCATGTTTAATAACATATTTCACCTCTTTGAACACCACATCTCAGCTGTACACAACCTTCCGTGTGTCTGTGTTCCAAAGCTTATAACCCTTTAAACCATCCTTATACCCAATAAAGATGCAGTTTTCAGATTTACTATCTAATTTGGTTCTTTTCTCCTTTAGAACATGTACATATGCATCACATCCAAATACCCTCAGATGTGAAAGAGAGGGTTTCTTACCAGTCCATACCTCTTGTGGAGTCTTATCCTCCAACGCTGATGAAGGTGACCTGTTGACCAGGTAACATGTAGTATCCACCACCTTTTCCCAGAATTCTTGCCCTAACCTGGCACCACTGAGCATGCTTCTTGCCCTTTCCATCAACGTCTTATTCATTCTTTCTGCAACTCCATTTTGCTGAGGTGTATATGGAGTAGTCTTCTGCCATGCTATACCACACTTCTTACAGAATTCTTCAAATTCTCTACCGCAAAACTCTCCACCGTTATCTGTCCTCAACACCTTTATCTTCTTCTCTATCTGGTTTTCCACTAGAGCCTTAAATTCTTTAAACCTGTGAAGGACTTCAGATTTCTTCTTAAGGAAATATATCCATGTATTCCTTGAGAAGTAATCTATAAATGATACATAGTACACAGACTTACCCAGTGATGGAATCTTCACAGGTCCAAACACATCACTGTGCACAAGTTCTAATATCTGTTTCACCCTCTTACTACCAGAGGGGAAACTCACACGATTCTGCTTCCCATATACACAATTTTCACAGAAATAAAAATCCAGAGAGCTATTACTCATACCTTCTACCATACCTTTACCATGAAGTATCCGAAGGCCCTTTTCTCCAATATGTCCAAGCCTTTGATGCCACAGCATGGTCTTCTCTCTAAGACGAATAGATTTTCTGCTCAACTTTCAGGAACCACAGAACTATTGCACCCATCAATAACAGTGCTACCTTACAGCTTGTAGAAAGTTCCGATCTGAACTCCCCACATCAATACCAGTGCTCCCTAAACCATCTTGCAGGTATCCTTCTTGAACATTGTTTTTACACCTACATCATCCAACTTGCTAATACAAATCAGATTTCTGACTAATGCAGGAATATGTAGAACACCTGGAAGCATTCTAACCCTTCCACCTTGCAACTTCAACTTTACTTTTCCGCAACCAATGATTCTAGCCTTTCTGTCATCCCCCAAGAAGACATCACCACCATCATATTTCTCATACTTGCAGAACTACTCTCTATGGAGAGTGAAGTGAAAGGATGCACCTGAGTCAATCAACCATGCCTCACGATCTACATGTGTACTTGAAGATGCCAGTACACATCCCCACCTTCATCTGAGGTGGTTTTCGCTTCTGCAGAAGGAGCCTCATCAGATCCATTTCCTTTGTTAGGAGATTTAGATTTATAGTCCCTTTTGTAGTGCCCTTCCTTTCCACATTTCTAGCACACCACCTTTACAGGTTTTTTTGGAGATTTATATCTCCCTTTAGATTTAGATCTCCCACTCGATGACTTATTTTTGTTTCTGTTCTGGGTCCCCCCTCGTACAGACAAGGAATCACCATTTTGGCTCTCCATATTTTTCCGTCTCATCTCCTCCGTCAGCAAGGATGAGACTATTTCATCAAAATGAAAGGCAGCTGCATTGCTACCTATTGCAATAACCAAACTATCCCACGAATCTGGTAGAGAACACAATAAACTGATGCACTTATCTTCATCTGAAATTTTAATATCAACGGATGCTAACTGACTTACCATAGTATTAAATGCATTTAGATGCTCTGTCACCGAGTCTTCATCTTTCATTCTTAGGTTATATAGCTTTTTTCACAGGAATAGTTTATTCACCAGAGACTTAGATTGGTACAAAGTCCCTAACTTGTCCCACAAAGCCTTCATCGTAGCTTCCCCTCATACATTCAGCAATACTGAATTTGAGACACACAATTGTATTGTGCTCTTTGCCTTCCAATCCAACTTCTTCCATTCTTCATTGGACACTCCCATTGGTTTAGTACTTGGATCTACCACGATCCACTAATCTTTATCCACCAACAGATCCTCCATCTTGAGTTTCCACAACTCAAAACTTTGACCATTAAATTTCTCGATCTCTATCTTTCCACTACTTGCCATCTTCTTTCACCACTAGAATCGATCTTGCAGATCTCCCACTGAATAGGGTCTACCATAGGCCCGAGCGAAACCCCTCAGCAACAAAGGCGTCCCCTTGAACCCAAAACTGCTCTGATACCAAATGTAGGTTTTAACCCCATATAGAAATTACCTGCATATGAATTCTAAAACATAAAAAATAAACAATGCGAGATCATAACACATAAAACACATATACACAGATATTTTCCCCTGGATCCCAAAACCAGGAATACTAGCTTGATTTTTCATTATGTTTCTTCCAATGTTACACATATTTATACATTCCGAAGCATCCAATACCATGGACCAAAAACCATCGCATCGAAAAAACATGTGCAAAAATCATGCACAAAACCATAGATGGGTCCGCTCAACCTATCATAGGGTCCAAAACCAAAATTTTCCGAGGTTCTGCCCTGGACCCCATAAAGTGGCGTTACGGGTGCCCTTAAAACCCCCTGTTAACTACGTGGAAAGAATATAACACAACCTAACACAATATGTCGTCGTCGATAAGGAAAAGACCTACTAGCAGGAATTCAATGGAGACCTTCTCAAACTAGCATGAGCAAAAGACCAATATAACTGATGTGATGACGAACATGACACTGACAACCAGGGATGGCTGACTAAAAAATAGGTCAAGAGACACCACAGAGAGGCCGACTCAGGCTTACTTCCCTTGAACAAAATCAAAACTTAGTGATGACTATATGGCAACATATGATAACTCTGTATAAGTTAGTCATGCAGGAGGCACGAGAAAACTCTCCATATTATTGGAAGAGGTAACCAATAGGAGAAGAATTGACTCAATAACAAGGTTTAGGTGTACCTAAGTCAAACTAAATCCCACCTAAAATGTAGGAGAGACTTTCTTTTGAGTGCTTTGTTCAAGGACGACACGACTGACTCTAGTTGCCAACAATATATGGAAATGTTGTCCCATTCCTGCTCTTTTTGGAATATATAATTTTTTTGTCCTTTTATTTAAGCCGGAAAAAGAATAAAATAATGCTATAATATAGTGGAGAGAACGAGTGTTAGAGAAACAAATGATCTAGTTCCTGGGATGGGGACAATCCTATGCTTAATGCAGGGAGGTGAAACTGGTCAAGGACACTTAAAGAGATGTTCCTTCCATGGGTCAAAGGGTGTGTCAAGTTGCAGAAGCTAAGTGATTGCATGGTTGATCTTGCAGAAGAAATGGTCAAATAAGTGGCTTAAACACGAGTCCAAGTGAAGCCGGCTCAAGGCAAAAAGGTGAAAATAGTCAAAATGCAATGCAGAAGTACAACTGGACACGGAGGAGCCTCTAGGGTATAAGGCCAGAAATAAGCATAGAAGCAAGAAGAATGTGTCTTCAACACACAAGTCGTGGCGGGACTACAAAAAACTTCCGAGCCTACTAGTAAAATAGCATGGGCAACCAATGTTAGTGAGGTTCTAACTATGATGCCCATGTAAAGGATGGCTCTAACATCGCATCATGATTAAAAAATCGGTAAGTGAACATGGTTTGCTAACCAAGACATGATGGGGTTGACCCTATGTCTAACACATCGCTGAACGGAGGCTAGTATGCAAGATGCAATGGAAAAAATGGTTTCCCTAACCTATATGCCAGTAAGTGAACGATACCTACCATGACAGGTCAGTGGTCATGCAACCAAAATAGGATCTCAAAGAAGTGTCCAAAATACCATGAAACAATAACTCATTCTCGATAATCCAAGCCGACAAGTCAAAAAATTCATGAGATGAAAAATCAAGTTTTGAGAAATTTTTTTGAAATTTCAAAGATATATATTGACTTTTAGACTCAAAAATTTTTCATTTGCCTCTGAAGAATTCAACCGTTCAAATCAAACCAAAGTTACCACGTAACCCTCAAACCATACTTGCAATGTTTTGTGATGCTTTTTAGAAGTTTTAATTAAGATTTGACTGTGGGAATTCTTGTCAAAAAGTCCAACTCTGCGTACACGTAGGTTGGCTATGACCAACTCGCGTATACAATGGCCCTACATGCGACTATGTGTGAAGGGAACCCGCGTGTACGCGAGTTGAAGTTCAAACTCAAATTATAACGGTTTAAACTCATTTCTTTTCAGGATGACCATTACATAGAGAGAGAGAGAGTATACTGCGATTGATAATGAGGTAATGAATGACCAAATTGCACTAAATACATTGAGAGGGTGCGGATGGTGGTCTCCAGTATTGTAGCAATAATTCTACAACTCCTGGAGCTTCCTTCTCTAATTTTATCAACCCGGTAGTTCGTAACAAACTTGGAAGCGACGGTGCTGTATGCACAAGTACTAGCTCTTGTCGCAGCTGTCACTTGGTCAACCGGCACAAGTCCGCTAGGGCTCAAGCCAACTTCTATATGTTCTCAGAAGAAGCTTTCTAAATGATGAATGAAGGCTATCTCAAAGGAAATTAACCTACTTTGCAAGAATGAACTGAAAGCCAACCAAACATGGAAACCCTAGTAAACCCTAATTTGACTAGCTTAATCCTTATGATGTAATGGTGGGAATGCAACTTCTAGAAATGATGCCATTACTTCTAGTGAGATGAGATGCATGAATTTAAACTACTTCCATTGAAGAGAACATGTTTTTGTATTTTTTCTCAAGTGGGTGAAGTTATTGTGATTGTGCTTCTTACTGGGTCTTTGACTGTGCAGGGGTAGTTCAAAGGGGAGGAAGGCTTGGGAACGGTCAGGAGGACTCTGAGAGGTTCCAGGGGATCCCTCACATCATGCCACAGAAGCCCACAATGTTCAGGTGCTTGGCAACCGTGTTTGCAGGTTTCTACAGGATGTCTGCAGGGGATCCTACAGGAAACTCGGGATTTCTACAGGAAGTCTGCTAACTTCTACAGGATGTTCTACAGTCGGAGTTTTGGGTGATGGAGGAGTGAAGGAGCTGTATGGATGGATGGGTAAGATGAAAGAGGAGCTTGAGATGGCCTATGGACAGAGAGATGAGATGGAGAGAGAGTGGATATAGCTGGTTGGTCAATAGAAGGGTAGAGGCAATGAAAGGTCAAAAAGATTGAGCAACGTGGACAGTAGAAGGGTTGGAAGGCAAATGAGCTGAACAGAGGATGCGTAGGTGGCTTAGGCATGGTTTAGAAGAATAAGAACACGATGAAGTGGTGCTGCGCAGTGTAAATGAAACAAATCACCCTTATCTTGCATGTAAACGAGAGTTCACCAACCTATTCTAACTGTTTTATTAGGAATCAAAGAACAACAATGTAAGTTGAAGAGAATTCGTGCATGATGCTGAACCAAAGAGTCATTACTCAAGATATAATCGCATGGACAATCCTTCAATCGAAAACATTACATCAATACTTGCATGCATATGTTAAAACAGTGTTTTTGGCAGTTGGCACGATCTACACTTCCGGTCCCCAAACAAAGGTGAAAGTGAGCATGCATTCAACCTGTTTTGAACTCAACGTAACTTCAATCTCCCTATGCTAGTTCTGAACTACTGAAACAACTGCATTCATGAAACTAACCTACATAACCAAACCGAAACAGTCAACTCAGCAAACTGTATTTTTCAAGTGCATGTAAAGGAAAGAAATGCAATGATAAAAGAAAGACAAGTAACAATACAAAAAAAGGAGGTCTATTGCTCTCAGGTTGGGCCCTAACCTGAGAGCTATAGCTCCTCTAAGAACTCAGAATTGAATCCAAATCTGCCTGCCTTTATTAAAAGATCATAATCATGAGTCTAACAACATGCCAAAATTGGCTTACAAAGAGCAAAAACAGAGCTACAACTCGTGATTCAAAATCTACAACAAAAGTTCAAGAGTCTCATCGAAGGCTACATCCTCAATATTTATACATGATGAGGGCCAAGCTGGACTCCTTAATTAGTGGAGCTTGGCTGTCCAACTAAAAGTAAACTGTTGTTCCTGTAGAATTCGTTGGCTGCCTTCTAGCTCGGTGGTGATAGCTGTTGGAGCTCGGAGTTGGGGTGGAGATCACGAGGAAGGTCATTCAAGGCTGTGGACAACCTCCCTATAAACCCGTAATGCCACCTTGGTTGTCTCCTTGTCTCCATTTGCGTGGTCTTTGCTCCATTTAATGCCAAAAAACCTGAAATCATCCTGTATTAGCCACATAGGCATAATGAATACCCTTCTTCCTACAAATAACACGAATATACTAAGAAATGATGCATAAGTGATAAAAAATGAAGGGTTGAGCAAGGTAAGTAGGCCAAATGAGCCCAAATTGTTACCAAAATTTGGGGCTCATCATCACCCCCCAGCTAAAATATTTGCTCATCCTTGAGCAACTAGTCCAACTCTTCATCGTTCATTGCCTTTACTGCTACCCTTACATCCCAAGCCTCTGTAGTAGTGTCCTCCTTGCTGATATGAAACCCAGCCCTTCTGTTTACCTCTTCCCACTGTTCATTATCATCTGTCTCTGTGCTGCCTTCCATCAAGCCTAGCAGCAGTGGTGGGCTGAGTTTAAGGCCAATACAGCTGGCCTGGAGGTTTTGCATGGATTTCTTATAGAGGGCTACCCATACCAGAGCTTCCCTCATCCGAGTTGGGGTATGGTACTCTCGGATTTTCAGACTGTGTGCCAATGTATTCCATCTGCGTGTGCATGCTTGGACAGCGTTGTCTCCTAACAGTCTCTCCATTTCCTCAAAATGAGCTATGGCTTGGGCCTGTTGATCCATATACCTTAATGAAGCTTGAGGGTCAGTGGACAAATGTTGGTGTGCCGTGATTAGTGCAACTGGATCCCCTGGTTCTGGTCTGATGAGCAATGGCTCGTTCAGCTCTCGGTTCATGATTGCTTTGGCTTCTGCTGCTCTTTTGTCCTCATGGTTCAGCCATGAGGCAAATGCCAATAATTGCATATCTCCTAAGGCCGTATTGGGATCCCATGAAACTTCATTAGGCAGGGCCAGATTATGGAGGTAGAACTCTGCTAATTTGGCCCTATCCTCTGATGAGCTAGTACTGCAAACTTCAGTGAATTTCTGCGGGTCTTGGAGCTGATAGATACCTCTTTGCGCCAAGGTATTGATCTGGAATTGGAGCCATTGGTCTTTCAAGTACAAGCCATAGGATTTTGCTGGTTGTCTGCATTGGATAGCATCCATGGCCCAGCTGGCCATGCAGGCCAATTGTGCATCTTTCTGCTGCAGCTGTTCTCTGAGAGCTTGCACCTCAATTTGTGCTTGTTGTTCTGCTTCCTGTAGAAGTGTGGTTGGCTCCCCAAGACCGGTGTTCAGTTCCTTTTTGCCTTGCTGTCCCTCTGTGGTGTCCTTGGAGGATGTACCTGTCCCTGCCCTCAGCTCCTGTAGCTGCAATCTCAGCTTCTGGTTTTCTTCCTGTAGGAACACACGTTGGCAATTTGCCACGTGTTTAGCCATGGACAATTCACTTCTGGCCTCCTTGAGCTGCTCCTGTAAGGGACCTATGTCCGCCACACCCTTTGACTTGGCTATTTTCATCCACGTGTGTGTACGGACTCTTTCTTCCTCTAATGCAAAAAACAGTGGCACAGTAAATTTCTGAGGTATAATTTTGCCAGCCTCTAAAAAGTTGTAATAGGAACTCAGACTTGGCTGAGGGCTGGGCTCTGGTATATGCTCTTTCTCCATTTCCTTTGGTGGCTCGACTTCACCCTCCCTTGGTGGTGATAAGGGTGCTTCTCCTTCCATTTTCTCAGTTTCTTTAAGCCTGGCTAAGGTTCCTTGTAGAGCATTTTCAGCATCCTGTAGCCGAGCTTTTTCAGTCAATTGGTCTAACCTTTCTTGCCACGTAGTTTTCTTCGGTCTCCCCCTCTCATAGGTGACTGATATCCTCGAGGGGGACCTTTCCTTGGGCGAATTAGGGGCATCTTCAATGATGATCGGGCTGCTGGACGGAGGCTGTGGCTTGCCCGTCTTTATTCTCACACTTCTTCGAGCTTTAAAGTATAGAGGGGTCTCCCTCTTTCTCTTCTCCTTTGGATTAGGAGGTGTGCTGAGGGCGGCTAGCACAGCTGCTGCCTCCCTTTCACGAATGTTAGCTTTCTTCTCCTTGGGTTTCACTTTTTCGGGGCTTCCTGTAGAAGACCCTGTTTTAGTCAATTTTGGGCTTCCTGTAGAAGACCCTTTTTCAGTAATTTTCGGGCTTCCTGTAGAAGCCGGTTTCGGCTTTCCTGTAGAAACAGGTGTCACCGCCTTAGTTTGCTTTGCTGCATGAGTTTTGATTTTTGACTTGGTTGCGATCGCTGTCGAGGCACTCTTGCTGATGTGGACCTTCTCAGCCTTGTCCATTCTGCCTTGCAACCTTTTCTCTCTTGCTGTCAAGATGGGTGTGTCATCTTTCTCCTTATCACCCTTTTTCTCTTGTTTCTTTTCTTGCTTTTTCTTCTGCTCTGTGGTCGGGGTCTTTTGGCCTTTTTCCTTCTTTACTGCGGGCACGAACTCTTGCTCCTCACTGCTAGAAGAACCGAGCTCTTCGGTTAGCATCTTTATATCCCCATCCTTTGTCAAATTTCTGAAGGCTTCCCATGAGAGAGGAACCTTGTATGTGTGGAGCGCATCCTCCACGAGGAGTTTGATCAGTCCATGGTGGGCTACCTGGTCTGGTGTTCCTTCTTTCAACTTGGTTGCACACTCAATCAGAGACTGTAGTAGAAAGTAAGGGAGGCTAAGCTTGTTTTCTACAGGTAGATCCATCTGGTGCCGCAATTCAGTGAGTAACCGAAAGTGGTACCCGTATACAATGCTAAAACGGCCTTCGCAGGTGATGTACTTCATAATTTGCAGGCTCACTTCATTCCATGGTGGCAGTAAACTGGTTCTACGAACCCCATTTTTGTCTTCTGAGAATTCCTCCTCTGGTGGAAAGAATTCTTTCTTAGCTTGTTGGCTTAATTTCCTTTCTTCTTTATCCCATGGTAATCCCATTGGGAGCTCTGTAACTCGGCTGATGAATTGTGGGGTGAGTTTGAGGCTCAGACCCCTGAAGGTAACGGTGGCCAACGTTTTAGATTTCGGCCTCAGAGCTTGCAAAAATTCTTCTGCCACTTCGTCGTCATAGCCCTGCAATTTGTCACAGAAGGATATCCATTGTGCTCGTGTGAAGAGCTCCACCACCTCAGGATTTTCTCTTAACTTCGTTGAATCAGTGGGCTCCGTTATGATGAACCCACCCGGCATGGTGAAAAACTGTTGCGTTAGCTGGAGGTGGCGAATGCGGAAGAAATTTGGTCTACTGGGATAGAGCGTAGGATTATGCCTCTGTCATGCACATAATTCACAAAGCTTATCCCCTGAGAACCTTTAACACAGCTAATTACACTGACATCCTGTAGGACGATAGTTCATGCACGACAGACAATATTTGCAACAATTTTCGACGACCAGACTATAGACGATGATTCTGCCACCTTCAAAAACCAATTGCATGGAGGGCTCAGGCTTACCTTTTTAATCTGCCACCTTTTGACGTGAGGAACCCGACTTCCTATAGAAACAGCTTTCCTGTAGGAGCAGCGCGCGATTTCTGGGGGATACTGCAGTGGGTCTGCGCTCTTGGTGTTGCTTCACAGGCATTCTGATGGCCAAAGACTCGGAGTATTGGGCTGCAGAGGGATCCGGATGATCACTCGAGTCGCAAACGGTGAATGATAAATGCATGGGGTGGCAATCTAGCCGATTAGATTTGAATCGGCGGAATCTGTGGCGCGGGGGTGAGCTGTCCCTGCCAGACCGTTGGACAAAGTCATCCCATCATTTGCCTGCGAGTTACCTTACTGCCACACCATTCCCCGCAGATCCGCCGCCGTCTCTTCTGTTAAACTCGTTTTTCCCCCAGTGGACGGTTCTCACGTGTCCACTGCCCGTTTCTTTCCACGGCCACCATTCACACATCCGGCTCGACCAGTTGACTGGTCGACGTGGCCAATCAATTGACCATACAACCACTCAACCCATTCACTTCACACTTGCAAACATTTTCAAAGTAAAATTCATGCAATTCGTAAGAAGAAAGGGTCGCGACACTTACCTGTGCGGCCGCAACACGATTTTTCAGGCTCTTGGACGAGGATGAGTGGATTTATTTGCTGCTGGTGGATTTGCACAGGCCCGGAGGTTCATATTCACAGGTCGCTGACGATGGATTTGATGCTTCAGCTGCATGCGCCCACGTTTTCATTGTATATTGTGTGCACTCTAGCGGTCTTAACTGTTACGGGACTCCTGCAGGATGTCCTGTAACAGTTTCTTCCTCCTCGGGTGCATGCTGCACGATGAAGGCAATGGCCCCACGATCACGCTCACAGAGCTCATGGATGGCTGGGATGGATATGGTATGACATCTCATCATTTTTTTCATCTCAAAAATTTCTTTTCTCTTGATAACTCAATAATCTACTTTGATGGTGCAGGTAACTTCATTGCATGTCGACAGGGATGGTAGAAAGAGGTGACAGCAGTGTATAAGGGAGCCAACAGTAGCTTGCATGCGTCCAAACCGACCCTTGGTCGTTAGATCTCCTCATAAAATTAATTCTGGGCCGTCCCGAACTTCTACAGGAAGCTTCCTGTAGAAATATAGAACTTCCTGTAGAAAGTTTGCGTTTCGTGTAGAAAGTCTGCACCTTCCTGTAGAAAGTCTGCATCTTCCTGTAGAAGACTCAAGCCATGATGAAATTGTGCACATACCTTGGAGAAAATGAGTATTCTTGGAGGAGGTGCTGGTGAGGTCTCCTGGCAGCATGATAAGGATCTTTGGCTTTGCATTAAAAGACCTCCTCTCCTTCATAGAACACCTGCAACCTGCATGCATTTTCACATTATAAACTTGTTGTCCCTATCTTTTTGCTTATTGTTTTTTCTTTTTTTTCTTTTTTTTTTTTTTCTTTTTTTTTTCCTTTTTTTTTTTGAAAAATAGCAGGGGCGCCTCAATGAGGTTTTCACCCTTGCCATCTGCCTTAAGCGCCTCAGAGAGGTTTTCACTCAAGGATCTTTTTCAAATCTCTTTTTTTTTTTTGAAAGATAATAGGGGCGCCTCAATGAGGTTTTCACCCCTACCACCTGCCTTGGGAGCCTCAGAAAGGTTTTCACCCAAGGATCTTTATTATTATTATTATTATTATTATTATTATTATTATTTAGATCTTTCAGGGTATGCCCAAAGCAGAGGCAGAACCCTTCTCTATGACCAACACTGATTTCTCCATAGTTTTGATGAACTCTTGTCTTGAGAGAGGCTTCCTGTAGATCTTCAAGCGATGCCCATTGACAAGCATGGGGATGGCTTCCTCATCAATGGTTCGAATAAGAACAGATCCATTGTCATGGCATTTTTCCACTGCATATGGTCCTAGCCATCTGGTTCTCAGCTTCCCCTTGAAATCTTTGTACCTGGAGTCATACAACAAGGCCCAATCTCCCGGCTGGAATTGCTTGTCATGGAGGTGTTGGTCATGCCACACCTTTCTCTCAAGTTGAACCACTTCTGAGTGAAGGAGGGCCTGCATCCGGTGCTCGTCAAGTCCATTCAGCTGCAATAACCTTTCTTGTTGTGCATGGCTGAGATCTAGATCTAGCTGAGCTGCCATCCTCAAAGTGTTGTACTCAAACTCAATGGACAGCAAAGCTTTCTTCCCATAGACCAACTCATAAGGTGTGAAGCCGGTGGTGGTCTTCCAGGTGGTGTTGTAAGCCCATGTGGCCTCAACCAGGCGATCTGTCCAATCTTTCCTACTGCTACTCACCACCTTAGTTAAAATCCCTTCCAATGCTCTGTTGGTGACTTCCACTTGCCCATTTGCCTGTGGATGATAGGGGGTGGAAGTCCTATGCTTGATCTTGTGGTGAGCTAGTAGGTCTTCAATCAAGTTGGATGTGAACTGGCTCGCTTGATCGGTGACCAGCTCTCTTGGGTAGCCAAATTTGTAGAAGATGTTTTCTCTTAAGAACTCGACCACTTTGTCAGGTAGTCAGTGCACACAATGATGTAAGACCTTTGCCTCGAAGGAGGGTTGATTGGACCCACAAAATCCATATCCCACTTCTTAAATGGCTCAAGAGTCACTTGAGGTTGGAGAGGCATCTCATCCCTTGGAGTCGGTTTCCCCATTCTTTGGCATCGGTCACATTGGCTGATATATCTTCTAACATCTTGATGAAGTGTGCGCCAATAGTAGCCTGCCTGCAGGATTTTGAAGGCAGTCCTCTTTGCTACAAAATGTCCTCCACAAGGCCCATCATGACAGGTGAGGAGGATATCAAAGACTTCCTCATCCCTTACACAATGCCTTAAGATCTGATCAGGGCCAAGCTTGAACAGATTGCCCCCGATCCAAGTAAACGAGGCACTTTTTCTGATGATTCTGCTCTTCTCTCTTGAAGATAGGTGCGGAGGGAACTGTGCTGAAACAAGGTAGTTTTCTATATTAGCAAACCATGGAGAGAGTACTGAGATAGCAAACAGATGTTCATTGGGCATCTGGTCATCCACTGTTCCATCCTCATTTGCAGACAAATCCAATCTAGATAAAAAGTCAGCAACAACATTTTCTTTACTTGGTTTGTCAACAATGGTCAAATCAAACTGCTGCAACAAAAGTAACCATCTAATAATACGAGCATTCACATCTGGTTTATTCATTAAATATCTAATTGCAGCATGATCCGTATGTACAAAGGTTTGATAGCCAGTAATATAATGTCGGAACTTGTTCAGTGCATGGACCACAGCCAAGAATTCTTTCTCAGTTACAGTGTAATTCAGCTCAGTTTTGGACAAGTTTTTGCTAACAAAGTAAATGGCATATGGAAGTTTTTGTTCAACTTGTCCTAAAGCTGCCCCTATGGCTTTGTTTGAGGCATCAGTGTGGATGTGGAAAGGTAGGGCCCAGTTTGGACCTCTCAGGATTGGGGCTGACACCAACTTGTCCATTAATTCATTCAAAGCCCTCTGACAATCGTCAGTCCATTTAAACTCCACATCTTTTGCCAACAGACCAAACAATGGCGAGGCTAGCTTGCTGAAGTATTTAATGAATCTCTGGTAATACCCTGCTAATCCTAAGAAACTCCGGACATCCCTTACCTTTTGGGGAGGTGGAACCTTCTTGATGAGAGCAATTTTGTTAGGATCCACTTGTAACCCTTGGCAAGAAATGGTATGGCCTAGCACAGTCCCTTCAGTCATCAGGAATTCACATTTTTCAGGACTAAGGGACAGGTTCATCTCAATGCATTTGGTTAGGACCTTTCCTAGATTGGACAATGCTTCCTGGAAGTTGGACCCATAAGGAGTGAAGTCATCCATATAGATTTCCACCGCATCATGGACCAGCTCCGAGAAGATGCTCAAGACAGCTCTCTGGAAGGTAGCAGGAGCATTGCATAGCCCAAAGGGAAGAACTCGGTAGGCAAAGGTACCCCAAGGACAAGTGAAGGTGGTCTTATCTTGGTCTTCCGGGCTGATTTGGATTTGGTTGTACTCGCTAAACCCATCCAGGAAAGAGAAAAACTTCTTTCCTGCCAGTCCATCCAACACTTGATATATGAAAGGTAGAGGGAAATGGTCTTTCTTGGTAGCTTTGTTCAGTTCTCGGTAGTCCACACAGATTCTCCACTTCCCATTTTTCTTGGGAACCAACACCAGAGGGGACACCCATTCACTATCTGAGATGGGGTAAATGAATCCGGCATCCAACAGTTTTTGCAATTCTTCCTTGACAACGTCCTTAAGGGCTGGATTCATTCTCCTCTGAGGTTTCCTAACCGGTTTACAACCCTCTTTGATGTATATGTGATGGGTACAGACTGAGGGATGGACTCCTTTCATCTCCTTATAGCTCCAAGCAAAAGCATCTAGGTGACTCGCCAACAGGCTACACAGCTCCTTTTCCTGGGAAGGAGATAGAGAGGAGCTGATCTTTAACGTTCTCTCAGGGCCGAACTCCACATTCTTGACTCTGGGAGTGACAGGGTTGGTGGCACAAACGTCCACTAAGGTGCTGGCTTGGGCGTCCTCCACCAATTTCTCTAAGGATAGTGCACTGGAAGGTGGATTCTGGATCAAAGTCTCAATCAAGTCATCCTCGGTTGGGGGGTCTCTTCTAGTGGTATCTAGGGTGCACAAAGGTGCTGAGTACACCTCATCCTCTTCTCCTTCCTCCAACCACAGTGGTAAGTCATGCTCTAAGGAGGGTTGGGCAAGAGGGTATAGGACTAGCTACTTGGACATAGGACCGTTTTTGATGGTCATGTTTCCTGCACGACAACTTATGTAAGCATCTGCAGTGGCTAACCAAGGCCTTCCCAAAATAAGAGGATATCCAGTAAGCTTTGCCTTGGGCTGCAGAACCAAGAAATCTGCAGGGTATTCCCAAGAGTCGACAGAGACCAAGACATCCTCCACAATTCCTTCGGGAGTCACAGTGGAGCGATCTGCTAGTTGCAGTATTGTCGAGGTCTTCCTCAAGGAACCCTGAAGATTGAGTTTGAGCATGGTATCCCTGGTCATCACATTAATGGCAGCGCCCAGATCAATCAAGGTGTGAAGTATGATGGTGCCATTGATGTGGACATCTACTACAGGACTCCCAGGATCTAGGTACTTTGGGCAGATGACTTGTCCTAACATAAGGTCAGACAGTTGTCCTAAGACATTGATGGTCGAAGCATCTCTCTTTCGCCTGCCTGGGTGTTTAAAACACTTTTCCTTAACCAGTTTGTTGTATATTGGCACATCCTTGATGGCTTGGAGAAGTGGTATTTTCACACACAACTGCTTGAGCTCTCCCAGAAGCTCATCCTCCTCTGGGTTGGGTTGTGTGGTGGCTGTTAGTCTCTCAGGAAAGGGTGGAATAGCCTTTGGTTCACTTTCTTGTTTGTCCTCCTCGTCCTCTGGGGGAGGAGGTTGGCGATCTGGAAGAGTCTTTCCAGATCGAAGATTGATCTCCTGGATCTCCACAGCATAGGTAGGGCATGATGTTTCCCCAGTGTATACCTGTTGGGCCTGTCTATTGTTGGGGTTCGAGTTCGGTTGAGCAGGCATTTGAGGTTGCCTTGGAGGAGCAGGAGGTAATGGTTGAGGTTGAACTGGTGGTGGAGGCGAAATGGTGGGAGGCGTGTTGTACTGGGGCCTCCACCCCGACTGAGGTGCATTCCACTGAGGCTGTGACTGGGCATGTGAATGATATGAATGAGTAGTGGGTTGAGTAGGGTACTGAGGTGGATAAGACCATGGAGGAGGCATAGACCAGGAAGGATGAGCAGGGGGACCCCAGGAAGGCATAGGAGTCGATTGGTTGGGGCTGTAATAAGCTTGAGGTGCCCCTTGCATCCCATGCTAGTAAGGTCTAGGTCCTTGTGGCCTCCTTTGGTTGAGGAAATAGAGAGGTTCAGTGGGAGCTTCTGTCCCTTGGTACATAGCTTTAAGTCCAGGTAAGGTTGGGCATTGATTTGTGTGATGGTCCTCCTCACAAACGAAGCACACTTCAACCGAATGCAATGGGCATTCGTTCTTAGGGTGTCTCCTTGTACATCTAGGGCAGAAGATAGCCAGAGCCCTCTCAGCTTCTTCATTCTTCTGCTAGATCCTGAATGTGTCCAGTTGCATGGAAATGGTCTGTCTCACCTCACTCTTAAGATCTTCTAATTGATTTGCAAACTCATGCTTGGAGAAAGGAATACCAGCTGAGAGAAGGTTTCCTCTACCTCGTTTCTGGGCTGCCCTAGAGTGGTTTCTGAACACAGTCTTGATGTCCTCATAAGGCAGCTGGTAAATATCTCCCCCAGCTAACATGTGAAGGGTATCTAAAAGGTCTTCAGGGACTCCTCGAAGCAGGACCAACTTGAGGGATTCAGGGTCAAGTGTACACCTGGCCCGCTTATAGCTAAGTTGGAACCTCTCCTCATAATCCTCTAAGGACTCATCATTTCCCATGGTCATCCGAAAGATTTCTCCCTTGGTTTCCTTGGACCTACAGTAGTCCCGGTACTTGGTATTGAAAGCTTTCCACATCTGAGCCCAAGTGGTGATACTATTCCCAGGTAAGCCCATGAACCAACGTAATGTTGCATCCTTAAGAGTGGAAGGGAAGAGTTTCAGCTTCTGCACATCTTCAGTATAGTCATAGGTTCTACAAAGGACAGCAAACTCAAACAGGAAGGTATCGGGGTCTTCAATAGTCAGTCCATGGAAGTGAGGCAGAGCAAAGGGGCTAATGTTTTTCATTTTCATGTCTCCATTGGTTTCTCGGATGGGGAAGGCACCTTCTATTCTCTCATCCTCTCTTCTATTGTCAGCCATAGCTTCAGATGGGATGGTCTCTAATTCTTCTTCTCCTATAGGATCTTCGTATATCTCAAGAGGTTCACCTATAGGTTCTTCTGGATCACTGTCACCGAAGAAGAGAGAAGGGTGACTCAGTGATGTGGTGGGGGTGTTGGGTAGGAATTTGCCTGTTTTATCTCGGTTCCTACGAGGCATGAAATGGAAAGACTTTTTGATTGCTTTTGCTTTTTTTCTTTGGTACCTGCAAAACTGAAACAGATTGATCTAAAACTAACTATCTTGCTGAAATAAAAATGCAGAATTGAAATGAAAGCAGGAAAGGACTAATCTACTTTGCTCAAATGGAATTGCAGGAATGGAAATTCTAGTCTACGCTTGCAGAATTGAAATGCTAATCTATGCTTGCAAAATTGAAATTGCGGAATTGAAATGCTAACCTATGAAAGTAGGAAATGTCTATGCTACTTTTGCATAATGGAAATGAAATAAACTACTTGGCAGAAGGCAAGAGTAAGAAAATAGAAGAAAAGCAACAATTACTAATACTCTGACGCTTCCCCGGCAACGACGCCAAAAAGATGGTGGGCTCCAGTATTGTAGCAATAATGCTACAACTCCTGGAGCTTCCTTCTCTAATTTTATCAACCCGGTAGTTCGTAACAAACTTGGAAGCGACGGTGCTGTATGCACAAGTACTAGCTCTTGTCGCAGCTGTCACTTGGTCAGCCGGCATAAGTCCGCTAGGGCTCAAGCCAACTTCTATATGTTCTCAGAAGAAGCTTTCTAAATGATGAACGAAGGCTATCTCAAAGGAAATTAACCTACTTTGCAAGAATGAACTGAAAGCCAACCAAACATGGAAACCCTAGTAAACCCTAATCTGACTAGCTTAATCCTTATGATGCAATGGTGGGAATGCAACTTCTAGAAATGATGCCATTACTTCTAGTGAGATGAGATGCATGAATTTAAACTACTTCCATTGAAGAGAACACGTTTTTGTATTTTTTCTCAAGTGGGTGAAGTTATTGTGATTGTGCTTCTTACTGGGTCTTTGACTGTGCAGGGGTAGTTCAAAGGGGAGGAAGGCTTGGGAACGGTCAAGAGGACTTTGAGAGGTTCCAGGGGATCCCTCACATCATGCCACAAAAGTCCACAACGTTCAGGTGCTTTGCAACAGTGTTTGCAGGCTTCTACAGGACGTCTGCAGGGGATCCTACAGGAAACTCGGGATTTCTACAGGAAGTTTGCTAACTTCTACAGGATGTTCTACAGTCGGAGTTTTGGGTGATGGAGGAGTGAAGGAGCTGTATGGATGGATGGGTAAGATGAAAGAGGAGCTTGATATGGCCTATGGACAGAGAGATGAGATGGAGAGAGAGTGGATAGAGCTGGTTGGTCGATAGAAGGGTAGAGGCAATGAAAGGTCAAAAAGATTGAGCAACGTGGACAACAGAAGGGTTGGAAGGCAAATGAGCTGAACAGAGGATGCGTAGGTGGCTTAGGCACGGTTTATAAGAATAAGAACACGATGAAGTGGTGCTGCACAGTGTAAATGAAACAAATCACCCTTATCTTGCATGTAAACGAGAGTTCACCAACCTATTCTAACTGTTTTATTAGGAATCAAAGAACAACAATGTAAGTTGAAGAGAATTCGTGCATGATGTTGAACCAAAGAGTCATTACTCAAGATATAATCGCATGGACAATCCTTCAATCGAAAACATTACATTAATACTTGCATGCATATATTAAAACAATGTTTTTGGCAGTTGGCACGATCTACACTTCCGGTCCCCAAACAGAGGTGAAAGTGAGCATGCATTCAACCTGTTTTGAACTCAATGTAATTTCAATCTCCCTACGCTAGTTCTGAACTACTGAAACAACTGCATTCATGAAACTAACCTACATAACCAAACCGAAACAGTCAACTCAGCAAACTGTATTTTTCAAGTGCATGTAAAGGAAAGAAATGCAATGATAAAAGAAAGACAAGTAACAATACAAAAATAAGGAGGTCTATTGCTCTCAGGTTGGGCCCTAACCTGAGAGCTATAGCTCCTCTAAGAACTCAGAATTGAATCCAAATCTTCCTGCCTTTATTAAAAGATCATAATCATGAGTCTAACAACATGCCAAAATTGGCTTACAAAGAGCAAAAATAGAGCTACAACTAGTGATTCAAAATCTACAACAAAAGTTCAAGAGTCTCATCGAAGGCTACAGCCTCAATATTTATACATGATGAGGGCCAAGCTGGCCTCCTTAATTAGTGGAGCTTGGCTGTCCAACTAAAAGTAAACTGATGTTCCTGTAGAATCCTTTGGCTGCCTTCTAGCTCGGTGGTGATAGCTGTTGGAGCTCGGAGTTGGGGTGGAGATCACGAGGAAGGTCATTCAAGGCTGTGGACAACCTACCTATAAACCCATAATGCCACCTTGGCTGTCTCCTTGTCTCCATTTGTGTGGTCTTTGCTCCATTTAATGCCAAAAAACCTGAAATCATCATGTATTAGCCACATAGGCATAATGACTACCCTTCTTCCTACAAATAACACGAATATACTAAGAAATGATGCATAAGTGATAAAAAATGAAGGGTTGAGCAAAGTAAGTAGGCCAAATGAGCCCAAATTGTTACCAAAATTTGGGGCTCATCAGCGGCTTGTTGAAAATTTTCAAAATGCCGAACATGAAAGCGAACACATGCTTACTCGAGATATTGATCCACTACTGGAGTGTGGAGGATGATGCTGTTGAGCCTCAACCTTGCACTTAGTTAGCCATCTTCCCAACAGCCTTTTTCCATTCACTTCTTCCTTTTTCCATCTTTTCCTCCATTAACTTGTTCAAATTATTGCATTACATGTCTTTTTATCATGGTTTGTTAACTATGCTAATGTGTGACTGTTTGATTAGAGTTTTGGAACATATACAACAATTTCGCAGCTGTTCAGCAATTCCGCAGCTGTTCAGCAATTCCGCAGCTACTCAGAGATTCCGCAGCCTTTTTTTTGTTTGATATGCTCCACGTGTCTTCTCAAGGAACGGGCCACATGGGCATGTTGGGTTGGATGTACACATGGATCGTATGCTATTGGTTGAGCCAAACCAGTCACGTAAGCCCTTGGTCAACGCAGGTGTTCCCTCGGTCAAATGGTTAAGTTCTAAACGGTGGCACGGGAGCCGTGAGCAGCTGGGACACGGAACTATAGCTGGCACCTCCTCCACGCCACGAAGACAGCTAAAGATAGGATCCAAACATAGATTTATCTCCCATGACGACCGTTTCCCTCAAAAGTGCACGGAGTTGCCTGCGTGTTTGCTGCACAAGTTAATTAGTTAAGACTGCGTGTTGCTGCGTAGTTAATAAGTTAGGCTGTAGTTGTGTAGTTCACGCAGAGGGTAGTTGCCTCTGTGCTTATAAATAAAGCGTGTGCCAACGCTTATAGATTAGCTTTTTGAATATTGTAATTGTTGCGCTGATTTTGTTATAAAAACTCTATTTTAGAAGGTTGTTCCTACAGAACTTTTCACTGTATTTTGACATGCTGGTTTTATAAAAAGAAGACTGTTCTATTCACCTTTTCGTAGCTGATCTTTTAAGTTGGTTGCATGGATGGAGGGCCCCCATCTATGACAGCCCGTGTACATAGTGTTTGATTTCATTTTTCTGCTTTCAGCAATTTCTATTTCTTTCATCATGTATAATAGTGTACCATTTGATTTCATGTCATTTCATTTCCAGCACTTATTTTAAACTGATCAGTATTGTTCTTTTGCAGGTTTTTAACCCGGGATTGTTTTTGTCTTTGTGTATTTGCTTTATATCTGATGGTATTTTCAGTTGACATATTCATAGTTGCTGCCTTTACTTTGATTTTTTTAGCTTACTTCTAGCTTAGTTCCTCAAGCTGTATGCTAACACATTGATGGTCTCCTTATCATAAATTGTTCATCTTTAAGAGATCAGATTACTAATAAATTACAGCTTGCTTTGAGTAGCTTTTGGCTTATATCACTAACTCTTTCTTCACTTGTTACACATAACAATGTATGTTGGAAGCAGAATGCTGGAGAAAGGCACAGTGGTGTTATAATTTGTCATTTAGAGCTTTATCACTTTTTAAACTTATCTCTAACTACTTCCTAATCGTGTTTTACATAGTACTATATGTTGGAAGCAGAGAGTTAGGAAGAGATGAACATTATCATTGGTTTTTAAAGTGGTTTTCTTACCTTTTTATTTGCAGCAGTATGAATAGTGTCTAGTGCCATTAGAAAGTGATTCTTTGCTTTCAGTTCATTTCAAGTTATTTATTTCAAGCTCTTTCTTTGCAAAGTTTAGAAGGTAGTTAGAAATCACCAGCAACACACACTCACTCATTTAGAAATCACCTTACACACACTATCACTCATCTGTTTATAAAATCATCACTCCATCTTAGGAAGTTAAATTGACCACAAACAACACCCCCAAACGACAAAAAGATCTAAGAGGTTGCTTAAGTACATAAATTGACTACTAAATTGACTAAACATTTTGGCGCCGTTGCCGGGGAAGTGAAATTAAGTAGCCATGTTCTTAGAAAAAAAAAACATAAAAATTTCAAGGAAAGAAGTTGATAACCTATCAAAGTATGCTCTCCTCTTGAACTTCAAAGTGATCTGGAGGATCAGAAAAGAGAAAGTTATTGATTTGGTAGTTTCTTGAGTATGCTCTCTTCTTGCACCTAGAGTGATCTGGAAGATCAGAAAAAGAACTATTAACTTGACTTGAAGAAAAATAATAAAAAATGACATGCATAGAGCTAGAGATTCTAGGGGAAGGTTTTTAGCTAGAGCTCGAAGTTCAATTTTTACAAATTCATCTGCTTCAAGGGATAGACAAGAGACACCTCCCTTATCTCCAACCGACACTCCTAGTCCTAGAATTCCTGGAATTCAAGAGCCAAGAGTTGACTCTCCCACACCTTCTATTGAATTTGAACCAGGAAGAGACTCTTCTCTTTCTCCTACAGAAAGACCAATTGTAATTGAGGAAGTAGAATCATCTGAAGAAGAAGGAGAAATCTCTTCTCATTCACCTTTTGTAGAGGAACCAGAAGATTTTGAAATCCCTAGGAGAACCATCATGGCAGAGGAAGAAGGAGTAGGTAGAGGTAGAGGTAGAGGAGGAGGAGGAAACAACAACAATAATGGAGGTAGAGGTCCCCTTGGAGGAGGAAATAGAGATGGGGATAATTCATTTGGGTTTCCCATTGTTAATGAGGATTCCCGAGCCACTATGAAAAACATATCACCATCTGTCCTCCCAAATTTCCATGGGTTAAGGACTGAGGACCCCGAAACATTTTTATTTGAGTTTGAAGTGGTGTGTCGAACTTATGACTACCTGGATGACTCTCAGAAACTCAAATTGTTCCCTTCAACACTGAAGGATCAAGCCTTGAAATGGTTCATGGGGTTACTCACTCAATCCATTAGGTCTTGGGATGAAATCAAACAGACATTTTTGGATAGGTTTTTGGACTATTGTATGCCTACTAATCACAAGGACGAGGTTTTTAAAATGATACAAAGAGAAGATGAGAGCTTAGAAGATTTACTTGAAAGATTTCAATATAACTTGAAAAGAGAAAAAATGAGTAGCTTGGATGAAGAGACCTTAAAAGCCCTCTTATTAAAAGCCATTAGGGATGAATGGATAGATATCTTAAACATGATGGGGAAAGGGGATATTTCTCAACTTCCACTCAATGATATAGCAGAACTTTGTATCCATCTCTCAAGAGGCAAATCAAAAACTCAAAAAGGGCCTAGAGATCCTTCTCTCCTTAGAGCAAATAAATCTGCAACAGGATCAGTAAGTAGGGCTGAAATCGGTAATATGCTTGATGAATTCAAAACTGACATCTTAGGGAGTCTTAGTGAACAACTAGATACCCTTAAGATTCACAATAAACAAAAAGCAGAAGCTGAGGCTTTGGCCATTTTTTGCCCGAAATGTAGAAAGAAACATGCTTTAAGAGAATGTCCCTTGGACGCACATGTTGTAGAAACATGTGTAATTTTCTCAGAAACTCATGAGACTAAGGATTGTCCTTCAATACCTGGCCTCAAAGCAGTCTTTCAAGAGGATCCAAATACACTTGAATCTCTCTGTTTTATTGCAAGGAGACCTTGGCAAGGGCAACAGAATCAAGGGTTTAACAACTCTATGAATTCTCAATCCCAACCAAATTGGAATCCTTGGCAACAACCTTGGCCTCAACCTCAAAATGCTTTTCAAGCATGGATGCAAAGCATGCAAAATCCTTATGGGAGATTTGCTCAATTCTATCAATATCCTCCATCTTTTCAAAATCAGCAGGCTCCACAACTTCCAAATCAAGGTCAACAACTATCATTGCCATACCCTCAACAACAACAACCTCCTCCACAAAATCAAAATTCTCAACTCTCGCTTCAATCCCAACAGAAATCAAATCAACTTCCCTCTCAGCCATTACCAAATCCAAATAATAGGAACCCTCAAAATGCTTACATGATGGAAGGTCAACCATTCCCTACCTATATGGTTTTTCCTCTCAATGAAGTACAACTCAGATCAGGTAGAATCTTAGATCAACCTTCTACAAGTGTTCAACAACCAAGCATTTCTGAGGAAGAATCTCTCAAAGTCAATAAGGGTTCTGAAGTATCACTTCAAAACCAAAATATCCAAAAAGAAAAAGAAAAAGAATCAACCTCTACAACTCCCATAATTGAGCAACCTACAGCTTTAGCTACACCTCCTTTTCCTGAAAGATTACAAATTGACAAAGGAGTGGAAAAGCAAATATGGGTGCCTGACTATAGTTTTCTAGATGAATTGAAGAATGTCTGTATCAAGATCCCCTTGTTACAAGCCATTAAGGAAATTCCCATTCTAGCAAAGACAATAAAGGAGTTGAGTTTGAAGAAAACAGGAAAAAGAACCAGAGATACCAAAAGGATACATCTAGTTGGAAAAATTGCAGACATTATGATGGGTAAGATTACCATGCAAAAGTATGTGGATCCCAGTAGCCCTATTGTCAAGACTCATATTAATGGGGTTGAAATCCCAAATACTTTGATTGACTTAGGAGCCGCTATCAACATCATGAGTAGACAAACCATGGATCAGTTAAAGCTTCCTAACCTTCTCTTTACACCTACTTTACTGCAACTTGCGGATAGATCAATCATTAAACCTGATGGTGTATTGGAAGACATTCCAGTCTCCCTAGACTCTTGGGAATATCCAGTTGATTTTATGATTTTAACTCCCAAGAACAATCTAGGAGGACACCCTCTTATCTTAGGAAGACCTTGGCTAGCAACAGCTGATGCTTTTATCAGTTGTAGGTCTGGGGACATGTATATATCAGATGGTAATTCCACCAAGAAATTCAACTTGTATCCTCCAGCAAAGGCAATAACAGAAATAGGAGAAGATGAGTGGGTTGATGATGAGGATACTATTCAACCTATTCTAACCATCTCTGAGATCAGTGAGGATAGTCAAATTCTAAATACATTAGAAAATTTTGAAATACCTTTAGAATATGACTCTACACAGTTTCAGTTAGATGCGGACATTGAATATCTCTCCTCTAGACAGATGCCTCTCTTCTCAATGGAAGAGTTTGGTAGTTCTACAGTTGAAATCCTTCCAGGAAAAACATTGAACATTAACAAAAACTTGGAAAGACCACAACAAGAAGAATTAACTAAACTTTTGCAAAAAAATTCCACTGCATTTGCATGGGAATACACTGACATGAAAGGAATCGATCCTAAGACTTGTATTCATCACATCTATATTGAAGAAAACAGCAGACCTATTAGGCAACCACAAAGAATGATGAATCCAAACCTTAGGGAAATCGTGAAAGAAGAACTCCAGAAATTGCTCAAGGTAAACTTCATTTACCCCATTTCAGATAGCCAATGGGTTTCTCCCTTGGTTATAGTGCCCAAAAAGAATGGTAAATGGAGAGTTTGCATTGATTATCGAGAATTGAACAAGGCAACCTTAAAGGATCATTTCCCTCTACCTTTTATTGATCAGGTACTAGACACTTTAGCAGGTAAAAAGTATTTCTCATTCCTGGATGGTTTTAGTGGGTATAATCAAATTCAGCTAGCACCTGAAGATCAAGACAAAACCACATTTACTTTTCCTTGGGGAACTTTTGCCTACCGAGTACTCCCTTTTGGATTGTGCAATGCACCCGCTACATTTCAAAGGGCTGTACTAGGAATCTTTTCAGATCTGATTCATGATTGTGTAGAGGTATACATGGACGATTTCACAATTTATGGTAATACATTTGAAGAAGCTTTGGAAAATTTGGAAAAAGTACTGATAAGATGTAAGGAAACAAATCTTTCTTTAAGTCATGAAAAGTGTTTTATGATGTTTACTGAAGGGATTGTTTTAGGACATCATATCTCAGGAGATGGGATTAAGGTTGATAGATCCAAAGTTGAAGTCATCTCTAAGTTACCTGTTCCAAATTGCCAGAAAGATGTTAGAAGTTTTCTTGGGTTTACTGGATATTACAGAAGATTTATTGAAAACTTCACTAAGATAGCATCTCCTCTTTTCAAATTGCTTACCAAAGACTGTGAGTTCAAATGGGATCCTGAGTGTCAATCTTCCTTGGAAGCTTTAAAGACTAGAATATCTGAAGCACCCATCTTAAGGGGGCCAAATTGGAAACTCCCTTTCCACATTTCTATTGATGCTTCAGATACAGCTCTAGGAGCTGTTTTGGGACAAAAGGATTTGATCCCTTATGCCATTTATTACACCAGTAAAAATTTGACTCCCACTGAGTTAAATTATACTGTTACAGAAAAAGAGTTCTTAGCTGTGGTACATGCGATCAATAAGTTTAGACACTACATAACCGGCTATGAAACCTTTGTCCATACTGATCACTCTGCCATAAGATATTTAATGAACAAACCTGTTACTAATGGTAGAGTTACAAGATGGTTTTTACTCTTACAAGAATTCAACATTACTGTGTTAGATAGACCTGGAAAACAAAACACAGTAGCTGATTTCTTGTCTAGAATCCAAAACACTAATGAAGATTCTCCAGTAGAAGATAAGTTTCCAGATGAATACTTGTTTGCAATAACTACCAAGACTCCTTGGTATGCAGATATGGCTAATTATCTAGTTACAGGGAAGCTACCTCTACACTTATTTCCTAATGAGAAAAGGAAAATCATTCAGGAGAGTTCACATTATTCTTGGATTTCTAATGAATTGTTCAAAACAGGGCCAGATTGTATAATCAGAAGGTGTGTTCGGGAAGATGAAATGCCTGACATCCTTAAGGCATGTCATGATGAACCATGCGGCGGGCACTTTGCTGACAAGAGGACAGCCTATAAAATCCTTTCTTTAGGATATTATTGGCCTTCTCTCTTTAAAGATGCAAAGCAGTATGTTAGAAGGTGTGACAGCTGCCAAAGAGTTGGGAGACCAACTCCTTCAAATGAAATGCCACTACAGCCTCAGGTATGCATCGAACCCTTTGAGAAATGGGCTCTAGATTTCGTTGGACCAATTAATCCACCATCAAAGCAAAAGAAGTATATATTGGTTTGTACTGACTATGTTACTAAGTGGGTAGAAGCCAAGACATTGCCTTCTGCCACTGAAAATTCAGTTGTTCAATTTCTTTTTGAGGATATTTTCACTCGTTTTGGTGTCCCAAGGGAAATTGTGACAGAACAGGGCAGCCAATTTACATCTAAATTGATGGAGAAGCTGATGGAGGAATATAAGATCAAGCATAGAACATCTACTCCATACCATCCGCAATCCAATGGCCAAGTGGAATCTACCAATAAAGTTCTTGAAGGCATTATCACCAAGACTGTTCATCTTCATAGAAGAGATTGGGCGGAAAGGCTTCCTGAAGCCTTATGGGCCTATCGAACCACATGGAGGAACACAACAGGACATTCTCCCTATGAACTTGTTTATGGGAAGGAAGTCCTGCTCCCCATTGAGTTCCAAATCAAGACCTTCAAGATGGCAGTCCAATTGGGAATGAGCCTCTCAGAAGCCCAAAAGCACATAATGGACCAGCTAAATGAGCTAGATGAAATAAGACAAGATGCAATTTTAAGGACCGATCTAGTTCAGCACCAAAGATCTAAATGGCATGATCGTCATATCAAAGAAAGAAAGTTTCAGAAAGGAGATTGGGCTCTATTGTTTGATTCAAAGTTTAAGGACTTCAAAGGAAAATTTCAAACTCATTGGCTTGGGCCATATGAGGTTGATGAAGTCTTTAGTAATGGAGCAGTTCGAGTGAAAACTATTGATGAATTTCATACTCCTCTTATTGTGAATGGCCATCGCCTGAAAATCTACCAGAAGCCACTCTCAAAAGAGGAATTTGTCAAGTTGTTCAAAGAAGATTCTGCAATGAGGCTAGTGGGGAAGAATTCTTCTCCTCCATCAGCCTAATCTCTGTTTCTTTCAGTTAAAAAAAAAAAAAAAAAAGAGAGAGAGAAAAAAAATTCTTGTATAAGCCTGAAAACCAATCTTGGATTGGCAGTCTTATGCAGAAAATGTAAGGTGAAAATCAGGGTCACCTGACACTTTATATTTTCCAAAAAACAAAATCCCTCTTCTTCCATCTCATCCATCTCATTCATCTCATCCATCTCATTCATTTCATCCATCTCATCATCTTAATTCCATTCTATTTTTTTCAGTCCATTCACTCCATCCCATTCTCATCAATAAAGTTCCTATTAGGACTATTTCATTTAGTCAAGTTGTTTTAATTCTCTTGATCCAGGAAGAAAAATGCTGCTGCAAATTCTACAGCTAGGAGTCAATTCCGCAGCTGATATCCGAATTCCGTAGCTAATACACTCTGTCCCTGCAACAAAAATAAACTCTGTTTCAAAAAGAAAAAAAATCTGCAGTCAGAAGTACCAGCATCATTAAAAGGTGAAGACACACAGCATATACAAAGGCAGCAATAAATCAAAGGTTGGCATCATGATTAGCAAAGGAATCAAAATACACAAAGGTATGTTCTAAACCTCTAACTCACAGTTATATCATTACGTATGGTTTACGGATTATGGTATTAGGCACCTAGTGTAATGATTGAACAAGATCTCCGCTCACTCCCTGTCCATTATGCTGCGTAGTCCACCTCACCTCCGTTTTAACGGTCCATAATCACTATGATTCAAACCTGATACGGCCTGCTCCCTTGCATTAATTCTCCGTACTAGAATGACGTGTCCTGTTACACCACGGCTCTTCAACTGATCATTCCGCAGCCAGGTGTATACCGTTACCTGACGTCGATGGGATTCGGCCGTTCTACCCTTTAATACCTTTCTACGCATGCATAACTTCATTCCTATCGCTGTTCACTCCCTCGATTTCATCGATTTCACTCTCGGTTCCTTTCACTACTCTGTCTCATCGTAAATTTACGCTGCTCCATTCTCCTCATCTCTCCGCTTAAAAACCCTGACCAACAGGCTCGTAATTCCATTACGACCATTCTACTGTAGCCGTAACACCCACTACTGAACACTGTTTTCCTAACTCCATTACAGCCATTCTTCTGTATCCGTGTAGTTCTCTGTTCCAGCCATAATTTATGCTGAGGAGCACTGTTTTCCCGTGAAGTCTCTTTCCTTTAGCATCCAAACAGTATTGTCAGAGCAGCAAGAGAAGTTGGTAACCGAAATGGGCAAGCTATTAAGAGCAGAGCCGGAAGGTTCTAAATTTCTAGCCGGTTACCCACAAACAAGGAATGCCCTGCAGAAGGCCAAGTGGTTAAAATTTATTCAGAAATTTAAAGGATACCACAAAGAGGTTACCAAGGCCTTTGCTCGGTCGTTTGATGGGAAAACAAATGCTGTGGAGATTGGGGACTTGCAATTCACTGTCACAGAAAGCAGCCTGGCTGAAGCAACTACTTTGCCTCGTACTGGAGAACGATGGTTCAAGAATCGAACTGTTGAAAGCCAAGAATGGAAGAACATATTGAAAAATCCAGGTATGGATACTACTATCTTCACCAAAGGAATACCTGTAAGTAACATTAAAAAGGAATGGACTGCCTTACTTTTGCTAGTGCAGAAATTTTTGACATGTGAAGGCAGATTTGGTACAATGTATGTTTATCACACAAAGATAATGATGCATTTTATGGGTGAACATACCATCAATCTCCCTTATTTCCTGCTGTCTAGTTTAAAGAAAATGAGTGCTGCTGTGCAAAAGCATGTGGGTAACATTGAGCCACACCTATACCACCATGGCCTCATCAAAATACTAATCGAAGAGCAGTTAAAAATTAGGAAAGACACATGGGAGAAATTCCTTATCAGGAACCATTTTTAGGAGGTGGCTGAAGCCTCCATTAGCTCTCCTAAAGTACCAGCCTCTATTAGCTCTCCTAAAGTGCCCCGGAAAAGTAGAAGAAAAGAGAAAGAAACTGCTGCCCAAGATACTGATGTAGAAGAAACTGCTGATGTAGAAGAAACTGTCCAAGAGATCATTGCAGAAACTCTTCAAGAAATTGCCCAAGAAACCGTCTTGGAAACGGGTCAAAAAGAGAGGGAAAAGGGTAGAAAAACAAAAAGACAGAAAAGGGATAAGGGAAAAGCTATTTTGCAAACACCATCCCCTTCACCTGAGCCTTCAACCGAGGAAGATACCCAAACATTGGCTCATAGGCTTGCTCAACTTCAGGAAACTGCCATCTCCAAGAAGAAAAGCACTAGCATACAGGTAAGAAGAAGTAAAAGGCTCATAGAAAGGAAAAGTGTAATAAAATGAAAACAATCCCATTTTGTTGACTTGAGCACACCTGAGAAGAGGCAAATTCAGCTAGACATTGACTCAAGTCCTCCTAGAGAGGAAAGCCCTTTTCAACAAGAAAGAGAGAGCAATTTTCAAGAGTTTGAATTCAGACCAAGGCAAACTCCAGATATTGACCCTGTTCAGCAAGAAGCATATGACTATTTAGAAACATTGGAGCAATCTGTTGCTGGTCCTAGCACAGTCTTGCCCCTTGAACAGCAAGTTCAATCTCTGAAGCAAGAAATATTTGAACTAGAAGTTCTAAATCGCCACATCAAAAATGAAAATGAAAAATTGAAAGAGAAAGGTAACTTGGACAAGATGATCCATGACAACACCATGCTCCATTTGGGCCTTTGGCAAAGAAAGAACAGAAAGTTAAAGAGAAAATGCAAGAAGTTGAGCCGGGCGTTGATCAACTTAAAATTCAGGTGCTTGGTGAAGAAACCAAGAACAAGTTTGGCAACAAAGAGGAAGAGAAGAAGGTTGGATGTCTTAGCAGAGGCATCCGAGCATATGAACTAAAGGATTATGCCAAGTTTTGGTTGCATGAGGACATGCAACACCCTCAGAGTGGGGGTATGTTGAGCCTCAACCTTGCACTTACTTAGCCATCTTCCCAACAGCCTTTTTCCATTCACTTCTTCCTTTTTCCATCTTTTCCTCCATTAACTTGTTCAAATTATTGCATTACATGTCTTTTTATCATGGTTTGTTAACTATGCTAATGTGTGACTGTTTGATTAGAATTTTGGAACATATACAGCAACTCCGCAACTGTTCAGCAATTTTGCAACTGTTCAGCAATTCCGCAGCTACTCAGAGATTCCGTAGCCTTTTTGTTGTTTGATATGCTCCACGTGTCTTCTCAAGGAACGGGCCACATGGGCATGTTGGGTTGGATGTACACATGGATCGTATGCTATTGGTTGAGCCAAACCAGTCACGTAAGCCCTTGGTCAACACAGGTGTTCCCTCGGTCAAACGGTCAAGTTCTAAACGGTGGCACGGGAGCCGTGAGCAGCTGGGACACAGAACTATAGCTGGCACCTCCTCCACGCCACGAAGACAGCTAAAGACAGGATCCAAACATAGATTTATCTCCCATGATGACCGTTTCCCTCAAAAGTGCACGGAGTTGCCTGCGTGTTTGCTGCACAAGTTAATTAGTTAAGACTGCGTGTTGCTGCGTAGTTAATAAGTTAGGTTGTAGTTGCTTAGTTCACGCAGAGGGTAGTTGCCTCTGTGCTTATAAATAAAGCGTGTGCCAACGCTTATAGATTAGCTTTTTGAATATTGTAATTGCTGCGCTGATTTTGTTATAAAAACTCTGTTTTAGAAGGCTGTTCCTACAACACTTTTCACTGTATTTTGACATGCTGGTTTTATAAAAAGAAGACTGTTCTGTTCACCTTTTCGTAGCTGATCTTTTAAGTTGGTTGCGTGGATGGAGGGCCCCCATCTATGACAGCCCGTGTACATAGTGTTTGATTTCATTTTCCTGCTTTCAGCAATTTCTATTTCTTTCATCATGTATAATAGTGTACCATTTGATTTCATGTCATTTCATTTCCAGCATTTATTTTAAACTGATCAGTATTGTTCTTTTGCAGGTTTTTAACCCGGGATTGTTTTTGTCTTTGTGTATTTGCTTTATATCTGATGGTATTTTCAGTTGACATATTCATAGTTGCTGCCTTTACTTTGATTTTTTTAGCTTACTTCTAGCTTAGTTCCTCAAGCTGTATGCTAACACATTGATGGTCTCCTTATCATAAATTGTTCATCTTTAAGAGATCAGATTACTAATAAATTACAGCTTGCTTTGAGTAGCTTTTGGCTTATATCACTAACTCTTTCTTCACTTGTTACACATAACAATGTATGTTGGAAGCAGAATGCCGGAGAAAGGCACAGTGGTGTTATAATTTGTCATTTAGAGCTTTATCACTTTTTAAACTTATCTCTAACTACTTCCTAATCATGTTTTACATAGTACTATATGTTGGAAGCAGAGAGTTAGGAAGAGATGAACATTATCATTGGTTTTTAAAGTGGTTTTCTTACCTTTTTATTTGCAGCAGTATGAATAGTGTCTAGTGCCATTAGAAAGTGGTTCTTTGCTTTCAGTTCATTTCAAGTTATTTATTTCAAGCTCTTTCTTTGCAAAGTTTAGAAGGTAGTTAGAAATCACCAGCAACACTGTTAGGCCCCTATACTACTAGTGTAACCCCTTATTGTTATTAGTATAACCCACTTATTATATTGATGTACCCATGTAGTGCCCATATTGTTACTATTATGCCACATAGAAGCCCACCATTGTTACTGTTGTGCCCTACAATATTATTAATATGTAGGCTTTGATTGTATTGGGACCACTTAGACTCCTATATATAGAAAGGAGGTATTTTCATTTGTATCATCCAAGAATTGTTCATTTATGTAATGTAAAGGAGGTTGCCCCCTCGAAGAGGCTGAATTCTAAGGCGTTGATCTTTCTTTTCTATCTTTTCTTGAGCTGGTTTCATAACATTTGGTATCAGAGCTTTAGATTCTAGGGTTTCGCTGCTCCAAACAGGTCATCGTGGCATTTTCGCTATAACTTGTTTTCTGTGACGTTTCAGAAGTTGCAAAAAAAACCCATTTGAGAAGAATTGGCGCTGAACCTTGGGGCCGAATTTCAGATTTTTTTGCATGATATTTTCGGAGATATGATCTGAGGAATTTGGTTTGTTTGCAGACTCCTAAATTACACTCAAAACAGGTGACCTGGGGAAAAGTGTCATAACTTTCTTTTTGAGAATCGGATTGAAATTTCGTAAGAAGGTACAGAAAGAGGACGGACTGTAGTTTTTGTTTATATATTTTTCAGAGTCAAAGGTTGAAACAGTGACACGTGGCACTTCATACAAGTTCGCTCTACTGAACTAGTCTATAATCAGGTCACTGCGGGAGATTGTGCATAACTTTTTCTTGGAGAATCCAATTTGGATCAGACTTGTGGCATTGGAAAGAGGACACAGAGAGCTACTACAGATCACAAGTTCAGAACTTAAAGATCTAAAAGTACATAGTTACAGTCATTTCAAGGTAGAGCTCCTAAAATCAAGAAAACGCAAGATGAGGAAGTTTGATGGCAAGGATCCGGTAAATTGGATACTTCAGATGGAGCAATATTTTGATATACATGGTGTACAACTGTTACAAAAGGTATGTATTGCATCTTCATATTTAGAACCAGGTCAATTTTTATGGTACAAAGGGCTTTTTTCTCGTAAAAAACTTGTTACGTGGTCAATTTTCACGGAGGAAATGATAGCACATTATGAGGATATAAAGAGCAGCACCTTCTCTAGAGCAACACCACAACAATTGGAAAGAGTAAAAGGGCTTTGTGACATAATGGAAAGCAAAATTATGGAAACCAAGAAGCATACCCCTCACAACTATAAAGATGGAAGTGTTGTTTCTCCCAACCTTCCACAACCTACAAGGGTTACACCACAACAATTGGAAGAAAAAAGAGAAAAAGGGCTTTGTTACAATTGTGATAGCAAATGCACTAAAGGTCATAGGTGTGATGAGAAGAAATTATTTTACATAGAATATGAAGAGGAGGAATAAAAGGATCAAGAAACATCAAAAGAAGAGGATATACGTCATGACACCACCCCAGAGAAAGAAGAAATGAATCAGACCATATCTTGTAAAGCATTGGAAAGAATTACCACTCCTCAAACTCTCAAGATAGGACATATCAAGAAGAAAAAGGTGCAAGAAGTGAAAGATCACATCGAGAAAGAAGAAATGAATCCAACCATATCTTGTAATTCAATGGATGAAATTACCACTCCTCAAACTATCAAGATAGAAGGACACATCAAGAAGAAAAATGTTCAAGAAGTGAAAGATCACATCGAGCATCAAGAAATGAATCCGACCATATCTTGTAAAGGACTGGAAGAAATTACCACTCCTCAAAAGATAGAAGGACATATCAAGAATAAAAAGGTTCAAGTAGAGAAAGATCATATCGATCATCAACAACAAGTTCTCCAACTTTTAAAGGATAACGCCACTTCGGTGCAAAATCAAATGAAACAACATGTAAATCAACATCGTAGTGAAAAATGTTTTGATGTGAGTGATTGGGTATTTTTACTGCTACATCTCAAGCAAGCTATTTATGAGAAGGAAATGTTGGCAATACTACATGCACTTAAAAAATGGCGACCTTACCGAATGGGAAGACGCTTCAAGGATGAGGATGTGGAAGCATTGTTTTGTGCTATTTATATTATCCAACCAAATTGGATAAACGAAGCAACGGATGAATGGAAGAAGAACGAAGAAGTATGGCAACTTATTCAAAAGTTGCAAAAGATCCCAATTCAAGCAATATTGCCAGAAATTGAAGAGGAAGGAAAAACCATATTGGAACCTGGAGCAGTCACAGAAACAAGAACCCGACAGCTACAAAATCGATCAATTTCAGAGTATCTCATCAAGTGGAAGAACTTACCCGCTGAATATTCCACATGGGAGGACAAGAATTTTATATAGAAGCATCAAGAACTACTCAAGCATTGAGGACAACGCTTTTTGAAGGAGAGGGGCATGTTAGGCCCCTATACTACTAGTGTAACCCCTTATTGTTATTAGTATAACCCACTTATTATATTGATGTACCCATGTAGTGCCCATATTGTTACTATTATGCCACATAGAAGCCCACCATTGTTACTGTTGTGCCCTACAATATTATTGTTATGTAGGATTTGATTGTATTGGGACCACTTAGACTCCTATATATAGAAAGGAGGTATTTTCATTTGTATCATCCAAGAATTGTTCATTTATGTAATGTAAAGGAGGTTGCCCCCTCGAAGAGGCTGAATTCTAAGGCGTTGATCTTTCTTTTCTATCTTTTCTTGAGCTAGTTTCATAACAAACACACACTCACTCATTTAGAAATCACCTTACACACACTATCACTCATCTGTTTATAAAATCATCACTCCATCTTAGGAAGTTAAATTGACCACAAACAACACCCCCAAACGACAAAAAGATCTAAGAGGTTGCTTAAGTACATATAGTACACCCTCACTTCATCAGCTTACGAGCTCCTGGTTGACAATTTATGATAGCAATTTAGACAACACTAAATTGACTAAACAGATGCCTCCATGATAGATCAGATGCCTCTCAAGATTGAGGTTGAAGACATCTACTTTATCACAGGTCTCTCCCAAAGAGGGGAGGTTGTGCATTCGACCGACAGGACACAGAGTAGTCTTTCAGTAGAAGACTATGTACACATATACTGTCCTTGGCATGCAGAAAATATTGGAAGTTAGATTCCAATAAAACACGTGGATAGTTTATCTCTCAAAATTCTATTGTTTACCATTGCCAAGGTAAACAGATCAACTTCACTACATCAGGCTTCACAGGTGTCCATGAGCCTGGTAGTGGAATGCCTAACTACTATGTTCGATTGGTACACACCTCTTCTAACCATCATGAAGAGCCAGTTGACCTCCATTCAGAAAGGTCAAACTAAAAAATTTGGATATGGGACCATTTTATGCTCCTTCTTCTTCGAGAAGGTACCTGAGCTACGCCCCAAGGTATATGTCTCTATCAGCAGCCTGCGAGATCCACGGATAGGTAGGTGGGATGACTTGATGAAATGCCTTAGAGTCAGGGACGTGTCGAGGACGACTTTCGATGATGATTTTTTCACCTGGTGGGACCAACAAATCATCGCAGTCGATGACTACCCTTATGCTGGCATGGATTTTTGAGGAGATCTAGACTTGGTGTTGCCACCAAACGCAGCATGGGGAGACATAGGTAACAAGTTTTTAAGTTTTGTCAATTTTAAAGATTTTTTTCTTTTTTAAATATGAAAATGAACTTAGAAATACTTTTGATGGGACTAAAATATTGACATAATTATCATGTTCCAGATGTCAGTCCAGTGAGACCAAATGGATTCCTGCGGCACAGGCGTCGCGAAAGAGGTGCTGAAGAGGTAGCTGCTAAGACAGAGAGGGTATTATATGCAGTCCAAAGAAACTTGGTGAGATTGAATCATCAAGTACTGATGATAGCCGTAGAGGACCTACCTGAGGAGATGCAACACTGTCTGGTAGGAGTACCACGGGACTGGGTCCGCATACTTCAACATGTGGTCAATGCAGTAGTTACCTTCTTAGCTGCTCATCCTGATTCAGGTCGATAGATAGAGTGGACATGATAATGGGCATTTAGTCCCGATCTTTATGTACACACAGGCAGTTTTATGACATACTGGTAGGAGTACCACGGGACTGGGTCCGCATACTTTAGCATGTGGTCAATGCAGTAGTTACCTTCTTAGCTGCTCATCCTGAGTCAGGTTGATAGATAGAGTGTACATGATAATGGGCATTTAGTCCCGATCTTTATGTACACACAGGCAGTTTTATGACATATATATATATATATATATATATATATATATATATATATATATATATATATATATATATATATATATATATATATATATATATATATATATATATATATATACAAATTTTTTATGTTTGTTTTTAACTTGATGAATGATTGATATGCCAATCTAATGCTTGATTAGTGATAGAATCTGCTAATGAATTTTCAGATCGTGGAATGTGCACATATGTAATATAAACAAATGATTGTTGCAACACCCTCATTCTAAAAAATTGGCGATATAAATAAGGATCCCGAACTCAATAAATGTTATTTAATTGTGACACTACTAGCTACGAGTCAAGATACACCACCAACAAATCAATTCCATAAGAAATAGCTTCGGATACTAAATTAATAATGGTAGTATTTTCGGTAATGTTATTTGAATTAGGACCAATACATACTCCCCTTGACACCATTAATTGACCAGATGGATAATAAATTACCCAAGTTGCGGAAGCAAGCTTCCGAGTGTGCTGACTAGCACCATCGGTGAATCCGAAATAGACCAAGTCATCTATCAGTACCTGCCAAAGCAAATAAAAAAAGTGTCGATATCACAAAAATGACCAATAAAATATGTACAAAAATACAAAATATACAAAGAAGCCATTGCTCGGCCATAACCTAAGCAAAATACTTCTTGAAGTAGAACCTATTTTGGGGCTTCGCCAACTTGTTCCCTTCAAAATTTTGTATGTAATAGCAACTCAATTTTTGAAATGTAAATGTTATGACATGCTCATCTTTGTAGATATCCTCCATACATCAATGTTTAATATTAGTAGGAAATCATTGAAAATTTTGAACATTGATTACAATATATTAATAATTCTATTAATTACTAGGTAGATATTTTTATTAAGAATTTTTTAAAGTTAATTTATTAGTTTTCCAACAAAAATTCTTGTCTAGATGATTCAAGTAACTTGGATTTTCATAAGTGGACTTTTTTCAGTCATATATATATATATATATATATATATATATATATATATATATATATATATATATATATATATATATATGAAAAAGTAAATTTAGGATGGAATAATGGTGCAAGTATTAATCCCTTAACCCACAACTTGCATCTATTATTGTTAAAATTGTATGGAAATAAAATCATTTTGATTAATTCGCATGTAGACTTTTATTGTGACCATTGACCATGAAAGAAAATCCTATTTCACCAACTATCTTTATTTTTACATAATAGTTATCAAAATCTTCTTAAACTTCATGAGGGTTGAGCCAATGAGTGGTGAATTTACCATTGAAATCCTTAAATTGGAATCAAAGAGAAAATCCCAACAACCATATTTGAATTACTTTCTTTTAATAAACTAGTCATGCCACTTCGTTCTTTGTTTTTGAGTCAAAATAGTTTGTTTTGAGAATCTTGTTGGATTTATGCTAACTCACTTAGTTGAACAGTTCTTTCTTTTGAGCCATAGGCAAATCCATTACTAACTGAATAGTAATTCTAAAATATTGAATACGAGATTCAATAAGAAGGAAGACTTGCTTAATATATACTAGTTCATAGGGGTGAAAAAAGTAGTATTTATCCATGTTCACTTGTAAGACCACAAAGTTTTTGGAAGTTGATATGTCCAATCCTTCTAATGAAGTTTGTTTTTTGGTGATGATTTCTTCCAAGAATTTTTTTGTAGACTCCACTTGACCATTTTCTTGTAGATGGTCATAAGAAGACTTACAATAATTTTTTTTTTCCAATAATTCTTCTCATTAACTTTGAAATAAATTGTGGTCCTTGGTTATTAAAAATTTCCTTAAATACCCAAAATCTAACAAAAATGTATTCAAACACAAAATAGACTACTACTTGTTTAGTTGTTTGTGTTAAATCTTTTCTTTCCACCCACTTTGTAACATAATTAGTGCAAACTAATATATATCTTTTTCCTTTAGACAAAGAATTTGTAGGTATTTTAAAATCTAAAACCCATTTTTCAAAAGGATCCACACGATCTTATGACTAAAGCGGTGTTTCATATGATACTATTGATTGACCCATTCATTGGAAACTATTACAACTTCTAACACACTTCTTGGAATCTATAGAGAGAGTTGGCTAACATTATTCAAGATGTAGTATTCTGTAAGTAGTTATTTTATATATGAAATATCCATCACATGGTTTTTCATTACATGATTTTAAAATATCAAATAATTCATGTTCTCTAATAGATGTACATATTATCAAATCTTCTTTTGAATGGAAAATGTTTCCTTTGGAAAGTTTCTAGCACCTTTTTTGATAACTTTTCTTTTACCTATTGTGATGAAAAATGAAATGGTAACTTCTATATGGACAAATAGTTATCTATATCGACAAATCATGGATTTTTAATAGATATAGATAATAAATTCTCATATTGTAAAGAATCTAATATTTGAACATTCTGAATAGGGTTATTAATGCGAGAAATGAAGTCTACTAACTAATTTTCCTTTACAAGTCAATCTATGATAATAATATTAAATTTCTAAAACAATAATAACCATCTTCTCACTCTACCATTAGTAAGAGGCTTATTCATTAAATACCTAATGGAAAATGGTATATATGGACAAATACTTTGTAACTTGTGATGTAGTGTCAAAATTTTTTGACAATGTGAATAATTGCTAGCATTTTGTTTCTAGTGAAATTATAATTGAGTTCCACAATGGTTAATTTTTTATTAATAAAATAGATAAAATATATTTTAAGGTTTTCCTTTTGATCTAAGACTACTCCTGCTATTATATTTGATGCATCTGTTGAGATGTCAAATAGAAAGGTTTTATCCAGAACTCTTAATATTGGTGGCATTGAGAGTTTTCTATTTCAGAGTTTGGAAATAATTTTAACAAGTAGCATCCCATAAAGCTCAACATATTTAACAATTAATTTGAACAATGGTAAGGTTATTTTGATAAATTTTTCAATGAAATAATGATAATATCCTACATAGCCTAGAAAACTTTTAACATGTTTTTGGGTTGATATTGGAATTGGTAATTTAATAATAATCTCTATTTTCGTTGTATCTACCTTTATCCCTACAATGGAAGCATGATACCCTAGTATAATTCCCTTCGTTAATAACATAAAACATTTTTCATTATTAAGGTCTATTTCTTTCTCTTGGCACCTTATTAGAACATTTCTAAACTAACTAAATATTGTTTAAAAAAATCTCCATGTACTTAAAAATCATCTATGTATACCTCTACACTTTCATGTATTAAATCAACAAAAATAGCCAAGACTATCCTTTGGAATGTAGTAGGTTCATTACATATTTGAAAGGGTAATACATCATAAGCAAATGTTCCCCAAGAACATGTAAAAATTGTATTTTACCAGTCTTCTAAATATTCTTAATCTAATTATAGCCGTAGAGCCTATCAAGGAAATAAATAACTTCTTTCCTACTAATGTGTAGCTATCAAGGAAATAAATAACTTCTTTCCTACTAATGTGTAGAGGACTTGGTTGATAAAAGGTAAAGAAAAATGATATTTTAGAGTTTCTTTGTTCAATTCCTAATAATCTACACATATTCACCACTTTCCATTCTTTTTAGGTATTATTAATAAGGGGAAAACCCACTTAATATCAAATATGGGATAGATAAAGTTTACTTTCACTATTTTTTTAAGTTTTATTTTTACTCTCTACATTAGATTCATCCTTCTCTGTGATTTTCTAATAGGTCTAACATTTTCCTCTATATAAATATGAAGTGTACATATATCTCGATGGATGCCTTGCATATATATGTAGTCATAGGCAATTGCATTAGAATATTTTGTAATAATTGAATTCATTATTGTTCTTAATAGTATTCTATGATTGAGTTGATGTTTAAATATTTTCTAGAGGTCGTGTCTCAATGATTTTACTATGACAATATGAAAATGATTTTACAAGAAATATTGTCTAAAATAAGGATGTAAATCATTCCTTGTACAAATTTTGTGAAAACTTTGATCCAAAATATTATTAGTGGATACTTGTCGAAAGTATTTAAATTATTTTATATGATCTAGATTGGAAATACGATGATTAAGTAGATTCTCATCATATTATTATTTAGAATGTATAATTTGATTGATAGTTAGCAAAGCTTGAATACATTTTCATTCAGAATCCATCTCTTCAAACCATGAAATTTGTTCCAATTTAGTTAGGGATTTCATAGGGGGGTAGAGTTTATCTTTCTTAATTTCACTTCCTTTTGAAATATTCATACTCCTTGATCTACAAATAATGAAAGCATCAATTGTCACCAACCAAGGTCTTCAACGATTAGGGTATGTTCTCCGAAAATATATTTTGGTTAAAAAATTACAAAATCAATAGAATATTCCCATATATTCAAAGAAACGATAATATCATCAACTACATGCTAAGTTTTACCCTTGATATATCTATTATCACAAATATTGTTGCTGTAGGTCTAAAAATAGAAACATTGAAATTTTTCATTGATTCCATCATCATTATATTAATAAATGTTCCTAAGTAGATACGAACTGTAACTGTTATTACACATGGATCAACATATTTTTCTATTGTAATGTTGTTGAGAATAATTAATTTTCCAATTTTTTGTTGTAGTATTGGTGGATCTTTTTTTTTTCTAATTTTTTTTAAATATATGATTCCCAATGATTTTGCATAGATTGGTATATTCTTTATAGCTTGTAATAATGGAATCTCAACAAAAACATTCTTTAATTCATCTAAGAAAGCATGCTTAGTGGAGATAATAGTTGTATCCAAGTACACACTTTCTAGAAAGGAGATGATTTGGTCAACTATGATTGATCCTTCTCAGACTGAAGTAGTTTATTTACAATTGTAGTGTTATTTTTATTAGGAATCACTAATTTTATTTCTTCTTCTTCTATAATTACTCAGGGTTCCTTATTAATTATTTACGTAATATTAAGTGGATACTTTATATAGAAACATTGAATATCTAGGAATTTTTTTTCTTCTAGATTAGAAATAGGCTTTCCAATAGTTGGGTTGGTAATTGAGTAGGTCTTGGTGGTGGTTGGTTAGAAGATACTTATAGCCATTGTGGTTGGATTATCTATGGTGGAGGAAGTATAGGATATGTTGTTGAGTTGACTGACGATATTGAATAAATTGTCCTTGTTGTTGGTATTTTCCAAAGGTAAAATATCATTTTTGATATGGTTATTGAGGATAAAATGGCGTATATGGTTTTTGGGTATCATAGGGAGGCTAGTTTCCATAATTAGGTACTCACAAACCATATTGAAAAGGTTGATTTTGGGCCTAATAAGGAGGCCATTCCTACCAAGCCATAGGAGCATTCCAAGTATTTCATACAAGATTTTCGTCCTAATGTTATAGAGATTGTTGAGTATAATCTTTGTACATACTTGTTTTTCTTGGATTCCATGGCCTTCTAGGTGCAACATACTATAAATATTCCACATCTTTAGTTTCCCTTTTGTAGGTTGCTATCAATTCCCATAGTTTTGAAAAAAAAGTAGTTTCACACTTTTCTACCGAGATGCTACAAATTTGAATACTATCTAATGAAAATTCTCTTAGTGGATGTTTTTCCCTACACTAAACACAAAATATTGATAATGCTTCATTTTTCTCTTCTTTCTTTTGTTAAATTTTAATGTATTTATCTACGAGCCAAGTGTATATAAGAGATTGGTTTTAAATTTTTATATCAAATTGCTTGATTATTCCCTTCTCACACTTCCTATAGTCACCCTAGTGATTTTGGAAAGAGTATCTGTTTGACCTTTTTCAGCCTTTCTCTTCCTCTAGAATATGTTTTCCAATACATAGGTATTTCTTCAAAAATTATGTAGGAAAATACTTCTCTCATAATATCAATAACATCAATATATTTCTCTCTAATGCACTTTAAGAAAATTATGTGAATTATATATGGATTTAGTGCATTTTTTTTATATTTTTGAGAATTATAGGAAAATATTTCCAAAAAGTCTTTTGAAATTTCTTCCTCTTGTTGGGACATCCTAAATATATCTTACTTAGAGTCTTTGGGCATACAATATGGTTGATATCTATTAATAAAAAAAATTCTCATATATTCCAATTACATAATAGTATGCTACCTTAAACCTATAAATCATTTGAGAACAACTCCTTTTAAGGTAGCTATAAATGTACAATTTTTTATGGATCATTTGTGTATCCATATGTGTGACACAATATTTCAAACCAAAAATGGAAAGCATCAGGATCTTCAATTGAGATACCATAAAAATTTGGAAGTCTAGATCGGATATTTTTCATTTTTACCTAGTGCCAGAGACTATTGCTGCATTCAAAATTGGAAATAAAAAGTGACATAATCTTTTGACTCTTGTGCTCTATATATTTATTCTCTCTCCACTCTTCTTTATATTCCTATGTCAGATCCTCTTTCATCATGATATTCTTTTGATTTTCTCTCTTTCTCCTATTGCTATTTCTCTATTTTCTATTTCTATTGTTTATCTTGTTATTCTTTCTCTTGGTCTTTCAATTGCATAATCTATATTGAGTTCTTGTTCCTCATTCTCTTTCATATATTCTTCCTAAAATACCCAAAGTTCATTAGATTAATCACAAGGGTTTCCTACTCATGCTCTAGTAGATGTGGTTATTTGAATTTTTACTTCCCTTGATGTTTCTATAACCGATGATGTTCCTTGAGTAGATGTAGTTGGTTGTAATTATGCTTCTCTTGATTTCTCCACAAATCTCAATTTTTATTTGAATTTGTACTCCCCTTGATGTTTCTATAACCAATGATGTTTCTTGAGTAGATGTAGTTGGTTGTAATTATGCTTCTCTTGATTTCTCCACAAATCTCAATTGGTCCTAAACTGCTTGAGTTCTTGGAGTTAAAATAGTAGTGGGGGGTTTATTTCATAAAATACAAAATATTTCCTAACTTTAATAAATCAAACTCCAATATTCATATACCTAATTAATCTATTCATATATAAACAAGACAAAATAATTTATTCAAAGCTTTCATAGGTATAAAATCAAGTTCTAAGATCTCATGCCTCACATAGCTCCCACAATAATACCAAGTTCTCTTTTAGCATTGATTTTTTCATAGTCAATAAATTGTGGTTGATCAAAACTTTGGTGGGTTACAATCATTTATTTTCCCAATGTTTCGGCTTGTGGAGTTTGTTGATTGAGAAAGATTTTTAATATTATTGCATCAAATAGAAATATTATTTAAATCAAATCAAATCAAATATGCATATTTGAGTCGAGTTAGCTTATTAACACCCATAGGGGTCTCAATGGGTAGAAAAAATAGGCTATAGTTTATTTATTCAACTCTTAAGGTTAAAAAAGGCTTGCAACAATAGTTTGTAGGCTACAACAATAGTTTCCTTGCTAAATTGAAAATTGAAAATTGAAAATTGGTTAGAAAGTAAGTTATGCTAATCTAACTAAATAAAATGCTTGTTGCCATATACAAATAGAAACTAATATATCCACATATAAATACTAATAAAAATCTATAAAAGATAAGAAAGTGTATTTAGAAATAAATTAATGCTGAGGAAGGTCAGAAATATTTACACATAAAAAATGAGTCCACCTGACACAATTTGGAGACCTCTATACTTTCTATTGCATAGAGAACAAAAATATACTAAATGTTCAAACTCACAGCCAATATATTTTAAATGGTAGAAAGAGGTGTAGCACTAAATTAAAATATTTTATATAAAAGAGTTAAATACCCTAGTCTCGCTTCTTATAATTATTCATACAAATTGAATAAAACAAATTCAGTTATAGATCATCTATGAAAATAATACAACAAATTTTCCATCTAAAACTCAACAAATTTGACCCTTGGATTCAGTCAAATTCATGCCAATCATGTGATTTAGAAGAGATCATTGTTGATTGCTGCATTCATTGGCCCTTCCTTTTCAGGATTTCGTGGGTCAGGAAAGAACCAACAATGTTCTGAACCCTAGGAACAAAACCCACGTCTTTGTTTTTGCCGCAATTGTTTGCAATTGCAACTATCTAGACAAAGGACAATTTACAAGGTGAATTTCTTCTAGTAAAAATTGTTAAAAAAGTGAATTTCACCATCAAATTCTCTAAATCATCGGACATTATAAAAAAATAATGTAAATACATTTATTGTGCTTTATTTATCTTTAATGTGGAAAAACTTTAGCAAAGTAGCAAAGTACGCAATAGTGAGGAAAATTTGGAATTGGAGATGAATCATCTTAGGATAAGAATTATTGAAAAGGATCAAACAGAGTATTGTTATAACATAATTCTTCACTATGAATGACAATTAACATTCGTGAACTAAAAACTTAACTTTTCCGTTAATAGGATATTGAATTAATTTGTAATATTATTTTCAATTTTTTAATTAATTGTAGATATTAATTTTATTTTATTTTTATCATTTTTAGATTAAGTAATTATTGAGTAAGCAATAATTTAGTCATATTCAATTACAATATTATTAGAAAAATATTCAATTGTTGAAGCTAAACATTCCAAATTATCTATATTGGATTATTACATTATTTTTCATCTATATCATTGCTTTTATGGTGGAAAAATTAGTAGTAATTTTTATTGACAAGTACCAATATGGAGAACTAAGAATGAAACCTTTTGGGTCCAGTTTGAGTCATTAAATAGAGTTTTTTGGGGCCAAAAAATTATCACTTTAGTGTAAAATGTAGTAATGTTATTATATGGTCAAATACCTTTCCAATGGTGCAACATTGTGTCAATTGGAGTTCCTATGAAACATTTATGTCTCCTACAATTTGACCTTTTGTGTTTGACCACCTTGGTATAAGTAGCTACCACATTAACCCCACAACCCATGCATATTAGAAGTCACATCCTAACTTTGAAGAAGACTCTAGAAGATCTAGAATTGTCACTAGGAAGAGTAAGGGTTCTAGTCAATTGTATTTTGTTCCATAGTTGAGCAAAGAAACTAGGATTGTCATAAGACATAAGCAATATGAAGAGTAATAGGTGCTCAATATGTATGGTGTGTTATTGATGGCATGTATTAACTATGGATGGATTCATTACTTATATGGAGAGACCTAAACCCTCTATTTATAGGGACAATAGTGGTTAGAATCCCTATCTACTTATCATGAATAGTTTTTAACAATGGCGAAGTCAAGACTATGGATAACATTTAGTTATTAGAAATCTACACCTACAAATGTTTCCATTCTTGGAAATGTGTTGGAAATAATTAAAATTTAAAATTCTATGAAGTCATGTAGATTTCAGGGGAACTTTCTACACTAGTACTATAGCTATTATGGATAATATCAATGTTGCCCCTATAAACCCCTATAAAGTAAACAATTGGATATTCCCACAACATTCATAGGTTTAGTAGAGGTGTAATATGAGGTGAAATGGAGGCTAAACATGTTAAAATGAGCATATATTAGCAAGACTTGTGGAAGTATCACAAGTGAGCATTTTCTAGATGATAAAAAACATGTTGGGTAAACTTGTAGCAAGGATATGCAAATAATAATTATAATAAGGATATGCAAATAATAATAATATAATTAATTAAAATAAAGATATTTAAATAATAATAATCTAATTAATACTTTGTAACTATAATTAGTTATAGAGTATAAATTATAGTTATTTACATACTCTACTCCCAAGTCAAGATAATTAAAAAAATAGCATAGTCTAATATAAAGACGGAATAGCCTTTTTTCTGGTCAATTTTAACCAAAATCTAGGATATTTTTAAAAACTTGAGTTTAAGTGGTTTAAGCTATAAAATTGGAGTCTCAATCATACATGAAATTGTATTACTTGATTTAGGTGAAAAAAATTACTGTTACTATCAAATTCTATTTATACATTCGAAGATGTATTTTAAACAACAAAAATCTCAATCATACATGAAATTATATTACTTGATTCAGGTGAAAAAAATTACTATTAATATCAAATTTTCAAAATCCCGCCAAAAACAAAATAAAACTTACTAAATTTAAATAAATAAAATTATTATTAATTTTATAGAGTTAGGTTAGTTGAATTTAGTTTGGGTGGGGGAGTGATGGGTGTGCCTACTCTTTACCTTATCATAAGGGGAAAACATGTCTCTTTGAATTGAAATTGGTATACCTCAAAACATATCATGGTACCAACCCCAAACCTATCAATCCAAACAATAATATTAATATAAGTAAAATATGGCTATTGATATCACATTTTCATTTTCAAACTCTGCAAAAAAACAACTAAAAATTAATATATATAATTAATAAAATTATGATTCATTTAATGGAGTTGGGATAATTGAATTTAGTTTAGGCGAGGAAGTGGTGGTGTGTGCTCTTTACCTTATCATAAGGGGGGGTCAAATCAGTTAAGATCATTACTATACTATTATTTTCACATTTTCAAATTCTCGAAGAAAACAAATAAGACACTTAATAAATTAAAATTAATAAAATTATAATTAATTTTATGGAGTTATGTTAATTGAATTTATTTTTGGTGGGGGTGCCTACTCTTTGCCTTATCACAAGGGGCAAACCTGTCCCTTAGAATTGAAACCGGTAGACGGGAGAACAAATTGTGGTACTCCTTATCTTATCACAAGGGGGGAAACATGTTCCTTAGAAGTGTCTCGTTAAGATAAGTAAAATATTTCTATTGATATCACATTTTCATTTTCAAACTCTAGCCAAAAAAAGACAAATTAATAAAATTATGATTGATTTTAGCGAGTTAGGATAATTGAATATAGCTTAGGGAGGGAAGTGGTGGGGGCCCTTACTCTTTATCTTATCATAAAGGGTCAACATGTTCAATGGAAGTACTTCAATTAAGATAATTAAAAAATCATTATTACTCTCACATAAGATAATTAAAAAATTACTATTACTTTTACATTTTCAAACTCTCGAAAAAAAGAGGGTTTTTAATAAATTATGATTATGGAATTAGGTTAATTAAATTTAGTTTTGGTGAGGGGGTGGTGGGTTGCCTACTCTTTACATTAGCACAAGAGGAAAACATGTCCCTTGGAATTGAAACTAGTGAACCTCAGAACAAATCATGGTACCAACCCCAAACGTACCAAACCAAACAATAATATTAATATTCTAATGTTAAAATCACAACCAAGTCAAACATCAAATTAAGTATGAGAACCCTTTGTTTGTTAAACAAGGAACCCACTTGAGTACTAAAGTTATGTGTATACCTTAAGCCCCTCTACATGGAACAAAGTGCCTCATTAAGATAATTAAATATGAAGCATGGCCTTTTCGCTCGGAATATGGAAATACAATTTCGAGTGGTCTAAAATGCATTTTTGAATGTATCAATGGATTCGACGCCTTAAAAAACCGGTAAAGTATTCAAACTTTACAAGTTAAACGAGTTAAATTTATGATTTTTAAAAATCTCTACCAGATTTTAAGCATCATCGAAAAAAGTTATACCATTTATTAATTAAAGTACTAATTAAAATATTTGTATTCGTAAGACATATTCAAGAAAAATGACTTAATAATTTTAAACTAATAAAAATATAAATAATTGTGAAAATCTAGATTCACTTATAATATAATTAAATTTGTTAAATTCTATTAATTAAATTTAACTTGGACAATTAAAAAAATAAGTAATATTCTCTTTATTCAAATTTAATTTTAATAAATGACCTATTGAATTTAAATTCTTAATGTTAAAAACAACTAAAATTTTAATTTCAAGCATAGTTGGGAATATTTTCCAACCAAAGACTCAAAACTCTCATCTAAAAATATGATTTAATGTTTTTGTTAACAAGCTTTTTAAGATATAGGTATTAACCGTTGCTGTTTTTTAAAGAAAGGGCTATGTTCTACCATTTTATTATTTCTATCCATTTTTTTTTCCTTATGCTTATCCATATTTAAAGATCTTGTGACGCAGTTAATGAATAATCATGAAAATTTATTTAATTTTCAAATTGTGTTTTTCGAAAAATATTTATATTTTAATTTCACAAATTTTAAATAGTTTAACAATACTTGTCCATACGGCAGCTGATTTAACATATAAATCTATGCTAACCATGTTAGCATTGTTGGCTTCTGTTGATGGTTATTTTTTCTTACCAGATCGAGCAGTGGTGCTGTAGCTTCTGAGTACAAGGTACATAGCCTTTCAGTAATGTTGTCAAGCAGATGGTTTGTAACTTAACGATTGCTATATAAGTCTATACTCGTTATACAAGCATTGTCCGGTTATGTGGTGAGATTATCGAATTATTTTTGGGCTATTTTGTCAGGATAAAAATGGGTAACTTTTCTGATAAGGCGACAATGGTCCCGTGACTTCTGAGTATAAGGTACGAAGCAGTTCTGTAAAAACTTTAATATTATTTTTTCACGTTTTTATCCTTTATGTATGGGGTTTGATATAGCTAATGCGTGCTTGATCTAAACAGAATGCGAGTTCATTTTTCTATTTTTAATAGTGGAACTCCTATTAGTTCATTTGTTTATACTTAGTTTCCCTATTATAGCTTGCTGTGTTTTGCTTTTCATGTATTGAGTAAGTTTTCTTTAATATTTAAGCTTGTGGCTCCTTGTTAGTTCCCTTGTTTATATAGACGGGGGGTTTATTTTTTGGATATTGAAACTCCTTGTGAGTTCCTTTGTTTACCTGATAGAGTTTATTTATTTTTAGTTTTGTTGGTTTATCAACACCCTAAGTTTATTTTGGCTAAGTTTGAGAGACTGTAGTTCAAATTTCATTGAGTACACTGGCCTCCTATGGTGGATTCTTGAAAAGCAGATTCCTCACCTCGACCTTGGTGGCACTAGAGTCTAGCTTTGCTAAAACCATAAGATCTTAGTATATCCACTTACAGGTAGTTGGATATACTCTTTGGTGTTATAGTAGCAGCTACTATGATTGATCCTGGATCTCCCATAAATTAGGACTAACAGTTACAGATTCAGCATATGATTAAAAAAAAAAAATAATGATGGAAGAAACCAAATCTCTTCTAATACAAATTTCCGTAGATTCACGCCTCACCCTGTTTTATCTGAAACGCTAACTGATGTTCATGTTCACATAACTGAAGTCGAGACAACGTTGTATGATTATTTTTCATCGATCCGCTTTTCCATATATTTGGCACGGATGTGAGTGGCCTTTGGTAGGAGAGTGGACTTTGGTAAGAGTGTTTAGGTTTTTACATTTTACCTGAAATTTCTATAGTAATTATGTCTAAAACTTTTAGATTTTGACTTATCCTTGGATTAACAATGAAATGCAATTTTTTTTCTAAATCACCTCCAGCGACCACCCTCCAGCAACCAGGCCTAAAACTCTTAGATTCTTAGCGATTCTTAGCAATGTGAAGGCTTTTTCCCTTTCCTCTCGATATATGTAACTAGGTTTTCAAATTTTATTGAAATAATTATCTCCCTCAAACTACCGTGCCTAAAATTCTTAGATTCTTAGTTATCCTTGAATTATCTGTGAAATGCAATAGCCAGGTTTTTTCCCTTTCCATATATTTGGCATTGATTGTGAGTGGCCTTTGGGTAAGAGAGTGGCCTCTGTGGAACAATATTATTTTTAAGATAATTCATGTTAACAATGTCTTTTTGTTTGGTTCATGTAAACATTGTTCAATGTTTTTGTTAATAAAGTAAAATACATGTTATCATATTTGTAATTGTAAAAAACTTATAGTGTATCAATTTTTTTCGAATTTTTGTTTGTACTTTAAAAATCATGTAATTTAATTAGTTAATATTCTTCATTTTATATTTAATTTTCACTATTACTTAACATATAAATATATATTAACTATAAATATCATTAACTTATGTATCGGATTATGAATAGTTAAATTTTTTTGTCCTGCCTGGAACACAAGTGTTGGGGCTTCCGCTCCTAAAAACAAGGTACAATTCCTTTTTGAAAATGTTTCAAACAAATTTTATATAGCTTCACAAATAGCTATACATACTGCAAATGACTGAACATATAAAGTTATTATACAAAATATATATTCTAACTTACCATGCAGGTGACTTAACATCTAAAGCTATACTAATTTAACCATTATTGTACTTTGATGTCAGGTTAAATATGGTAAAACAAGTTTTTTTACTCATAAATATTGTACATGATTTAGAATACAAATCTATACTCATTATATAAGCATTGTATGTTGTCAGGTAGGAGCTGGTTAGCTTTTCTTATCAGGTCAAGCACTGTTACTGTGACTTCAGAGTGCAAGGTACTTTAACTTTTTCTTCTGTATGATTTTAAACCTCCTGGCTCCTTGTCATTAAAATTTATGTAATTTTTCATTTCCAGGCTCTTTATTTGTTTATAATGAGTTAGTTGCCCTATTTTATAGGTTTAGGTACTTGCATTAATGATGAATGGAATGGAATCTCGTTGTATCAAAATTCCGCTCCATTCATGCCTCAATATATCTGAAGCTATAGCTCTGATTAAACATATAGTATTATTTTCCCATATATGTAAATTTATTCTTATTCCACGGATCTCTGAGAAAAGTGACTAGGTTTGAACATTTTATTTGAAATAATTATCTTCATCCTCCTCGATATACCATGCCTCGAATTCTTAAATTTTAGTCTAAGATGCTCGAAATTGACACTGGGATGAATAGTTAGGCTTCTTCTTCTAAATGCATATAAGCCTCTTTCTTCTAAACACATAGGTATGCATTTTGTGTTTGTTCACCTCTTTTAAATATTCTTTTGTGAAGTGTCTCGGTATTTTCGACATGAGTGAGCATCAATCATCCCACCTGATTTCTGTCAATAGGGCAGTCAGGCTCCTCTCAAACGCATTTTTGTAGTCTTCAGCACGCACTTTGCATTGATTGATTTGTTGTAAAATAAATTTTCAGCTTATAGCCAATGCCTTCAGCACTTTTAATTGCTATGGTGTTTAAATCACCTATTGATTTGTTGTAAAATAATTTTTCAGCTTATAGCCAATGCCTTCAGCAATTTTAATTGCTATGGTGTTTAAATCACCTTTAGCCTTTAGATATGGTAGAGCTTATATGGTCGAGCGTATTATAACGCACAGGTAAACCTAGTAACAGTATGTTAATAGGTGCTAGTAACAGTATATTAAAACTCTTACTAAATGTTTTTATATGTGGGGAATTAAGTATTGATTGATTGTAAAATAACTTTAATTGTCATGGTCTTAAATGACCTTTACATATGGTAGAGTTTATTATAAGTCAACCCAGTAACAGTATATTAAATGTTTTATAGATGAGATATATATTGTTGAATTGAAATATGGCATATACCAATTCAACAGTATATAATTCAATTTATACAACATAGATATTATATCCGAGTGTATATTGTTTGCCCATTTTGTGTAAATCAATGATAAAGTTAATAGTTAAATTTATTGTTTTTCCATGCTATTTGTTATTGAATGAGAATACTATGAGATCCTAGATATGAGATGAAAAGGCCATAAACTAACTTTATTGAATGAGAATAATATGAGATCCTAGCTATAAGATGAAAAAGGCAATAAACTAACTATATAAGATGAAAAGACAATAAACTAACTCCATGATCCTGTGCATAAATTTATATTCTCTAATATTCTCACATTATGTGTATCAACGGTAGCATTGGTCATCTTCTTTCACATTACATATATCAATGGTCATATGTCTAGCAATAAAGTTTGGCTAGTGTAGGAGCCCCTTCGCCGAAATATGTAGGAAACCCCTGGCATAAACAATGAAATCAACTGGGCTGTGCATTAAAATGACAACTTTATCAATTATCCACTACCTAAGAGGTCTGAATCTGTGCAAGAACAAAGACATTCATGATTCAACCAAACTCCCCTCATGTGTTTAAGATTTAAATCGGTATAAAAGTTATGTTCCCTGAAGAATAAATTCAGAGGTCAAGACTGCGTCAGCCTGAGTTGTCAGGTTATTATTGTTTTTCCTTCAATGAATGATTAAAATTCTAGGTCTAGATTTTTATTCGATCCAAAATTAAAATATTATTTCCTTATTGTTATAATTTGTTTTTGTTATTATTGTTACCATATCTACAGTGATTGCGGCGCCGGATTTTACTTTGAAGATGTTATCGATTAGAAAAAGACGGAATCGATTAAAATTCAAAGATGTAGCATCGTTCTACGATGTTCCTCCTAGCCAGATGGAACAGTCTGCTCCTTCAGGTAGCGTCACTGCACCGGCAGATATTCGGTCTGCTCCTTCAGGCAGCGTGACTGTACCCGGAGATGCTAAGAATATAATGTCTGATGAGGTTAAAGAGAAGAAGTTGGAAACAGAAGGTCTGCCCAATATTTTGAAGAGCACAGATACAGAACATAGAGAGGAAACTGCTGGAGATGTAGAGGAACAAAAGAGCGAAAACACAGAACATGCCATAAGTTATACATGCAAGATATGCGAGGGCTCATTCCCAAGTCTGAAGTCGGTGCTAAGCCACTGTGCAAAATCGAAAACATGTTCCAAAAAATTGGGAACATATGAGAAAGCGGGTAAACGCTATTGGAAGAAGTTCAGAAGTCTCTCTGAACTTATGAAGACAACTGCTTTACATGAGGAAGAGAAAAGTGTTGAGTTGCAACCAAGGAAAACTAGAAAAGAGGACCAGGAACAAAATTTACTTTCAGGCCAAGGGAGCAAGCACACCACCTTCCAGCCTTACCAGCTCAGGCCAAGGACGAAAGGGCAATACCTTCCAGCTTACCAGCTCATTCGTAGGAGTATTTAGTACAGCATAGTATAACCATAGATTTCCACTCCCCATTACAGTGGGCTAAGCCATGAGAACCTTGGATCTATTATTCCAGTTGTTTTCTCTAGAGGATGCAAATGCTTTTATGTTGTCTTTTCTTGAAACAATATTATGGAATGGGTAAAGATAATTTTGTTACTAGTAAATGCACTTCGTTTATCTGGTATTTATTTATTTTTTCGTCGCTGCTTCGCTTACCAGATTTCTGCAGGAAGGTATTGCAAATCCTTTGTGTGAATCAACAATAATGGTTAGAATCTATGATACATTAATGGTTGGAATCAACCATAAATCAAACAATAATTAGTTAAATTGTATTCATTGGTAGTGTATGTATGAGTAAATTAGTAAAAAAATAAAAATACAAAAATACAAAAAATATAAGAAGTATAGTCTTTTTTACTTCTAATGGAATCAAGACAGAATAGTTTGCTTATAGACACAAGACACACAATAGTTTGCTCATAGACACAGAGATGTTTAGTCTTCTACCGTTTTCCAATGAAAGGCATTTTTCTCTTTCCCTTTGCAAGATCTCTCTTCTAAAAAGTGGTGAGCAAGGTTCAATGGAGGATGCTCACCAAGCAGTCAGGGGTTCTTAGGAAACAATGTGAATTACAATGAGAATCCAAGGAGATTTGTGTAGCATAACCCTTCTTTCTTTTTATTAACCAAATGGTTATCCCAAGGCCTCAATGTATAGACTTCTTCATGGCTTACATGGCATCATGTTCAATGGATTGGCTAGGATTCATTTTTAGTGCTTCCATGTTTGAAATGGGCATGGGGAAAATTTTGGGGCTCTAGTAGCCTCCCTTGGGTGTGTGGGAGGTGGAGGGCATTGAGGTGACTGGTGTATTTTAGCAATGACAAGATCTTCATTGATCCTTGCATCATTTCTTGTTGAAAAGAAGTTTTCATCAAATATACATGGATATCACAAGATTAATCATATTCAGAGCTAATTAATTTCCTTAGGTAACCATGATATGACTTGATTAATGATGGTCTCTAGTAGTCCAGTGTTGTTGAAGAAAAGTGTAACTTGGTTCGGTATTTGTAAATGTAATTTTGATCTTTGTACTTATCAAGAAAAAGAAATATTATTTTTGTAAATTATTAGAATGAGTTTCTTGCTCATTTCATAGGCAAGGAAAGTCAAAGAATCAAAGGCATGTTAAAAATCTCTTCTTGAGCATGAATATGGGTCAACCTAGTGTCAATTAGCCCTCCAAGACAAGCACCATCCTCCAAATAAGAAGAGTGCCAACAATCGATGAAAAGATCATTTAACTCTGCCTCAAATAAAAGAGACACATTATAAATACCTCCCTACTTAAGGGGGAGTGTTGAATAAAGTGTAACTAGGTTCGGTATTTAGAAATGTAATTTTGATCTTTGTACTAGTCAAGAAAAAGAAATACTCTTTTTGTAAATTATAAAAATGAGTTTTTTTTCTTATTTCATAAGTCTAAGAGAGTCAAAGTCATGTATAAGGAGCTCTTCTTGAGCATATGTGTAATGTATATGGATCAACGGAATGTCTAGAACAACACAAGCATGACCGCTCTTGATGAAGTTGGCCTCCAAACAAGATAAAATATAGTCATGTTGGCCCAGAATGAAGACACAATAGTTCATTTGTACAAGTCAGCTTATTATAGAGATGAAACCACTATATATACCCAGTGAGGGTCTATGCAAAATAGAGATGGAAATCAGATTCCTCTGTGATTTTTGTGGGTATAGTGCAGAAGGAAAACTTAGAATTTCTTGATTAACTCGATGGGTACAGGAGTTTGTAAGTCGCATTACACGAGGACACTATTTCGAGATCTCTAAAATTTCATGGATATTTACATTTGTACAATTGCAGTCTAAGCACAATCATTTATGATGGAGAGGATCACGATGATCCCACTATAGTCTCAACACATTTTTTATATTACACTATTAACTATGATCACAATATCTCTTTCTCGACATACTTATAAGATGAAGTCATGGTCTCAGTATATTTCAAAAGTGAAGGGATACACAAAATACTCTTTTGGAATAGTCACAGTCAAGGCATAAGTATGATGATAAGGATCTTGGTGATCTCATAGAAACACACTTTGTCTCATATTCTGGATATAGTCATAATCATTGCAGAGTGACTTCATGACCATGATGAAGATATAATTACAAAGGCATAATCATAATAGAAGATCTCGGTGCAGCTTCACCATATAAAATTTGTAGGTGCAGGGATGATCTTCATAATTTCACAATAAAAATCTCAGTGAATATGTAGTAATGATCTCAATAATGATCTCAGTAAATGTACAGTGATAAACTCAGTGAATGCACAGTAATGATCTTGATGATGTCGTAGCTATGATGATCTCAAACGTGTGCTCGGTGAATCAACAGTGAAGGTGATGATTTTAGCAGTGAAGAGGATTAGTGACTTGGCATTGATTTGGGGTAGCATCCGATGTGCTCTAGCCACTAAATCTAGTGGAGAGGTTGGGGCACATAACATCTCCAATGCCCAGAAAGGGTTTGGGAAGGTTCTAAACAGTTCAGGAGATATTAAAATAATTAATATTTTTAATGGAGTCCCTAAGTTTAAACTTAGGGAAAATAAAATATGAATGTGTATTAATATGAAACTATATTAGAATAGTCCAAAAGACATGGATCAAGTCAGATCTAATCTTAGCCATTGATTAGGGACTTAATCTCGGCCATTGATATGTCAACAGGAAAGTTATAAGAGGAGGCTTGAGGGTCACTTGGAGAATACACCAGAGTGATCAATCATTCTATTCTCTAGAGCGGGGTTTGCTATGAGAGATAGAATTAGTGATCGAGAGATGCAGCTGAGGGGCATTTGAGTACAGAGAGGCAGAGAGATAGAGATAGTGTCAGGAGAGCAGTGCAGTAGCCAAGGAGAGTGATGCAGAGCTAGCCAGGGATCACGCAGTGCCACGCAGAGGCAGCCGGGAGCTGCGCAGAGCCTCAAAGAGGCTAGCGTTGCTAATGCAGAGGGCTAGAGGGTTGACGCAGGGCATCCTAGGGCTAACGCAGACCCATCCGGGGTGATGCAAGGCTAGCGTAAGGCAGAGAGGGGCTGACACAATCCAGAGAGAGGCTGACACTCGGGTTTGTGGGGTAGATTTGTGCTGAGTAGCTACCGGAAGGATTATCCAGGGTTTCAGCCAGGGGATTTGTGAGAAACGGAGAGGTATTACAACCAAGGAAATTCTGTGTTGGGTAGGCCAGTTTCGGCACCTAGATTGTACTTTGATATTGCTTAATAAGAAAACCCTTAGATAGCTGCACCGGTTTTCCCACATTGGGTTTTTCTGGGGACATTAGTCCCAAAATAATGGTGTCATATGGTGTGCTTATTTCTGTTTCTTTTAGTTGTTGATCTGTAATATGTTGAGCATGCACTAGTGTTTATGTTCAGTATTTACATTGTAAATAACTTGTTAAGGAAAATAACAAGTAGGTAAGAATAAATCAGATAAAGTGCATGGAGGGTTTCTAACTAAGTAAACTTAGAAACTTCAACATGGTATGAGAGCATGATTGTAGATCACAAGAGGAAAAAAGGACATCAGCTGAGTGGAGCAATAGCAATAGAAAACAGTTGTCCTGAGGTGACAGAAGTTGTTTCTAATAGAGCAGCAACAAGGAAGGGTGACATAGTACTTGCGTCATCAAGGGTGAGCCAGGAAGAGGCAGCGTAGAGGTGAAGGAAGGCAAGATAGGCCTCATGCAGAGCCATGCAGTAGCTGGGAGGGCTAACACAGTTGGCTGAGGAGGCTGAGTTGCGGTGCCGGGATTGCACAAAGCCTAGGAGCTCTTGCCTTCAGGTTGTTGGGGTTTAGAAGGCTACAGGAATATTGTAGAGTGGAGCTGGTGAGGTACTGTAGTCAGAAAGTACTTGACAAAGCAAGTCCATAGGAGTTGCTACCAAGGGTTTCTAGCTGAGGAACCTGGATTAGTTGCGTGGTTGCATAAGGCGATCAGAGTAGGGGGCATCTCGACAATGACAGAATTATTTCCAGGAGGGAAATCGGGAATCAGAGGGAGTCCATAAGAGAAATTCCAGACGGGAAGTAGAGACTCAAAGGAGTCGAACAGAGAACTTCCAGGAGGGAAGTAGAGGAGCATCATGGAACTACACGAAGTAAGAGACCAGGATAGACTAGACGGAGCATCGAACTTCGCAGTCTGGAAAGCCAGAATCTTATCCGTACTTGACAGGAATCATGTCAAGAACTTCGCCTTGAAGGTATTAGCTGTCTCAATTGACCACAATGATAATGACAGGTATGAGAAGGTGATGGTGAGGGCCAAGAGAATTATCCTTGACGGGGTCAAGGATCATGTAGTATCACACATAGCCGAGAAGGAAATGACATTTGAGATGTGGGAGGCTCTCAAGAAGCTGTATCATCATACTTCTGTGCAGAGAAGAATGATTCTTGAGAATCAGTTGAGGTCATATGAGATGAAGAAGGGAGAACCGATTGACACCTTCCTCAGAGGACTGAATGAGATCTGAGATCATTTGACTGTTACATGGGCGACACGAGATTAGGAGCTGGTGGCGAGGACAACCCTGAATACTGTCTCAAAAGACTGGGAGGTATTTGTCAAGAGCATACTAGGAAGAGGGACACTTCCACCTTAGGACGAGATGTGGGAAGCTCTTCACCAGAAAGAGATTAGACAGCAGTCGAAGACGAGTAGTAGTAGCAAGGGGATCAAAGTCAAGCAGGAGGAGGAAGATGTGGCCCTAGTATCTAAGGGAAAGTAGGAGAAGCGGAAGAAGAAAGATCTCTCCAAGATCAAGTGCTTCCACTATGGGGAGCTGGGTCATTATGCGACCCAGTGTCCAAGGAAGAGGAGTAAGGGAGAGTCTTCCGAGACTAAGGAAGCGCCAGCACGGGTAGAGAAGGAAGTTTTGACAGACGATGACTGTGCCATGAGTGCACACACACAACTTGAGCGGAAGTGGGGAGACATTGAGTTGTAGTCAGGTGGACTACAGGCAATGAGGGGTAGGATCCTCGAGGTACCCAGCCTCTTGAATTAGACCTTGCTACGAGAGCCTTGAAGAGGAGTAGCGGGACTGGCTGAGTCAGGTAGAGACAGATGCAGATGGAGCGGCAGAGAGAGCTACATTACAGGAGTCCTGAGACAGTGCAAGACTAGCAAGCTACAACAGTGGAAGAGGCACAGGAGTGTTGCACCAGTGCAAGATGGCACAAAGACGTGTGCAATGGTGCGAGATGCACAAAGTTGTTGTAGCAGCGCAGAGGTTAGAGATGGAGCACTCGTTAGCGGTAGAGGGAGCTTCAACATCAGTGAGTGTCTCTATACCAATAGGGAGGTTAGATTGAGAGATCAATTACTTACTTCTCAGTAACTGAGTTGCAGTGGGACAGTGGGCAATATAATGCAACATGATGAGAGGAGGTGCAGTGCTGGGAGAAAGGACCAACAACAGCACAGATTCAGAGGGAGCTATCGTACAGATGCAAAAGTGGTAGTGGCAGAACCATGGGCAACAGTACAAGATGCAGCAGTGTAGAGGATGTTGGGCAGGAAGGCCTAGCATCAACACAGGTACCGATGCCGGATGATCAGAGTAATACTCAGTAAGGAGTATTGCTAGATCATAGTCCACGCTAAAAGGGAGTGTTGATTTGGGGTAGCATCGAATCTGCTCTAGCCATGAAATTTGGTGGAGAGGTTAGGGAACATAGGATCTCTAATACCCAGAAAGGGTTTGGGAAGATTCTAAACAGTTCAGGAGACATTAAAATAATTAATATTTTTAATGGAGTCCCTAGGTCTAAACTTAGGGAAAATAAAATATTAATCCATATTAGTATAAAACTGTGTTAGATTGGTCCAAAAGACATGGATCAAACCAGATTTAATCTTAGCTATTGATTAAGGACTTAATCTCGGCCATTGATATGTCAACATGAAAAGTATAAGAGGAGGCTTGAGGGTCACTTGGAGAATACACCACAGTGATGAGTTATTCTATTGTCTCGAGCAGGGTTTGCTAAGAGAGATATAAGAATTAGTGATCGAGAGATGCAGCTGAGGGGAATTTGAGTATAGAGAGACAGAGAGGAAGAGATAGTGACGGGAGAGCAGTGCAATAGCTAAGGAGAGTGACGCAGAGCCAGCTAGGGATCACGCAAGGCCACGAAGAGGTAGTTAGGAGCTGTGGAGAGCCTTAGAGAGGCTAGTGTTGTTGATGCAGAGGGCCAGTGGGCTGACGCAGGCATCCCAGGGCTGACGCAGACCCATCCGGGGAGATGCAGGACTAACATGAGGCATAGAGGGGCTGACGTAGTCTAGCGAGAGGCTGACGTTGGGGTTTCTAGGTCAGATTTGTGCTGAGTAGCTACGAGAAGGATTATCCAGAGTTTATCCAGGAGATTTGTCAGAAATTGAGAGGTATTACTACCAAGGAAATGTTTTGTTGGGTAGGCCAGTTTCGGCACCCAGATTAGACTTTGATATTGCTTAATAAGAAAACCCTCAGATAAGTGCACCAATATTCCCACATTGGGTTTTTCCGGGGACATTAGTCAAAAAATAGTGGTGTCATATGGTGTGTTTGTTTCTGTTTCTTTTAGTTTCTGATCTGTAATATGTTGAGCATGCACTAGTGTTTATTTTCGGTATTTACATTGTAAATAACTTGTTAAGGAAAATAACAAGTAGGTAGGAATAAATGAGATAAAGTGCATGGAGGGTTTCTAACTAAGTAAACTTAGAAACTTCAACACTTGGTCTTGGAGTGGCTTAATTAGGTCAAGGGTCATGATCTTGGTATTTGCCAATTGGAATCTCTATAAGAAGAATTTTGTATGGGTTTTCCTCTCCAAGAGGGAGAGGTTTTGGCCATGGCAGAAAGCCAACACCATGTGTTCTTCTATCTTTGTTTTGGTAGCTATTTGATGAACTAAGAAGACACTCTCTAATAATAAGTGAAGACTATGCTAAGAAGAAAAGTTAAAACACCTCACAAATAGTTATTAAGCTACGAAGAATCACATTAATTCTAATTGCCCTAGACGATTGGTGTCTTTGTCTTGGAATGGCATAGTAAGTCAAGGGTCATGGTCTTCGTGTTCATCAATTGGAGTCTCTATAATAAGAATTATGTGCGGGTTTTCCTCTCTAAGAGGGAGAGGTTTTGGCCTTGGAAGAATGCCAACATCTTGTGTTCTTGTCTCTTTGTTTTTGGTAGCTATTTGATGAAATAAGAAACACACACTCTAATAATATCAAAGAGAATATTGTGCTAATAAGAAAATAAAAAATGCCACACAAATAGTTATCAAGTCAAGAAGAATTTCATTAACTACATGTTCCCTAGATTCTTCGACATGGAATTAGAGCTAAGGTGCTAAAGACTATGGCAGTTTAGAAAAGAGAATTCAAGGATCAAGTTTGAATCTAAGTGAATCAAAAGATGAGTTTGAAAAGATGTACGATGATGCATCTCATCTTCATATCAAGGAACACTCTCAAATATCATAGTCTTGTTGGCAATCAAAATTTCGGGTTCATACTACAAAACTCAAATCTATGTCACAAATGGTGAAAGAAACCATGATATTAGAAAACCACATATCGATCATCCTCTACAATCTTGAGTGTGAAATTCTTAGGTGTACTTCATAGTCTCTGTGCTTCCAATGATGAATGGCTCAATGTAACAACAAATTATACTTCACAATAATTCTACATGATCTCAGTACACATGGATGCTTTATGTCTTGGGCTGACAGTGATATTCTATACTACCACATGATTTAGGGATGCCACTATTGAAAGAACAATAATAATCTCGGATCTCCTCAATAAGAATTGAAATCAGTAGAGTTATAATCTCACTTCATGGTGTCAAGATCACAGAACCTCCTCAATACAAATATCTGTTGGGTCCCTATAATACTAGTGATTACCCCATTACTATTGTAGTTATACCCCTTATTTATATTTTTGTGCCCCTATTACCCCCATATTGTTATTTCTGTGCCCCATAGAATCCCTCTATTGTTATTTTTGTGGCTTTATATTATTATTGTTAGGTCGGCTGGATTATATTGTGACTCCTTAGACTCCTATATATAGAAAGGAGGCTTTGTCATTTTTATCATCCAAGAATTGTTCATTTATGTAATGTAAAGGAGGTTGCCCTCTCGAAGAGGCTGAATTCTAAGGCGTTGATCTTTCTTTTCTATCTTTTCTTGAGCTGGTTTCATAACATTTGGTATCAGAGCTTTGGATTCTAGGGTTTCGCTGCTCCAAACAGGTCATCCTGGCATTTTCGCTATAACTTTATTTCCGTGACGTTTCAGAAGTCGCAAAAAAAACCCATTTGAGAAGAAATCGCGCTGAACCTTGGGTCTGAATTTCTGAGCTTTTTGCGCGACATTTGCGGAGATATGATCTGAGGAAGTTGGTCTTTTTGCATACTCCTGAATTACATTCAAAATAGGTGACCTGGGGAAAATCGTCATAACGTTCTCTCTGGGGATCGGATTGAAGTTTCGTAAGAAGGTACAGAAAGAGGACGGACTGTAGTTTCTTGTGGGTGTTTTTCAGATCCAAAGGTCGAAACAATGACTCGCGGCACGTCGTACAAGTTATCTCTACTGAACTAGTCTATAATCAAGTCACTGTGGGAGATTTCGCATAACTCTTCCTTGGAGAATCCAATTTGGGTCAGACTTGTGACATTGGAAAGAGGACACAGAGAACTACTACAGGTCACAAGTTCAGAACTAGATGATTGGAAATTACAGAGATACATCAGAGGCAATATCGAGCTCCTACAAAGTGAAAAAAGGTGTGTAGATTTTTTTAAAATTTTTGCTTAAGCTTGATTTGAAAATTTATTTTGAAGGAATTCAAAGGGCATAGTAGAGCACTATTATTGGTAACTTATGCCCCGAGGAAAGAAAATGCAAACACCTAGTAAGGAACCTGAAAGCTCTAGCATGACTCATGAAGAAGAGGAAGAAATGCTACATGATATATCAAAATTACAAGAACAAGTGCAACAAATGTCACGCTCACAAAAGTTAACAGATGCTAAGATAAATGGCATGGAAGCTAAGATGGACAATTTGAAGATAGATTTGAACACAAATTTGAAGACAGGCATGGCAGATTTGAAGACAGATTTGACTAATTTTCTACAAGAAATACTTACTAATGGTGAAAAGGTAGTAAAGGAAACTCATGATGAGAACAAAAGAAATTTTAATCATGATTCCATAGACGCTAATGTTGGATCGAGGAATCACCACATTCCAAAAATCGATATGAGGAAGTTTGATGGCAAGGATCCCGCCACATGGATATTACAGATGGAGCAATTCTTCGATCTCAATAATGTGCAAAACACACAAAAGGTACGTATGGCAACTTTATATTTGGAACCAAATCAGTTTGTATGGTATCAATGGCTTTGTTCTCGTAAAAAATTTATCACTTGGGCAATTTTTACGGAAGAATTGATAGCACATTATGAGGATACAAAAAGCAACACTTTTTTAGCCAATTGATATGTCTCAAACAAAAGGGTTCAATAATGGAGCACAATGAGGAGTTCCAAAAATTGAACATAAGGGTAAAAGATATTCCAGAGGAGCATAGGATTGATGTGTTCATAGGGTCTTTAAAGGATAATATCCAACATGATGTGCGCCTTTGGGAACTTGATTCATTAGAGAAGGCATTCAGGTTAGCAAGAAAAATGGAAAGCAAAATTATGGCAACTAGGAAGCATACCATTCACAACTATAAAGACGGAAGTGTTGTTGCCCATAGTCTTCCACAACCTACAAGGTTGACACCACAACAATTGGAAGAAAAAAGAGCAAAAGGGCTTTGTTACAATTGTGATAGCAAATACACAAAAGGTCATAAGTGTGCTGAGAAGAAATTATTCTACATAGATTGTGAAGAGGAAGAAGAAAAGGAGCAAGAAAGGTCAAAAGAAGAGGATATATTCCAAGAACAAAGACTAGATGAAGAACAAATAAATCCGACCATATCTTGTAATGCATTGGCGGGAATTACCACTCCTCAAACCATCAAGATAGAAGAACAAATCAAGAAGAAAAAGGTAATAGTGTTGATTGATTCAGGAAGCACCCACAATTTTATTCATTGTAGGGTAGCAAAAGAATTGAATTGCTTCCTATATCCAGCACCAGAGTGTCAAGTGATGATTGCAAATGGAGGAACAATAAATTTCTCTAGAAAGTGCCATAATATCAAGCTATCAATGGGAGAATATGTATTGACTAGCCCAATGCTTTCCATTCCAATGGGAGGTGCTGATGTTGTACTAGGAGTCCAATGGCTACAATCCTTGGGTACAATAGCTTTTAATTTTCAAGAACTTTTCATGAAATTTTCTGTGGAAGGAAAGGAAGTTGAATTAAGGGGTATTGCAGGGAAACCAGGAAAGATAATCAGCTCTAATGGCATGACAAAGCTTCTAAAAAAGGAGCAAAGAGGTGTAATTGCACAATTATGTTCGCTAGATGTTTCCACATTGGAATCATCTATTTCTCCAGATCTCCAAAAAGTCCTGGACAATCATTCCAAGGTATTTGAGACTCCCAAAGGTCTTCCACCTATGCGTGATCATGATCATGCTATTCATCTGATTCCCGGAAGTGTTCCTCCAAACATTAGGCCGTACAGATATCCATATGTCCAAAAAAGTGAAATTGAACGTATGGTTGCAGAAATGCTAGAGGCTGGTATAATTCAACCGAGTCAAAGTTCTTTCTCAGCTCCAGTAGTATTGGTGCACAAGAAGGATGGATCATGGCGCATGTGTCCAGATTATAGGGAGCTCAACAAGCTCACTATTAAAGATAAGTTCCCCATTCCTGTCATTGATGAATTACTGGATGAATTGCATGGATCAATTTACTTCACCAAGTTGGATCTTCGTTCGGGATATCATCAAATCAGAATGAAGATTGAAGACATTCCGAAAATGGCATTTAGAACTCATGAGGGTCATTATGAATTTTTGGTCATGCCTTTTGGCCTTACCAATGCACCTTCAACATTTCAAGGTTTGATGAATTCAATTTTCAAACCATTCCTTAGAAAATTTGTGTTGGTATTTTTTGATGATATACTAATCTACAGCAAGTCTTGGAAGGATCATGTTGAACATGTTGACAAGGTGCTACAACTATTGGAGGAGAAACAATTATATGCAAAAAGATCCAAATGTTTCTTTGGAGTCCAGGAGGTGGAATATTTGGGTCATATTGTATCTCATGAAGGAGTTAAGGTAGACCCTAGCAAAATTAAAGCCATTAAGGAATGGAAAATCCCCACATCCATAAAGCATCTGCGAGGATTTCTTGGGTTGACAGGGTATTATCACAAGTTCGTTAAGAATTATGGGAGAATAGCAACACCTCTAACAACATTATTGAAGAAAGATTCATTTTCATGGACTCCGGAAGCAACAAAGGCCTTTAAACATCTTAAAGAGGCAATGTGCCAAGCACCGGTCTTAGCTACACCGGACTTCACAAAAACCTTTATTGTGGAATGTGATGCTTCAAGAAATGGAATTGGTCCTGTTCTAATGCAAGATGAAAGACCCATTGCTTTTGAAAGTAGTCCAATCAAGGGAAAGTTTTTAAGCAAAGATATTTATGAGAAGGAAATGTTGGCAATACTCCATGCACTTAAGAAATGGCGACCCTACCTAATGGGAAGACACTTCAAGGTAAAAACGGATCATGATAGCCTTAAATACTTTTTAGAACAAAGATTATCCTCTGAAGAGCAACAAAAGTGGGTCACAAAGATGTTGGGTTATGACTTTGAAATCATCTACAAAAAAGGGAAGCAAAATGTGGTGGCAGATGCACTCTCAAGAAAGGATGAGGATATGGAAGCATTGTTGTGTGCCATTTCTATTATCCAACCAGATTGGATAAACGAAGCAAAGGAGGAATGGAAGAATGACGAAGAAGTGTGGGCACTTATTCGAAAGATACAACAAGATTCCAGTACTTCTGATACATTTAGCTGGAAAAATGATTCGTTATGGTACAAAGATCGCTTATACCTCTGTAAGAATTCCCAGCTAAAACAAAAGATTCTTATGGAATTGCACACTTATTCCTTAGGAGGGCACTCAAGATTTTTAAAAACTTATCACAAGGTTAAGAAGGAATTTTTTTGGGATGGCCTTAAATCAGATATTCAAAATTTTGTGGCAGAATCTTTGGTTTGCCAACAAATAAAGTTGAAACAATTAAGACACCAGGTCTATTACAACCTTTATCCATTCCAAGCCAACGTTGGGAGGAGGTTTCAATGGATTTTATCACGGGTTTACCCAAGTCTGAGGGAAAGAGTGTCATCATGGTGGTAGTTGACAGACTTACCAAGTATGCACACTTTTGTACATTATCACATCCATTTAAAGCCAGTACAGTTTCTACTGCATTTATGGAAACAGTTCAAAAGCTACATGGAAACCCAAAGATTATTGTAAGTGACAGAGATCCCATTTTCACTGGAAATTTTTGGACAGAATTATTTTCTTGTCTTGGTACTCAGTTAGCTCATAGCTCATCTTATCATCCTCAATCTGATGGGCAAACTGAGATAGTAAATAGATGTTTGGAAGGATATCTTCGTTGCTTTGTATCTGATAAACAGACACAATGGGTTAAATGGTTGCCTCTGGCTGAATGGTGGTATAACACTTCCTTCCATACAGCAACAAAAATGACCCCATTTATGGCACTTTATGGGTACCAACCACCATCAATCACATCATATTTAAGAGAAAATTCTAAGGTTCAGGCAGTGGAACATCACATTGAACATCAACAACAAGTCCTCCAACTCTTAAAGGATAACCTCGTGTTGGCACAAAATAGAATGAAACAACAGGCATATCAACATCGTAGTGAAAGAAGTTTTGATGTAGGTGATTGGGTATTCCTACGGCTACAACCATATAAGCAAATGTCCCTAAAGCAAGCTAAGAAGGATAATAAATTATCACCAAAGTATTATGGTCCGTACAAGGTGTTGGAAAAGATTGGTACTATGGCATACAAATTGGAGCTTCCTGTAGCTTCTCGATTGCACCTAGTTTTCCATGTTTCATGTTTAAAGAAGGTTATAGGCGACAAGCTCCCAGTTCAAACAATATTGCCAGAACTTGACGAGGAAGGAAAAATTATATTGGAACCGGAAGCAGTCACAGAAACAAGAATTCGACAGCTACGAAATCGATCAATTTCAGAGTATCTTATCAAGTGGAAGAACTTATCCGCTGAAGATTCCACATGGGAGGATGAGAATTTTATGCAGAAGTATCCAGAACTGCTCAAGCGTTGAGGACAACACTTTTTTGAAGGGGAGGGGCATGTTGGGTCCCTATAATACTAGTGATTACCCCATTACTATTGTAGTTATACCCCTTATTTATATTGTTGTGCCCCTATTACCCCCATATTGTTATTTCTGTGCCCCATAGAATCCCTCTATTGTTATTTTTGTGGCTTTATATTATTATTGTTAGGTCGGGTGGATTATATTGTGACTCCTTAGACTCCTATATATAGAAAGGAGGTTTTGTCATTTTTATCATCCAAGAATTGTTCATTTATGTAATGTAAAGGAGGTTGCCCCCTCGAAGAGGCTGAATTCTAAGGCGTTGATCTTTCTTTTCTATCTTTTCTTGAGCTGGTTTCATAACAATATCTCACACAGTTCAGTTTCTCATACTTATAATATATCTTGGTTTTGCAGCATGCAACCTTTGTGAAATCACAAGATGTCAAGTGTTGAATACTACCTCGGTAAAGTCACAGTTTGGAGATAATGTTGCTGAGAAAAACCAGATAAATATACTTGGGATAAAGAAGTCTTAGCTCCTCTATTCTGGGAAAGAAATGCTAAGTCTTAATGCCATACTGAGATTATCAGTATCTACGCACTGCTGCTAATACTCCATAGTCTATTTATGTGTCATCAATACAGTACCGTATATCAATAATAATAAAGACCAAATAAGGAGTCAAAGTGCCTTAGAAGTTAAGATGATGAAGTAGTTTCGAAAATCATAATAACATATAGTCTCAAGCAGGTTTTGTCATGCTTGGTGTTGGATAGTACAAGGAGTCTTGGTAAGAGGTTTTCAATAATTCTCTAGCAAGAATCTCATTCAAAGAAGCATCAACGTAAGGATCTCCTCTTCATGTTCCAAGTAAGTATATTCCATGGTTATGATCTATCTTTTATTTAAATGACTTTCCTGTACAAATCGATATGTTGGTCCTTGTATAAGGAGGATATTCTTAGTCTTTATAGATAGGTGAAGTCATTGAAATAGGTCTCCTTTGAATTCATGAGAAGAAACTTTTAAATTCCTCTCACGTAGATAATATTGGAGACTTCAAATAAGTTGGAAGAAGAAAAGATGGTCCTTAAAGGACAATATCAAATACAGGAGAAAAATAAAATTCATGCTACTGGTTAGGATGGAAGGAGATAAATGGATTCCATGATAAGAGGGAGTAGAATTCTTTAAGTCAGCCTCTCTCTATAAAGTCTCTTTATGGGCTCCTAGATCATGCATAGAATGTGACTAAAATATGTTATAGGATGTGGTGTAATATTATGGAAGTATTAGAAACAATATCTTGTGACATCATCACAAGGGTGACTATGATCACGAGGATAAGTAAGATAACTCTGACCAAAACATAGGGTTTCTATGAAAGAAGGCAATTTGTAGGCAACAACTTGGTAGAACTCAAACATTTGAAGAATGGTCATCATGCAACAAAACGGAAACTTCTACTGGATAGGGATCTTTAAGATCCTCAAGATTCTCTGATGGAATATTCACTAGAAGATTCACCTATCCACAGATGAAGCAAGTGTTTCAATAGAAACTCCAACCTATGGAGTTCATGAATAATGATATGATGACGTAAAAGCAGTTCAAGGGGTTGAAGATATTTCAATCAAGGAAGCTATTGAAAGAACCTAGACAACCTAAAGGTAAAATGAGGTATGTATACTTGTATTTAAGTTTTATAATGTCATGTCGTACGGTTGCAGATAAATACTTCTATCTTGAGAAGCATGATTGAAGGAAAATGATCTCCTCCTCTTAAAGGATGCACAAAGACATAAGTCACACCAGATGGAATCAACATAATATGTCCTCATATAAAATATGAGGTGGTTGACTACAATTACATAGCTCTGATTAGAAAACTCCAAAAAGCACCTGGGAATTGAAAGTTTAAAGAAGGAAGAGATCGTGAGATATGCAACCCTGATGAAGGCAATCAACATCCAAAAAGATCAAGAAGACTTGACTACAAAATCTCCCGGAAATATGAAGACTCTGATGGAAAAGATGTAGACCCTTGACAATGGATATCTTTGGGAGATGTGTCAACATGAATGCAAGGTGCTGATACCTACAGAAAGATGTCATGATGAAGAGCCACCTAGTAAGATATGATTTTATTTAATGATATATTTGATTTCTTGAATAATATATTGATAAGTTCATGTAGGGATACTTACAAGTACAACTAGCATTCATGTGATGAATGGAAGAAGCATGATGAGAAAGAAGTGGTCATATGACGAAGGTTCCAGATATGTAGAAGGCCACTTTCCATGAAGAAAGGAATGACATGACGAACTAAGGAGAAAAGTGATCGATGGTTGTTGCCCTACAAGAAAGAAGCTCAACTAACTTTCATGACATCAAGGAGAAAAGTTGATCAAGCAGTTGAAGGACCCACGAAGAAGAAGTTGTTGATGTATATAAGAGTCCCTAGCTAAGAGGGAGCTCTAATAGGTCCCTAATCAAGAGGGAGCTTGGATTAGATCACCCCTGATTAAAAAGGAGTGACAATTGTGTTTTTCTATCTCATATGTCAAGCACTAGACCACGACTAACAACCGTAAGTCTAGGTGAAGGCCATGAATGGAAATGCAAACACATGATAAACACAACATTCTTGTCTTTACTTGGGAAGAGAGAATGGAGGATTGGGTAATCATCTGGAATCCAATGCTCTTTGAGGATGTGTAGGGAATCCAAGATAAGAGTAGGCAAGAGGACCGATATTCTATGAGGGCTCGAAACCCAAGATAATAATAGTCCTAGAAGGTCATACTCAGGGAACACCTAGGGGGTATGTACCTTGAGAGAAAATGATAAAGGTGTTTATAAATCATTGGTCTCACCAACATTGTGTTATGATCTTATTAAAGATAGAGTTGTTAGTCAAGGCCTTGCTATAAACAATGTTGGTTGCTATGATGCTATAAAAGATGGGTTACCAATCTGATTCTTCTTATGATAAATTCTTTAGAATGAGAATGACCAAGTACCATTGTAAATACCTCCCTAGTTAATAGGGAGTGTTGAAGAAAAGTGTAATTAGGTTCGGTATTTGTAAATGTAATTTTGGTATTTGTACTTATCAAGAAAAAAATATTATTTTTGTATATTATTCAAACGAGTTTCTTGCTCATTCCATAGGTCCCGGAAACTCAAAGAATCGAATTCATATTAAAGAGCTTTTCTTGAGCATGGATATGGGTCAACCTACTGTCAAGTAGCCCTCTAAGACAAGCACCATCCTCTAAAGAAGAAGATTGCTAGCAAAATGATGAAGATATCAGTTAAGTTGGCCTCAATGTATATACAAATGACATGACGACTCAATAAAAGAGACTCGTAAGTTCACATTGACATGTCGGCTTATTATGGAGGCATAACACCTATAAATATGCAGTTAGAATCACCACAGAAACATAGAATTCCGATAAGTATCTCTACAACTTCGGTGGTACAGGAACTCAGATTTTGGATGGTTACAGGTCTATCTAGCTTCAGATGAGTGCTACAGAAATAGTGACATTCTCAGCATAAGTATGATGATAAGGGTTCTGGTGCAGGAGGGGAACACTTTGTCTCATCATTCTAGACAATATCATCTTGGCATAGCAGTGATAAAAACAATATCAAAGATCCCATATCAGTCTACACAGTCTAGACATAATTCGGAAAAGAAGGTCCTGTAGTAACCCTCTATGAAGTCATGATCATAAGCATATATATGATCTAAATGGAGACTCTGTCACAAGGTTATGATCACAACGAAGGAGTAATAGTCATGACCTCGGTTGGCTTAGGTGTATACCTTAAGAAGATCTCAGTGGTACAGCTAAAATATCGGTGAAAGTGCAAAGATGTTGCAGCAGTAGTGAAGATCTTCATGATGACCTCAGTGGTGCAGTAATGATGATTATCTCAACATTCACAAAAAAGAGGATTGGTGTCTTGGTATTGGGATGGCATAGTAGTCAAGGGTCATGGTCTTGGTGTTCATCAATTGGAATGTTTATAAGAACGATTATGTGTGGGTTTTCCTCTCCAAGAGGAAGAGGTTTTGGCCCTAGCAGAATGCCAACATCTTGTGTTGTTGTCACCTTTTTTTTTGGTATCTATTTGATGAAATAAGAAACACACTTTAATAATGTCAAAGAGAAGATTGTGCTAATAAGAAAATTAAAAATGCCTCACAAATAGTTATCAAGTCAAGAAGAATCTCATTGACTACATGTGCCCTAGATTTTTCAACACCTAGCATAATTGGATGCATAATTTTTAGGTGATAACAATGTGGATAAACAACATTTAGCTGACATAAATTGAACAACTAAACACATAATAGAACTAAGGAAGGAAAAATTCAAAGATATGCATATATTATCCCTCAAATCTCTATCAAGGCATAATGAATAGAAAAAGCTGAAGATTTGAATGTGGGATAGAAAGTAAAAACACATTGGTGAAATGATTGCAACTACATTACAACTACTTTCTACATTGCAATCTTTGATATGACCTAATTAACGTGAATTCCATTTTGATATATGTTAAAGGTGGTAACCATGTAGAAAGGACACTACCATCCATAAGATTTCATGAATACAATATGGACACTACCATGCATAAGATTTCATGAATACAATATAGACACTACCATGCATAAGATTTCATGAACACAATATTACAAAAATTTAATGTTAGCACAGCGAAAGGGGCACTAGAAACAAGCATTTTATACTTGAGAACATTGATCCAATAGATAAGTGTTTCATGGATTCAAATTATAGAGAAATAACATTTGTTGGACAAATACATTAAGCCACTAGAAACAAGCAATGTATGAATTCATTTCACATAATATAATGTTTACTCAGTAAAAATAATTGCTTGAAACAATAACATGTGTGGCAAGTATGATATGTAGAATTAAACATTACATGAATTCATCTAATGGAGTGATGATGTTGGTCTAATAAACATGCCTATTATGAAAAAGATTTTCATGAATTTGTAACACAAGAATAACATCTACCAAGTAAATAAGGAAAATAGAAAACAAAATAACTTCTATTTGTTTGTGTAAAAAGTAGAATCCATCATGCTTAATATATTTCTCCTCTTTCTATATAGTCATTATCCCTATGGTGAATGGCTCATGATCTAGTAGGAACACATCCACCTCATTCCTTTCCACCCAATGATGGATGTTAAGGGAGTCGCTTCATGAATTACCACAAGTCCCTCAAGTCATTTTCTATCATTTAGGATATATTGTTTTTATAGGAAAGAATCTCTTCCGAATATGAGAAAATTGTCATGGGTTTTCTTTGCAACACACATTTAAACATGCCTATTGTGTATCTTAGTTGAAGAAACACCAAAAATAATGAGGTATCCAACCAATTCCTTACACATTCCAATGAGTGCATATGATGAAGGCATAGTTGGTCTACAAATGTATGATTAACATGAATGTGGCAAAGAAAAACTTTTTTTCGAAATCTACGGTGTAGTCTATTTAAGACCGTTTAATAGAACTTGTTAAATTTGGGTTTTGTAATAACATATTTTTAAATAACCTTGGTTTGCAAATCACAATGAGAATCACACAGTAACAATTTTGGTTTATGACATCATCATTCATATTCATGTTCATGTATATATATATGTTTAATTTAAAAAAAACACAAACAAAAACTAAATAAACACATACCCCTATATAACATGGACATAATAATTGTGAGATAAATAATATAAAAAATACAATTATAGTTTTTCACTTAACTAAAAAAATAAAACAAATATCACTGAAAGAAAATATTTCTTAAATCTCAAAATTTTAACTTTATTAAAACTTAACAATATGTAATATATTTTAAAATCTCCTAATAAAACTAAACATTTCTAACACATATTTCATTGTAACACTAGCATAATAAGTAAACATATATATTAACATAAACATAACCATCAAACATCTATTCCCAAAAAAAAATTATATAACTTATATCACAATTAAACATATATTTTAATATAACATCAACATAACCCAATATTAATAATTAATAAATAATAATAATAATATGAACAGAAGTTGTGCTTTTACCTAAATCCTTTAGATATATGAAAACATCATACATAACCCCTGGTTTTATCCTTCACACATAATAACTCCATTTCAGAGTCTGAGTGGCTGAGTTCTCCTCTAAGTAATTTCTGGACAAGGATTTTTTTCCTCCTTCCTGTGGAGTTAAACCCACTTTTAAAATTCGAACATTGGAGCACCTCCGCAGTTCAGGGAGTTGGAAATTTACGGTGGCCTATTAAATATTCCAAAGTCCATCGAGAAGCTGGAGTATCGTGAAAAAATTGTGCTGCACCGTCCAATGCCTTGGCCATCTGATGACCTGAAACGTTTGCCCGACGAATTCTGTCTTCTGCTGTCCTTGAAACATTCGGAGTTAAATAGTACTGTAGAGGATTGGAATCGCTACTAGATTCCCTCGGGAACTTGACGAACCTTGAACATATTGACTTTTCCTACTGCTTTAATTCGCAGATACTTCCAGATTCGTTTAGGAATTTAGCAAACCTTCAAGACACTAACTTAACTTGCCTTTTTGCTCCAGATTGATGATGCTTCCAGATTCATTAACTGACCTCCAACATATTAACTTACTGTTGCTCCTCGTTCCAACATATTAACTTACTATTGCTCCACGTTCCAGATTATTCCATAATCTTTTGGCAATTTAAAGAACCTTATACATATTAACTTGTGCCATTGCTCCCAATTGCAGAAGCTTCCAACTTCCTTTGGAAACTTAAATAATCTTCAATATATTGACTTGTCCGATTGCTCCAACTTGAAGATGCTTTCAGAGTCCTTTGGGAGCATCACTAATCTGCAACATATTCATATGATCCGATGTTCAAATTTGAAGATGCTTCCAGATTCATTTGGCAACGTAATTAACCTCCAAACTATTAGCCTGTCAAGGTGCTCCATTTTGAAGAGACTTCCAGATTCGAGACCTCCAGCGTATTAATTTTACCATCTGCTTCCATTTGGAGATGCTCCCAGATTCCTTTGGCAACTTAAAGAATCTTGAACATATTAACTTATCAAATTGCTCCAATTTGCGGTTGCTACCATTTTCCTTTGGAGATCCAAGTAATTTGAGAATTCTGCACTTAAAAAGCAAAGTGATGAAAATGCTACCACCTTCCTTAGGTAATCTAAGGAGCTTGGAGGAACTGGAGCTCTAGTTTTGCCAGGGATTAAAAGATTTGTCTGATTCATTAGAATGCTGACTCAGTTGAGAAAGTTGAAAATAAGAAAGATGAATGATGAATTGTCAGGAAAATAAGATTTTAGGGACCTGGTGGAGGTTAGAGCATTGCCAACAACACTAATAAAACAAGAGTTGATATTTTGTGTTGTATTGAGGAATATAGGAAGGCTTTGTGGCCTGGTAAATCTTCAAATGTTGAACATTAGCATGTGCATAGAATTGGAGGAGCTGCCAAGTCTTGAAACATTGATATCTTTGGAGGAGTTGTGTGCTTCTACTTGTCTTAAGCTGAAGAGCATATAGGGTCTGGGCCAGGTGACAAAGCTTAGACGACTAGATGTTAGGGAGTGCTCTGAGTTAAACGTATTGCCAGGTATTGAATATTTGAAGTCCTTGGAGAGCCTAGATTCCTCTAAATGTTCCAAACTGCAGTGGGGTGGGGGAGTAGTGGAGCAGCTATGCCAAGGATTGAAGGAAGGCTTCATCATGTGAAGAGCAATTATTATAATCAGAGCACTTCACAATCACATTCCTAGCCAGTTGCCACAGTCCTCACTGAAGGCTTCACACATAGCTCTGTTATTAATAAAAATCTATCATAAGATCTACCTCTAGTCGTTGCTATCTTAATTGTTTTAAGTCTTCCTGCAAGCACCATGACTGTACTCTTACACTTATTGAGCTGTAATGATTTCAAATGCAGTTAATTTTATTTTCAAGTTTGACCCAAGTGTTGGGATCTTTATGTGCCATCTCTGTTGTCTAAGATCCTTCCTTTTTCACATTCCATGAAGTGAACTAAAATCCACTAGCCACAGGTAATACAAATTATGGTTGTCAGACACAATCGTTTCTAGTTTATTTTTGAAGCAACGATCATCGTATTAGTGAGCCCCTTTGGAAGTAATTGTTCATGTCTCCAACGAGAATACCTCAGAAACTGGGGAAGGGAACACAAAAGGGCGTCAAGGTGGATACACTATAGAGAAGGATGAGCTGAAATGTTTTTTTTTCAACGTTGAATTGTATTGAAATTTTTTTAGTTCTGAAAATGAAGATCAAGTTGTTTTTTCATGTTTTTATGAGAGGCCTGAGAAACTTTACATAAACAGAAGTGGATATTGTGGATAAAACCTTACTGCTGGTTCTCTTCCAAATGTCACCAGATCCCTCCATATATAATAAATGAAATTTACATAGAACACCTAGAAAATCATATTTCAAAACATGTTATTTGAGTCCTCCTTACATATAGTGTTATAGCACACTGTGACCCCGTCTATAAATTCTCATCATCTTATTGCAGCATTGACTAATTCAATTGGAAAAATGATTTTGGAAGGTATATTATGTAGATCAGTTGCAAGTTTGCAACCCTTCAAGGAAAATAACACAATTCTTCATCAGCTGATATTCTGGGTTGTATGATCGAATATATAGTGCACCTCAATGTATCTATTTATACTATAGGTGTCTTGGAGCAACAATATAACCGTTTCCTAAGTTATTAGGTAAAATGCATTTGGAAATCTAACGAAATTATAAATCTGTTACATAGAAGAGTTGCAACCCTTCAAAGAAATAATAGAATTTTTCATATACTTTGCTGTTGGTTTCACTAATAGAACAGAATTCGTTGCTGTTAGGTTGATTGTAAACTACACCTCAATATATCCACTTACCGTAAGTTGCACCACAATCAAAGAAATAACAGAATTCTTCATAAGCTGATCTACTGTTGGTTTCAATGATATAACAGAATTCTTCCTAAGCTGCTCTGTTCTTGGCTACAATGATAGAACAGAATTCTTCCTAAGCTATCCTACTGTTGGTTTCAAAGATATCACAGAATATAAACTACACCTCATTATATCCACTTACCATAAGTTACACCTCAATCTCTGCAAGTGTGAACCTATTACCATTCTGGTAAAATGGACGATGCCTCTTGTAAAATGGACGATGCCAAGTGAAGTGAACCTATTACCATTCTCACGAGTCACCGATGCTTCTCTTCCTGGGATTCGTCTCTGGGTTTTCCTTTATTTCTGATGGATTTCTCGTCGATGCCTCTGCTTATTGGCTTCGTTGCTGGGCTTTCTGCAACGGCCTCTGTCTCTAGGCTTTTGGATGTGATTAGTTGCCTCCGCCGCAGCCTGTTGCGGGTTCATTCGTGTCAGGATCTGCAGATGTCCATCGTGGAGCTGTTTCTTGGCTTCGGTCGTGGTTTGCCGCCGCCTTGCTCTGTTCGATGCCCCATGCTTTGCACGTGTGAGTTTAGGGTCGGGTCTTTTGGCCCAACTTATTTTGTATACTTCATGCTTTTTATCAGATACACTGATGTATCTCTCCTTTTTTAGTTGTTTTTGCAGATACCTAGGGTCTTGCTGTTGAGGTGTAATCTTTTTCTTAGGTGTGTCAATTTCAGTGTGGCCACTTCAGAGATCTGGATTGCATATGCCGTTATATGAAAAAAAAAAAAAAAAAAAAATAAATAAATAAATAAAAAAAATATAGACACATGTAAACAATTTTCATCTTAATGAAAACTGCTATCTGCTATCAAAAAATTGATCTATATTTAAGAGAACAATGGACAATTTGGTTTTGAACGAGTGATCATACAACCTGCTAATGAAAAGGCATGGACACCCCATTTAAATACAACCGAAAGGCATTATCATGCACACACATTATAAATGAAAGTATAAATACTACTCGACTCTACATAGCACTGAAAAACAGAGGCAAGACTGGTTGAGTTGGTGGGCGCTTCTCGACCAGCTCATGCGGCTTGAAATGAAAACTAAGTTACTCACAAAATTAAATCACAACTAAATCATAAAAACACGAACAATCGGGTTTGTATTACTTTGCCTCACATGAACATAGAAATGAAGGTGTGATCGAACCACAAGTTGGCACTATATCTTAACTATTTCATATAGCGATCAACCTCTTTATAGAGTTCTAATTTTATAGCTTCTTACATGGAAAATGTAGTAGGTAGGCGGATTCCATGAATTCCCTACCCCGTGTGTGGGATTAAATGA